>JAZGLO010001103.1:37500-239974 GCA_036873155.1 Biomphalaria sudanica
CATTTTGTCTTCAAAAGTGTTTCCTTATCTTCTTATCTTATAGATTACAGACGTTACTTCAAAAGTGTTTCCTTATCTTCTTATCTTATAGATTACAGACGTTACTTCAAAAGTGTTTCCTTATCTTCTTATCTTATAGATTACTACGCGTTTCATGGTGTCTGTATTGTCGCATGCATGTTAATCAGTGATTTAAACTCTGCTATGTCTTTGGTTTTATTGGCAGATTCAGGCAACCCATTCCATGCTTTATACAGCTATAATCTATATTAAAGTCTTACATATATCCTATATTAATGTTGTCTATCCTCTTAGCAGACTGGATCACTGAATAAATATCACGCACATATATACTGGACTAGAGCTAGTCCAGCAGAAATTAACACAACAATTATAATAATAGGACTTGACCAGGACTCAGAAAATAAAGGAGTAGTACGGCATTAAACGTAACTAAATAGTGTTTATCCTTCACCTAGCACTTAGTAATGGTATAGTGATGATTGACTTGCTCAGGCCACTGTTTACACTAAATGTTATTCATAGTAACACAGAAGTCTGGAACGGCTGTTTTTTTATGTCATAAACAGTGCACTAGTTATATTAAAAACATTATAATATCCAACGGTGTTTTCGGTGCTTGTCAGTAGAATACAGAGTTCATAAAGAAGATTGATGTGAAGAGAGCTTGTTGAAGTATCTAGGTCTAAGTTTACGCTATACTAGTAGCTATAGAATATTGCGAAGTTTCTTAAATTGATATACTCTAGAATTCAACAATCAATGAAATGTTCAGTCCTTTACAAGTATGTGTAATCAAGTGACAGTAGACATGTTTAGCTTTTAAAATGACTTGTGTGAAGTACATTCTATTGACTTCCCAAAAAGCTTTTCACTGCGGACTAGTGATTGGCACGTCTGTAAGAAGGTCCAGTGGTAGATTGTAGATAAGGTCTGCTGTAACCTGAGCCCGGGCTACGAAAAAGCCAGGCCACGGTAAGGAAATTGATGGGCAAACGTTGGGTAAATTGATGACATGGCTGGCCAGGCTATCTCGGCTGATCCATCAACTGTTAGTCCAATGACTGGATCCCTCGGACGTGTGTTATGATGTCAACTTTGGAATTGAAAGAAGGTCATTTGCTGGACGGTAGGTGAGAAGGAAAAAGATAGAGGGATGAGTGAGAGGTGAGGATGAGTGCTGAATCAAATGAGAGACAACTGACATAATTAGTTGACATCAAATGAGAGACAACTGACATAATTAGTTGACATCAAATGAGAGACAACTGACATAATTAGTTGACAGAGACCCCACCTACATTCATTCTTGAACACTTCTGTCAATTGTGTTTTCAAATGATTTCATCTCTTTTGAGGATCTGCATATAAGATATATACTAGATCTAGTACACCAAAACTAAGACTATTCACCTACAAAATCCAGTAATTCGATCCCGGTGTGTTTACAATCATGAATACAATGAAGGGGCTGGATGTAATAATAAGAAAATCACGTAAATAAAAAGGGAGGGAGTAAAAAAAAAAGGGGGGGGGGTAACTAGAATAAGAAAAGATAAAAATAATGGTCCATTACCTTCTTGTTTCCTCTACTTCTGAACTAGGACAAGATGTTCATATGCACAAATAACACAGAATAAAACAGACCATTAACGTTATATAAAGACCCGTAACTATGAATGGCGCAGTTTATTGTATAAATCAAACTGTTGGGTTTAAGTAGTTCATGGTGTAGTTAAGTCTGGTTCAATCTAATTACATTCTTACTTTAAAAAAAATAAAAGAAATATAAACATACAGAGTTATTACAGATTTTGTTGTATTTTTTTTTTATAATCGTATTTAATATTTAATCTACTGTTTACCTGTAATAACCATAGCTTGCTGAGTATAATACTAGAATATTGAATATGCTACTGACTATCGTGGCAGAGGGAAATATGGGGAAAATCCCAGGAATTCAGTTCGCATTGCTTTTTCAAAACTATGATCAGATACATGGAAATACGTAGAGTACTTTAAGGTACACCACTTAATAATCTTCAGTGAAAAAAAAAAGACTTTGCTGTGAATTCTACATCCGTGTGAACTATTCCCTGCCGTTGAGTGATTCGTTCCATCGTCACAAAGCTACAGCATCCAATTCGCCATCTTATCTCAGGACCATGGTGCACCCACCTTTACCACGAGCCTAGCCACATTTCTGATGTGCCTTGACTTTGGTTGTGTAACCAGGCAACCGTTATCGCCGGCCATCGTTACCCTAATCCTAGAATTTCATGGCCGCCACTAACTCTTTTCAAGTCCTTGGCTTGGGCCAGTCAGCACCTGGTCTTATCTCTACAACTGTCAGACATCGATAGCGTCTGACTTTCTCTCTTTCTCTTTCCCTTTTACTTTCTCTTCTTTTTTATCTTTCTTTCTCTCTAAAATGTTGACTTTTGTGTTCAATCAATATAGCAATAGTTACTTTAACCCTTCTCTCTCTATCTGCCTTTCTCTCTCCTCTCTCTCTCTCCTCTCTCTCTCTCTCCTCTCCTCTCTCTCTTTCCTCTATCTCTCTCCTGTTTCTTTCTCCTTCTCTCTCTCTCTCTCTCTTATCCTCTTGTGCCTGTTATCTATAAGTTGTTGAAATTTATTGTTATTTTCTTTTCTCCAAAGTGTGTTACTATTCCTTCTCTAACTCCTGTAGATCTGCAATGTCTCGAACTATTTCTCTTCTCATAAATCTTTGCTTTGCTTTTTTATCCTTTTTTTCTACTTTCATCAATTTCTCTTCTGTCTTTTTCTATTGAACCCTTTCTCTCTTTCATATTTCCGTTCCTCCTCCTCTTATAATCTCAGCACCAGTTTTCTCTAATGTGTATACCTCTGATTGACTGTTGTTCAAAGTTTGAGCTGAAGTTGTCTCTCCTGGGATGTTACAACCAAGTTAACAGACAGTGGACAGATGATGGAATCTCAGCTCAAGACACAAGTCTTCAATCAGCTTCGTACACCACGATCTCAGTTTGTACACCAAAAGTAACAGGAAGAGAACGTTACTTTTCATTATTTCAATACTTTTAACCAATTCTGTATGAAGACTACAATCCATTTCTACCTGAGCTAGTGAGCTAGTGAGCTGAATCTTTTCTGGTCAATGGACAAAGTAAATTGCACCACCTCCAACGTAAACATTTGAATCTCCATATGAGAAAGTATCCACTACGAGCAAAAGTTAAGCACAGCACGTACCAGCAAGCTGACAGAGAAGTTGAGTTTACAATCGTAATGCTTCCCTCTCTAGATATAGGCCTATATTTTCTCTTTCTATGTTTTCTCTCTCTACATGTTAGCTCTCTCTACATGTTTTCTCTCTCTTGTCTAAAACAGATGCTGAATATTAGCTCTCGACTTTTTAGTGTCCTCCAAAAGAGGCGTCAGACTCGTGGATCAAACTCGTGGATCAAACTCGTGGATCAGACTCGTGGATCAGACTCTTGGATCAAACTCGTGGATCAAACTCGTGGATCAGACTCGTGGATCAGACTCGTGGATCATACTCGTGGATCAGACTCGTGGATCAAACTCGTGGATCAGACTCGTGGATCAGACTCTTGGATCAGACTCGTGGATCAGACTCGTGGATCAGACTCGTGGATCAGACTCGTGTATCAGACTCTTGGATCAAACTCGTGGATCAAACTCGTGGATCAGACTCGTGGATGAGACTCTTGGATCAAACTCGTGGATCAGACTCGTGGATCAGACTCGTGGATCAGACTTGTGGATCAGACTCTTGGATCAGACTCGTGGATCAGACTGGTGGATCAGACTGGTGCATCAAACTCGTTGATCAAACTCGTGGATCAAACTCGTGGATCAAACTCGTGGATCAGACTCGTGGATCAGACTCGTGGATCAAACTCATGGATCAAACTCATTTCTGTGCACGGTCAAAAAGAAGTGTCCAATTGTACCGACTCAGCTGCTACCAGTGCTACCCCTCCGCTGTTCAGTTGCTACATGTCATGGATGAATTAGTGTATAATGTATTTTTGCTTGTATATTATGTATGTCAGTTGGAAGGTATGCGCGATTGACCGGAAGTGTGTTAGTTTTAGACAAGGACCAAGACGCATGTGTAATAAATGCTTTCAAGAGTAATAAAGTTTTGTGTTCAGTTGACCCAGTTATTTAGTGTTTTTTTTTATTACAGCTGAACTTAGGAACAACTAGACCTAATAAGAATCTAATGGAGTTTCTATAGAGCTAGATAGAATAGAAGGATGTAACCCTACCAAACCACTGTTCCGTTACTAGCACTGGTTATTCCGCCTCATACTGTCATGTTTGGTGGAAACCTGGTATAAATGGTAGTCAAATACTATCGGGGAGTTTGAAGTCCACTCAGTAAATATGAAAACAAAAATGATTGATAACCATTTTTTATAATACCTTCATTCAAATCAGAACTTCATGGAACCTGTAAGATGGAGGGTGCAAGGTAGAGGCTGGAACCTGTAAGATGGAGGGTGCAAGGTAGAGGCTGAAACCTGTAAGCTGGAGTGTGCAAGGTAGAGGCTGGAACCTGTAAGATGGAGGGTGCAAGGTAGAGGCTGGAACATGTAAGATGGAAGGTGCAAGGTAGAGGCTGGAACATGTAAGCTGGAGTGTGCAAGGTAGAGGCTGGAACCTGTAAGCTGGAGTGTGCAAGGTAGAGCCTGGAATCTGTAAGCTGGAGGGTGCAAGGTAAAGGCTGGAACCTGTAAGATGGAAGGTGCAAGGTAGAGGCTGGAACCTGTAAGCTGGAGTGTGCAAGGTAGAGGCTGGAACCTGTAAGATGGAGGGTGCAAGGTAGAGGCTGGAACCTGTAAGATTGAGTGTGCAAGGTAGAGGCTGGAACCTGTAAGATGGAGTGTGCAAGGTAGAGGCTGGAACCTGTAAGATGGAGGGTGCAAGGTAGAGGCTGGAACCTGTACGATGGAGGGTGCAAGGTAGAGGCTGGAACCTGTAAGATGGAGGGTGCAAGGTAGAGGCTGGAACCTGTAAGATGGAAGGTGCAAGGTAGAGGCTGGAACCTGTAAGATGGAGGGTGCAAGGTAGAGGCTGGAACCTGTAAGATGGAGTGTGCAAGGTAGAGGCTGGAGCCTGTAAGATGGAGGGTGCAAGGTAGAGGATGGAACCTGTAAGATGGAGGGTGCAAGGTAGAGGCTGGAACCTGTAAGATGGAGTGTGCAAGGTAGAGGCTGGAACCTGTAAGATGGAGGGTGCAAGGTAGAGGCTGGAACCTGTAAGCTGGAGTGTGCAAGGTAGAGCCTGGAATCTGTAAGCTGGAGGGTGCAAGGTAGAGGCTGGAACCTGTAAGATGGAGGGTGCAAGGTAGAGGCTGGAACCTGTAAGATGGAGGGTGCAAGGTAGAGGCTGGAACCTGTAAGATGGAGGGTGCAAGGTAGAGGCTGGAACCTGTAAGATTGAGTGTGCAAGGTAGAGGCTGGAACCTGTAAGATGGAGTGTGCAAGGTAGAGGCTGGAACCTGTAAGATGGAGGGTGCAAGGTAGAGGCTGGAACCTGTAAGATGGAGGGTGCAAGGTAGAGGCTGGAACCTGTAAGATGGAGGGTGCAAGGTAGAGGCTGGAACCTGTAAGATGGAAGGTGCAAGGTAGAGGCTGGAACCTGTAAGATGGAGGGTGCAAGGTAGAGGCTGGAACCTGTAAGATGGAGTGTGCAAGGTAGAATCTGGAGCCTGTAAGATGGAGGGCACTAACGACTTTCCAAGAAATTTAAATGTTGATTTATGTCGTTGAGACAAGAATGACCAGCTCGTAGGCCACAAGGAGAAAACTCAAGTTTGACCGTTATAATTTTTTAAAGTAAAAAAAATAATTTAAATTTGGCTTTCAAACAAAAAAACATGGCGTAGTCAGCCGTAGTGTACTGATAACTGAGCTGTTTATTAAATTTAAAGTTGTTTTCAACTTATTTGTAGATTATCTAACCTTTGCTTATATTTTTACGTAAATGTAATATATATTATACTTAGATTCTAGATTTTAAAGTGTTCTAAAACAGAAGTATTGATCTAGTTCTAGTGCTAGATGTATATATAATAAAGTACCAATATATAATTTCACAATGCCCTCTGGCCTAATGGGTTACGTAGTTGATACTACCAGCTGACAGTGTCATATTTTGACCATAGATTCGGCTTGGGCAATTTTTATGTTCTATTTTGTTACAAGTCTGTAGGTGTAGGAAATACCATCTATTCAAAAATGTATTTTTTTTTTTATTTTCTTGTTCATTCTTCGGAAACAGTTGCAATTTGTTTCTCCTTTAGACAAAAAAAGATTTTTTTTGTTGATGTATTTTTTGTCTGTTCTTTTCTTGACGTATTTCAAAACGACCTTCAGTTACAAAATATATTAAATAAACATTTTAGAAAAATGTTACTATGTATGAAGTGTCAGTGATGTGTTGGTCAGAGTGATCTGTGAGTAGCCTCCCTTTGTTCGTTAGGACCAAACTGGGTGTTAATTCCCAGGCCGTCTCTCCGTGTGCATAATTCATTCTCTACCCCCTCCCCCCTCCTCTCTATTCCACTGATCGTGGCATGACACAGATCACAATTTCAATGTGGGTTGTATATGTAGCTGAGGCTAATTTCCATGCGCTTTCAAGCTCCCACTTGCTTCCTCCACGCACACACGCTCTCCGATCCTCTCTGTCACTCTCCTGTGCATGTACATCTCGAGAGGCCCTCACAGAGAGAGAGAGAGAGACTGAGATGACACCTTTGTCAACAGAGGCCCCATCAAAATTTTACTGCTTGTTGCGTTTGATACAGAACGTAGTGTGTTATGGTGCTGATGATAGTGTGTGTGTGTGTTTGTGTGTGTGAGTTTAAATGATTGTTTGGGAGGTTTTGTTGTTCTTTTGTAAAGATTTGTGTACCGTCAATGACAAAATGTCAAATTCGTAAATCTGATCACGGATCTATTTGAAGGCCTGAGATCTAATTCAGTCTTTTAGACATTTTTCAGTTATAACCCTATTTCAGAACTATCTCAATATATCAATGGTATTTGAATCTCTCAAACATTTCAGAAAGATATTATGTATATCAATATATCAGGCATATATCAATATATCTTATGTATATCAATATATCAGGCATATGTCGATATTAGAAATATATTTCAGAAATATAGAAATATGTCAGAAACTGTCCAACATCTGCGCCACACTTCCATATTTTAAACATATATATATATATTCTATGGTCATATTACAACTTAATTACAAGGTCTTCGGGCTTACAAAGACCTTCCTGCAGGGAACAGTACCAGGAAAAAGAAGAAGAGTTAGACAGAGAAAGCGATGGGAAGACAACATAAAAGAATTGACGGGCCTGCCATTGAAAGAGGTTATATCCAAGGTAAAAGACAGAGAGGAATGGAGAAAGACGGTCGACAAATCTTGTGTGGTTCCCCAACAGACTAAGGGAGAGGGGAAGGTGATATCAATAACAGAGAATGCACTTGAATAATATACTCTAAACCTATTCACTCTCTAACCTATTCCTATTCAACTTTCTAATCTGTTCCTTTTTACTGTCTAATCTATTAATATTTAGATCTACTCTCTAATCTATTCCTATTTAGATATACTCTCTAATCTATTCCTATTTTTAGCTTCTCAATAATCTATTCCTATTTAGATCTACTCTCTAATCTATTCCTATTTAGATCTACACAATAATATATTTCTATTTAGATCTACTCAATAATCTATTCCTATTTAGATCTACTCTATAATCTATTCCTATTTAGATCTACTCAATAATCTATTCCTATTTAGATCTACTATATAATCTATTCCTATTGAGATCTACTCTCTAATCTCTTTCTATTTAGATCTACTCTATAATCTATTCCTATTTTGATCTACTCAATAACCTATTCCTATTTTGATCTACTCTCTAATCTATTCCTATTTAGATCTACTCTCTAATCTCTTTCTATTTAGATCTACTCTATAATCTATTCCTATTTTGATCTACTCTATAATCTATTCCTATTGAGATCTACTCTCTAATCTCTTTCTATTTAGATCTACTCTATAACCTATTCCTATTTTGATCTACTCTCTAATCTATTCCTATTTAGATCTACCCTCTAATCTCTTTCTATTTAGATCTACTCTATAATCTATTCCTATTTAGATCTACTCAATAATCTATTTATATTTAGATCTACTCTATAATCTATTCCTATTTAGTTCTACTCAATAATCTATTCCTATTTAGATCTACTCAATAATCTATTCCTATTTAGATCTATTCCTATTTAGATCTACTCTCTAATCTCTTTCTATTTAGATCTACTATATAATCTATTCCTATTTTGATGTACTCTATAATCTATTCCTATTTAGATCTACTCTCTAATCTCTTTCTATTTAGATCTACTCTATGATCTATTCCTATTTAGATCTACTAAATAATCTATTCTTATTTAGATGTACTATATAATCTATTCCTATTTAGATCTATTCTCTAATCTATTCCTATTTAGATATACTCTCTAATCTCTTTCTATTTAGATCTACTCAATAATCTATTCCTATTTAGATCTACTCTCTAATCTACTCCTATTTAGATGTACTCTATAATCTATTCCTATTTGGTCTCGAATCTATTCCTATTTATTTTTAAACATTGTCCTACTCAATCTCTGACCTATTTCTATTTAATCCAAGACTCCTCCCAATATTTGTTTTGATTGTATCATTATATCCCATTATATGTGTGAGCACAATTCAAACGCAGACGTCTCCCCTAGTATTGAAATACTGCTATCTAGATGACATATCCTCGACCACCAGGGGAACTAGAGAAACGAAACAAGCTTTACTTTAAAAAAAACTAACCGAATGTGTTAGAGAGTAACGAAGCCATCCAATCAAAAAATGGCTGATTAAAATCTACGCTCAGTGGCTGCTTTCAAGTCATTAAATCCAGTCGATTTCACATCAAAGGTTTTTTTGTTTTTTGTTTTATCCGCTGGTATTGTTTTAAGTGAAGAGCCCCTAAATCGTATTGAATTGAAGCACCAAACATTTTGAATTCACGAACAGAGGAATAAAAAAAATGTTAAACAGATTCCGCCATTTTGTTTGTTCTCTAAGAAACCAGATAGTTCGTCTGCATGTAGTTGAGCCAGAACTCATCACTAATAGAACCATATTGAGTTTTTAGACTAATATAAGTTCCATATTGTTTTCTATCACTTTTTTGTTCAGAACTTGTACGGGTTGCCTAAATCAGCCAGGAAAATAAAGACTTTGTTTAAAAGTCTAGTTGTAGTTTTCTTCAAATCATCAGTGTTTAATATAAAGCGGTACATTGTCTTGTTTGTCAACATTTTGATTTCAATATTTACCTTCCTAGTTCTAACCATCTTTCAAATAGTATACAGATATATAAAAACAAATAAAGAGCTCAATAATTGTTTTAATGTATCAGAATAATTGACTGTTAAACAATAGGACTAGGTTTTTGTAAGCATTGATGATTGAAATACTTTTCTTTAAAGTTGTTTATTAAAGTCATCACCATAATCAAACTTAAGTTAATTCGTACATTCTTTCTTTTACGAAACCTGGATAAAAAATATTTGAACCATTGAGAAAGGAGACTGTCCTACTTGGGTTATACAAATTGTATTGCGCTAGTTTGACTCCGCCACAGGTGGGCCAGGTCAATACGCAGCATGTTTTAGCAGGCTTCTGAATCGAGAATCGAGATGTTTTCACATAACTGAGTTAGAGCAGGCAGACTATGGCAGACTTTGTAGACACTTTGTTACGGGGATCTATTTATGACAACCAAGTCACTATAAGCAAGTATTACAGTGGGAAGATTGAGATTGAGTCGCTAGATGGTTGTATTAGTTTGATAGATCTTAGCAAATATCTGGACAAGCTGGACAACCTCAAGGAATGGGGCAGTAACATCTTTGGCTCAGCTGTTAGTACAGAGGCCAGTTTTTACAAATGCGATTATAATTCTGGTCACCACCTCTCTAGACACCTACTTGTATTCTCTATGTCATGGATTGATCCAATGTCTTTTCTTCAAACCTTGAATACAGTTAACTATAGAGTTCGGAGACAGTGAAGACAGATACAGCTGTTCCTATCAATACATAGAGACAAGAAGTGTTAGTAGAGAAATCCCTTTGGACTCTCCAGTCAAGATTTGAAAACCAGGAGCTGTCCGTACTATGCTAATAGTCGCCATATGAGAAGCCACAGTTACAACATTGGAATAACTTAACACTCATTACTTCGAGGCATTTTTGGGTGCTAAGGCAAACGGGAACGCGGGTAAATAACTGTACAGGGCGTCTGACATTAAAATCAAGAATATTTAAGTCAAGAATTAAGAACTTGACCCAATCAACAATACTTAATATTTAAAATAGAGAGTACCTTACATTAAATGGGGAGAATTAAGTCCACTAATTTTCAATCTACTTTTATTGGGAGGGAAAGACTTATGCCTTTTTTCGGGTTACGCCACTTTTTTTGGGCTTCATGCATATTTTTGGTTATTCCACCCTCATACCGATTTGTTTGGAAGCTGTGAATGATATACATTTTTCAATTTATATCAACATATATATATATGATTATGTGTGTAAATTTTGGTCAGATGCATGTTGCACATATGAACATATATTTTCCAGTTTAAATATTAAGGTGCAAAAAAAACATTTTAATTAAATTAAAATATTTGCTTTAGCATCACAAAAGAAAGGGAAAAAAAAGTTTGAAATGGTTAAGAATCGCCCTACAAAATATTTAGTTCTCTTTTTATCATATAAAGTTAAGACTTTCATTTAAAAGAGATTATGATGTCATGCTCGTCTCCTTGTGTTCACCTCATTCATTACAGACTTACACTCTACAAATTCATTGGTTTTTCATGATCATTTAGTCTGCACTATAGAACTTAGGGATTAAAGAGTATAAAATATGAAGTACTGCCTTTATCTTTGATTGAGTATGTTATTATGCTCTGTATTTGTAAATCCTGATTCAATGGTTTTTACCTTTGTCCTGGTGAGTCTCTAAGTTTAGGGATTTTATTAATGAAGTCACTTTAGTCAAATGTGAATATTCATTTGTTATAGCCCTTTCAACACTATTCTTAAATAGAGGAAGCTTATTCTTGTATTTTTTTGTAATCAAAGAATATGTTCTTGTTTGATTTGTAAAAAAAAATAAATAAATTTTAATTTCTTTATTTGTAGTTGCTATACTTCTTATTTGTGTTAGTTATGTTTTAATTTCTATTGATTTAAAATTCATGCAACTTGTGGAATGTAGAATTACAAAAAAAAAAAAAGAAATTTGTAAATTAATTAATGAAACACATGTTTCACACATGCTAAAGTTAATTAGCTGCAGAGCGGGGATAAAACACGCTTTAATTTGTATTCTTTGACATCATTAGACTTCATTGTTTCGCAATGATGGCTTTACACAAGAAATGAGAGCCTTAAAAATGATTGGGTGATTGAAATTGATTGCAAGACACAATCTCTAAGCAATAGCTTCTCACGTCTTCAAAATGTCAGTGAAAATTTTAAATTAAAATAGAACTTTTGTTTTTTTGTTTGTTTCTAAACGTTGAAGAAGTCTATTTGTTCAATTAGAAATTGTGTAACCCTGGCATATATAATAGAGATGATATAAACAAACTGCTTTCAAGTTTGCAACACATCAAATGTCTATGTTGCTTTGTCCGTAGTTTGAAATGAGAGATATGTACACCGTGTGCATTTAACTGTTCAAGACATCATCGATCTCATTGTTTGACAACTTTAATCATTGAGTATCGAGAAATGTTTGTTTTATGTAATAAATATAGTATAATGGTAGGGAAGCTCATAGTCTATCACTCTAATGGTATATTAACGCTCTACCAAAGAAATTCTCCCTCCCCGTTCCCCACGTTCCAACACTCTTACCTTCCTGCCTGCTGCTTGAATCGGATTCCATTCTTGCTCCTTCAGGTTTGAACTTGACATAATCAGAATAACAAAAAGGAGGAGACACAGTACAGCGTGTTAAAAGGACCCGCTCTACGTATATTTGTAAAGTATCATTTGACTGCTCTATACAAATATTTAATTGGTGGTGGAGTGCTGTTGCTGTTGTTGGTGGTAGAAGGTTTGTTGTTGATATTGTAATTGGTGTTGCTGATGGTGTAAACGTGTTTTTGTCGTTGTTGATGTAGCTATGTTATTGTTGCTCTTGATGTTTCTGTTGGTGGTAGTTAGTAGAGAAGTTGTTTTGGTTGTTACTGCTGATGGTTATGGTGGTGGTTAGGATGTTGTTGTTGTTATAGTTGGTAGTGATGGTGTTGTTGTTGCTGTAGGTGGTGGTAGTTGTGTATAGTTGTAAATGTTGCTGGCATAACCATTCCATAATTCAAATTTTTTGTTTGACTTATATAGACGAATATCATCAGATTTTACCACAAAACTAAATCTTGACTAAATTGAATAAACATACATTTTTTTTAATAAAAAGAGGGGGGGGGAGTGGGTTTCATTGTTGATAAATTTCACGTCAATATTAAAATCATTTGAACTCACGCGTTATCCCACTCTGCTGACCTTGTGACGCTAAGATCCTAGCCCTTATCTGGACCAGTTGGGAAAATGGAAAGGGAAGGGGGGGAGAAGAAAGGGGTATCTGGTTGAATTTTACCGTCATCGCTTTTTAAAAGCTTTTATAAAAGAAAAAGGCGGAAAGACTTGAATTCGAACTCATGGCTCACGTCTCATCAAGCCGACATACTAATCACTTTGGTAGAGAGTTGCTTATGAAAATAGAAGATTGTCTAGCTATCTACTGTTTGTTTCAAACCTACTTTAAAGCGGCGAACTGTAAAAGGGACTAATTCAGGTTATACCACACTTCAGTCAAGTACAATTTCTTTCCATTTTTCGAGATACCAAACATATTAATTAATTACCAATAGTTAATTTAATAATCCGTTACTTTTATTCATTGATACTTGTGTTGTCAGGTAAAAGAAATAATTGTGCAAAATTTCAGCTTGATCTGAGCTTTGGTATGAGAAAAATAACGTGTACAAACTTTTTACTAATATGCTTTGTAAAATAATCGGTGGTCTCTATTGCTTTTACTGTCACCATCATTTAGTGATTGATCATGTTGTTCCAGGGACCACTTTCCTATAGGAATGGAAAGCAGCTAAGTTCTCCTTTCAGACCTTATGGTCTATAGGGCAGATACTTTCCGATAGGTTGTGACAAAAGAAAAGATCCTGGTTGTCAATGTCATAAAACTCAGTCAGTGTCATGCCAGAGGTTATCAGTGTTATCGTTTTTCTTCTATTTGTGTCACTAATGACCAGGGAAGACAGGCACAGGTACTGGGAAAGTTTGTTCACGGGACATGAACTTGTGTACATCTCGTCACAGAGTAAAGACTTGGAATATTGACGAGACTTTGTATGTATGTATACGTTTCTATGGATACATATGTCTAACGTGAAGAGTTCCAGACAAAAGAATGAGATAACTCAAATAGAATGTTTCTTTACCTTATGGTTGGTCGAACAGCCACATTTTTTTTTTATTTTCATGCCATAGTGAAAAAACCTTGATGCCATAGCAAATTAAATTTCTCTTTAAATATTTAATGCCATCAAAACAAAACTAGGATTTTTTACTCACGATCTAATTTTCTCATAAAAATGTGAAGCCTTGGGGAAGTTGTCTAATTCAGAGTATTTCAACCTTGTTTCACCAAAGGAGATCTAGACATCCATGCGCCGCGTTAATAGAATACTTGCAAAGATCATCGTAACTATGGGCCCATTCTGGAAAACGTTTATCTGCGTGACGAATTGGTTGTCTCATTTGTAACAGTAGTCTGACAGTGCGACTAGCCCCAATGAGTTCAACATCTTATTGAAATCTTGTGATCTATAGGGCAGATGATGTTAATGTCAATGTTTATTTGGCCAACGGTTAACGAGCAGGGTGTTACGTGGCCAGCACAATGACCAACCGCCTTTACTTTCCCTAGAGTAGGGTGGACTCAGTGGCGCCCTAAAAATCCTGGAATTAAAAATCAGTCTTCACCGAGATTCGAACCCAGGACCCCAGGTTTGGAAGCCAAGCGCTAAACCACTCAGCCACTGCGCCCCCGTTATTCTGCACTCCTACATGCTCTGAATGACTCTTGCTTCTTTTCTAGAATGATTTTAGCTTGTAGTTGAAGTGATACTTAGACATGTACATTTTTAGCTGGAATTTGAGATTGAGATGAAAGAACAAGATCATTGTCTTGTAACTTGAACTTATAAGTTGTTTTTTTCTTGGAAAGGGTAATTCTCAATTAGTCTTTGTATCCCAGAAGGCTGCAGAGTTTCATCAGTTTCCTAGAAGGCTGCAATTATCAGAGTGCCATTGGCATCCCAGAAGGTTGTAGATGTCATCAGGTTACATCAAGAAATAATTATGCAAAGTTTCAACTTAATCCGAGAATGGGTGTGGTAGAAAATAACGTGTCCAAACTTTCTACCAGACAGACAGACAGACAGACAATGTGAGTGAATACAAGCCTTAAAAGAAAAAAACACCGTGGCGACTGAGCCGCAACTATATTCTCAATCAGTTCACTTCAACACGATCAAACTTTGAAGAAAACTCAATCTTACAATCATTTTAACTTTCTGATAAAGAGTCGTAGTGAGGAAATGTAACAACAAATATTTCGAATTTCTTCCTTGTAGTATTGCTTTCACTGTAACGATCCAACTTTCTTCACGCCTGGTATCTCTTCAGACATATTTCAAAACACACACACACACACACACACACACACACACACACATATATATATATATATATATATATATATATATATATATATATATATATATATATATATATATATATATATATATATATATGCGTGTCATAGTTATTGTCTTTGTATTGAACAGTTTATATACCATCCACTCATGTTATAAAGAAAAACTGAGTGTATTTTACCTCTAGCAAAAGTAATGGGTCAATGTTTGTTGAATGAGGTTTTTTCTTCCTTGCTATGAAATCTAAAAGAGGAGAGGTTAAACAAGTGAAACTCTCTGAATAAACTTCAATGAGGAAATGGAACCACAAACAAGACCCAAAGACTGAACAGCATTTAGTTGTAGAACAAAACAAAAACATTAAAATAAAAAGAAAAATCGAATTTAAAAAAATATCAATACAAGTAGTAAGATAATTATTGAATTCATTAAATTAGTGGTGCAATCAATAGTTTAGTGGGAAAGGATGGGGGGGGGGGTATAGCGTTGGGTGGGGGTGCAGGGGCAGAGAGGGTATAGCGTTGGGTGGGGGTGCAGGGGCAGAGAGAAGGAGTACAAATCGATCCATCGAGCGACCAGATTAATCACTTAAGTAGCCAATTTGACCAGCGGCATAAATCAATGTCGGCGACACAGAAATTTGAGGCCCAATCAGACCTGGCCGTGGCGTCACCTGACACCCATGATGTCAACGTCGGTGATGTGGCACTATGTCAAACAAAAAATGTTTCGTAGTTTGGCCCAGTTTTGGACACCAGCACTCTCCCTCCCCCCCCTCCTCCTTTTTATTCCAATTATAGAGCGCAACATATATGGCTTGAACAGATGAATGACCCAGATTGCCAAGATCTTCTGATTTACATTGACAGTAGCCTTAACGTGACTTCCATCTTTAAATAAACGAAATGTCAGTGATGGAGTACCAACAGTACCAGCAGTAAAGAAGGTCTCGCTGTAGGTCTCACCAACACAAGAAAGTAGAACAACAAAGATGGTGTCTATTTAATACTTATTTTAAGAGTGGAGAAAGGAAACATAATCTCTTCTTCCCAAGTGCCGTTAAAGTTAGAGCTTGAAATATGTTGCCTGAATCAGCCAGTAAAACCTACGACTTAGCGAAGTTAAAATAGTTAATTAGCATGCCAGCAGGGCGGGCCTTAGATAAATGGAGGCCCTTGGTGAAGTGTAGTCTATTAGGTGGCCCCCAAATGTGATAGAAAAAAAAATATCGCAATTTTTTATAACATTGTGACCTAGTGTACTCCAACAATAACAAGTTTCGCTATTTCTTATAAGCAAAAATATTATAAGCAAAAATATTATTTAGAGTCTTGTGAGAGGCCTCAACCAGTCGGACACGCTAGACCGCTGCCTATTAGTCTATGTCTAAGGCGGGCCCTGATGCTTGATTAATACTTGGAAGGAGCGTCTATAATTTATAAGATAAGATTATTTCTATTAATGCAGTTCTATTCCAGTACTTCCTGCTTTCAGCTTACCCAAAGAAATATAAGATCACCCATTCAGACTTGATCTTGGGTTGTGACATAAATCCAACGTAATAATGAGGAACTTAGTTTTTATGCGGAGGGACATAATCTAGTAATGCTGAGTGAAGAGACCGAATGTATTACTTTATCATCGTTTTTCTTTGCTCTTCTTCCCCGCTGAATGCTCTTGCAAACATTTGGCTTCATCCGAGTATTTGATTCGTTTTCTGTTTTATCTTTTGATATATTTTAAACGAATTGAGTATTGGGCGCAGTGATATGAGACCCAGACGTACTATTTAGACACAACTTTTAAAAAATGTATAATAAGGCTTGTCTTCGTGTCCGGAGATTCATAAGGAATGCAGTATTTCCCGTGGCTAAAAATTTACAAATAGAAAAACAAAACTAAATAAAATACTTAGAAAGACAAAGATGCAGGCACATTTCTTATTCCATATGCTAAGACAAATCCGTACAATAGCTCCTTGTTCCCTAGTATCCGTAGAGCAAGGAGTGTGTTACCTGAATCAGCCAGGTAAACCAATAACTAAGCAGAGTTTAAGACTCTAATTCACATGCAGGAGTAGATGAACACATAGATACCCCTAGGGGTAATTCTCTTCTCTTCTGAAAGATCTGTAATTCAATAAGATAAGATAAGATTCCTAAATTTGATTCAAATCTGATTGGATTATATTTTGTTGTTTCAAGCAGTGCTCTAGCCCGTGTACATCGAGATCTATACATTTCAACAAGCACGTTGATTGTTCTCATCTTCAAAACCATTCTTTCTTTAGACAATCAGATAATTTTTGTAGATTGATTAAACGTCTTATCGTTTTGTCCTCATCAATAGAATTTTGGGGGGTAAAGATAAGGTTGCTCTTTTGATCTCGTGGCTAATCTAATAGCTAACAAAAGAAATCAAGTTTCCCTTTCAAGTTTGATAATTTCATAATTCATTTTCCCCCCAATCATCATATAGGCTCTATGTACCTAGATCATGTCCGATAGACTTGGCTAAATCAATGTCACCCTCACAAATTGCAACGAAACCTATGCGACAAGAAAACATGACTTTTATGTTTCTTAAATTAATGTTTAGACTCTGGCTTTGACTGATGCATGAAAACATGACTTTTGTGTTTCTTAAATTGATGTTTAGACTCTGGCTTTGACTGATGCAAGAAAAAGTGCAATTTTTTGACTGTTTTGAATAAGACTTTTATTCTTTCTAATATCAGCCCTTTGATCGCGTCACAGACAAATGTTGAAGCTATGAATCAAGTGAACTTTATGGTTATTGATCCTTACATATATTGGAACTCTATTGATTCTACTAATAGTTTGTAAATCTATTGATCAAGCTATTTGTTCAAGTGCTCAGAATGTCGACACACACATAAGGGGGACAGAAAGCCAGAGAGCGATTTTATAGAGGGTCGTAAATATCCTTAAACAAAAAAGTCAGAGGCAAAGTTTGAAAATAAAAACAGTTAAAAAAAGAAACGCGTACTTTATTAAAGGCTATGTACAATTAATTAATTCCCTAGTTCCATTAGTGCTTGGAATGGGTTACCTGAATGAGCCAGGAAAACCAAGGACTTGCAGAGTTTAAGTCACGGATGAACATGTATGACTAGATTGACACTTGGAAGCCGTAGGCCGCAATTATCTTCTATTTTGAAGTCACGTCTGTAATTTATAAGATGAGCTGAGATGATTAGAATTAGGAACTTATGAAGCATGAAAAGAATAGTTTTGGGGAACATTGTCTTTGTTTTATTTTGTGGACCTTACAGTTATTTCTCTTAGTTCACCTAAATGGAAGAGTTTGTTCCAGAGATCTATGCAGTCAGTTGAATGCACAACCTCTTTTTTGGGATTTGGGCTGAACGAATTCTATTGCTGTCGAATTATGTTTATTTTTACCTATTCCTATTTTAAATGAGAATGGACAAAGAGAACGAAGGCTGAATGATAAAAGTTTAGTTTTAATGTAACAAATGCAATCCTGCTATTATTACCAAGAGGGTTAATATCAGTTATTTCAATACTATGGAACACCAAATAAAACCAATGGCTTTTTCCCTAGGGATTCCCAGAAAAAAAAATCTAATTCACAGTCAACAATAAAAGGTAGATATTGACGAGAGTAAGCTTCCAACATTCTGGAGAACTGTCTGGAATACTGTCATTTAGCTAGGACTTGATTCTACATTTTTGTTGACGCCGGAAACTCAACATTGGTAGATGCCTGGACACGAAGAAAGCTGGTCTCCTAATGTTTGTAGAAGGGACACCAATTCTTTGCTCTTCAACATTGACTGTCCCTTCATTTCCTGCCATTTACTTTGAAGTCGTCATGTAACTGCACAAGGGACGTCACCGCGTAAGGATAAGAGCAGACGAAACATTCTATCAGGACTAAAATATATCAATAGTAGTCATTTCGCAGTATGTACATTTAAATTTGGAAATTGTGTTGAAATGATTTTATCATAATATTTTCTTCTCTAGTTACTACAAAAAACATAATGACCTTTTCCCATTAAATATCTTTGAGACATTTGGCGTTCATTTTATAAGAAAGATTTTTGTAGGATATCGATAACTATGGAGGCTATCTTGGGATTCATCGCTTACAAATGTTATTATCAGGAATGATGAGACCAAGTAAATGAAAGTGTAGAAAGTATTAACAACAACTTTCAAATATAATAATAGTGTTACAAATGAACAGTAAAAGATAGAGGTCAGTACGTGTGACCCCGGCTTGATGACACTGCAGCAGGTGTTCTCTGGAATCTACATGTAAAAACAAAGACAGGATGTGACGTTTCCTCTTCCAGATGATACTAGCAGTGTTTGTGCAACTTTGGAGGAGCGATTAGGGACTCTATATAAGCCAGAGAGTTAATATGAAAGTCAGTCGTGAGTGAACCGTTACAGTCGATACAGACGATGTAAGACTTGTGCGGCTCTAGTGGAAGAGAAATCTGTACGACTCGATGCAAGTTAACTAGGGTAGAGTTAACTGGAGTGGACTACTGTCGTTAAAGTCTATACAGCCCGACTACAGTGGACTTGAGACGTTACAGTCGATACAGTGGATGTAAGACGTGTGCGGCTCTCATTCGGTAGACTTGAGTACGACTTGATTCAGCTTTGGGAGACCTGGAGCGACACTGAGAAGTGTGTCCTTGGTCTGTTCTGTGGAATACGGCTCGATGCAAGTTGAGAAGAGATGAATTGCAACGAAGTGAAGAGATAAATTGCAACGAAGTATAGCTAACTGTAAACTGACAGATGTTGTACAGTCTTCTACGCTACATGTTACAGTGACGAATTGTCAAAGTTAATAATCAATAAAGTTATAGGAAACTGAAAGTTGAGTCGTCAAGTTCTTTACAGTGTTTTTATTTGTGTGCCTACTAGTACATTTAGCCAGAAGATTCAGAAATACGTAACAATATTTATCCCATTCTAGTGTTGGACAATACCTACACGGTCTGCATGAAAGAGTTCCTTTTGAGAAGACTTCCGCCATTCCAGTTGTCAACCAGATTCCTGGCAGAACTGCCTGTTTCCAGTCGTTTAAATTACTCGAATGCCAACATAACGTTTCAATGGCAACGTGGATGGAATTAATTCCAAGGGTCCGACCCAACGTGTGGGTGCCTGGCTATAAGTTGGATAGGGTGCGCCGGTACGGAGAGCGCGCCCCATTAACACTATAGTTTCTAGAAAGTACTTTTCCAGATGCATAACATAACATCAGTCGCCTCACTGATGGCGCATTTTCTGGTGTTGTAAAGAACGGACCTAGACAATCTCTTAGTACCCACAAGGTCAGCGCAGCAGTTAGTTAATTATTGGTTTCATGGCATTGTTTTGTTTGGTATCTCGAGCAAGGGAAACAAATAGTTCTTGACTGATAACGTGTTATAAGTAGAATTAGTCCCCTTTATACTCTGTAGAGAGTAATGTTTGAAACTAACAATAGATAACTGTAAAACCTTCTATTTTCATAAGCACTTCGCTGGCACAGTGGATAGTGTACTACCCTGAGAAAATTGAAGCGGCTTTAACCCTCGAGTTTGAAATCAGGTCGTTCACTTTTTTTTATATATAAATATATTTAAAAAGCGATCACCCAGATACCAATTATTTCTCTCCCACCTCTTTCCAACTAGATTAGACAAGTGATAGGATCATAGCGTATTGAGAAATGTAAGATTATGAAATAGCGCTAAACAAAAACAATTAGGAAAATTATTTCTGATCATACAGATTTATTATTGTTAGTCTAGAATAGTCTAGATTCTAGATCTATTAGAAATTACATGACTGATCAAGGCTAATTGATACAACTACACTTAATATAAGCTTTCTTTGTTGTTGTTTTTTTAAATATTTTATATGTTTTTCATGTTTGTATAAAAGTTCATGAAAGTTGTTGAACCAAGTTGACGACTGTTTTCGTGTGTTCCCTTTTCCGAGGATTCCAGATTCCGAAACCTCAACGTAGCGCCTCAGTAGAAACGTCTGGTAGTGAATCAGGATTAGCCAATGACAGTTTACCTTAGGTGATTTGTTTTCTGACTTTGGCAGAGGATGGAGGAGAGATCCGGCCTCAAGTCCGCAGCGCCGTTCCACAAAGGCACTGTCGTAAGCTATGGGCAGATTGCTTGGTGATCCTTTTGTGGTTTTGTGGCAATAACAATAGGAATATGAAGAAATTCCCCTTAGTTCGTGTCACGTCCTTAGTGACACCTCATTGTCCACAAAATGAGGACGTTGTACCTATCTCAAATCAGGTCAGCGTACCCACGCTTAAATGCCAAAAAGATGCCGATTAAAACTTAGCTCAAGACTACAGCAGGGAAACAAAATTAGCATAGCTTAAATTACAAAACCAGTTCCTAGTGACACCTCATTGTTCACAAAATGAGGACATTGTACCTATCTCGAATCAGGTCAGCGCACTCACGCTTTAATTCCAGAAAGACGCCGATTAAAGCTTAGTTCAAGGCTACACCAGGGAAACATAATTAACCTAGGTTAAATTACAAAAACAATTAAAATGAAAATTAAATGTAAACGGGTCAAGTAGTCAAGGATGGGTATTGAATTGTCACTGTTCTTTATCCTAAAGAAAGATATAAAAGGCGGAGTGTTAGCTTGAGACCGGGAGCGAGCTAGAAAGTTAGGCTTAGAAGTCGCAAAGTTTTAAAGTAAATATTTACTCATTTTATTGAACATTTTCACTGAATCCTGTATCTGTTTTATATATCTTTGTACGTGCATTTATTGTTTCAAGTTCAAGTTTTATATAATTAAAACTCAAGAAACATATCAACACTTTGTTACTTCATTGATTATTAAAGTGTTTGAACTATAATCAAGGCACCTCCGAACCCACATATGTCACAAGTTTATAGCATCAAGAACTCCAAGTCAAGTAAACATAATAAACACGTGACATAAATTGACACCTCCGACGGCTGTATGTACAACGAATACAACGTGATACTACAGGATCAATACTTTCATCAGGCAACCTTTGACGTCTGCCAAGATAACCAACCTGCAACCATCGAAACAACTCTTTGACAGTTGTGTTGCAACAAACTAGAACTACAGACGATAGTTCTACGTCACTACTTAGCCTCTCACTACGAAGAAAACTTCACGTTCAAGTCTACTACATGTCTTGATGACAAGGTCAGTACAACCTTACGTCAGTTTACAGGCTTGATCTATCAACTTAGATCGCCTTATGTATTTACTTACTAGCGACAAGTAATTGTTCTCAAATTGCCTAATCAAGCGGCAACTACTATTTACTATCACCTACAAGTGATAATCATCTTATCAATAATCATCTACAATAATCATCTTATAACAACGATTTATAAGGTGAAACATTGAACTATTGTGTATATTCTAAATAAAAAAATAACCCCAAGAACATTTTAATTGAAGTATATTCAAGTCTACTTTCGAGTAACGACAATCATTATATTCAACTATTAAGTTAACAAGTACAAGACTACTTGCTACTGAATTACCATGGCAGCCAAAATTTTAACACAAGATTTTCTTGAGATGGCCAAAGAATTAGCTATGCATAAACCAGAAAGACTACAATGGGCAAAGCAAGAGCTTGAAGAACATGAAAAGAAAGTATTAGCACAACGACAAGAAGAGATGGAACATTAACGCCTAATGAAAGCAGAAGAACGCCTTATAAAAGAAAAAGACATACAATTAGCTCAGGCACAAAAAGAAGCAGCAAATGCCCAACAAAAGTCTGCAGGTTTTGACAAATATAAACAAATGTCAAAAATGGCAAATTTTCAAGAATCGAAAGACAATATTGATTCTTGTCTGATGCGTTTCGAAGAACTAGCCAAAGCATCAGGTCTACCTGAAGAACAATACTCTAGAACTCTCATGAGCCTTCTTACAATTAAAGTCATAGACATTTGCATTCAACTTCCAGCGTACGAGCTAGACAATTATAGCAACGTCAAAGAAGCACTCCTGAGACAGTATGGCGCTACACAAGGTGCATACAGAAAAAAGTTCTATACAGAAAGGCCTCGACAAGAAGATGATCCATTAATATTTGTATCAAACATGACCATGTGGTTTGATAGGTGGATCTCCTTATCAAAATAGAAAATTCATACGAAAATCTGAGAGAGCATGTCATCATAGATGCCATCACACAAGCACACTCAGAAGATATTCAATCCTTTATCATTGAAAGACAACCAAAAGACATTCAAACTTTGACTCAAATAGTACGACAATACAGGGCAGCATATCCAAACAAACCTATTAAACAGTCTGCAGAAGAAAATTTGAAACGACACAATGCTACAACACCTAGAATGTGTGTAGACTTTAGGCAACTCAACAAAATTACTTGCCTAGACTCTTACCCTATGCCGAATCCAAAAGATCTCATGACACAGTTTGCTGAAGCAAAATTTTTTACAAAAATAGATCTTTCAAGGGGATATTACCAAACTCCAATGAAAGAACAATGTGAACCATACACAGCTTTCACTACTGCATTCGGACTATTCCAATTTAACTCCATGCCATTTGGTTTAGTCAATGCAAGTAGTACATTCAACAGACAATACACCGACTATTCGGACAAAGAAAAGATACTGTTTCATATATAGACGACATATGTATCTTTCACAAATCTTGGGAAGAACATTTGCAAGGACTCAAAGAAATCTTTCATGAACTAAGACAGCATGGCTTCACTATAAAACCAAGCAAAATGGAACTAGCCATGAATGAAGTAACATTTTTAGGTTACAAAGTAAGCTACAACTCTTTAAAACCTCAAGATGAAATCATCAACAGAATATTAGACATTCAAGTGCCTAAGACAAAGAAACAAATTAGGAGTATACTAGGACTATGCAATTTCTACCGATGTTTCATACCTAATTACACGACTCTCACATAACCCTTGACAAACCTTACCAAGAAAGGTCAACCAAACAAAGTATTTCATTCACAAGAACTGGAAGACACTATAACGAGAATCAAGGACACTTTTTCCCACGAGTCCATTCTCAAGTTACCAGACAAAAACAAAACATTCCACCTTGCTACGGACGCGTCCTCCGAAGTGATCGGAGCCTGTTTAATGCAAGAGCACAGTGGAACACTACATCCCGTGTTCTATATTAGCAGGAAATTGTTACCAGCAGAAACCAGATACTCAACAATTGAAGGAGAGTGTTTAGCGATAGTTTGGTCTATACATCGCTTTAGCAAGTATCTGTTAGGCAAACCATTCAACCTACTTACAGACCGTTTTCCTCTCCAATTTATAAACACTAAAAAACTGGCTAACAGCAGATAAACACAATGGAGTTTAATGCTAACAGACTACCAGTTTACAGTCAAAGCAATCCCAGAAAAGATGAACGTCTTGGCAGACACCCTGTCAAGATGTACTTAGATTACAGACTACCAGTTTACAGTCAAAACAATCCCAGGGAAGATGAACGTCTTAGCAGACACCCTGTCAAGATGTACTTAGATTACAGACTACCAGTTTACAGTCAAAACAATCCCAGGGAAGATGAACGTCTTAGCAGACACCCTGTCAAGATGTACTTAGATTACAGACTACCAGTTTACAGTCAAAACAATCCCAGGGAAGATGAACGTCTTAGCAGACACCCTGTCAAGATTTACTTAGATTACAGACTACCAGTTTACAGTCAAAACAATCCCAGGAAAGATGAACGTCTTAGCAGACACCCTATCAAGATGTACTTAGATTACAGACTACCAGTTTACAGTCAAAACAATCCCAGGGAAGATGAACGTCTTAGCAGACACCCTGTCAAGATGTACTTAGATTACAGACTACCAGTTTACAGTCAAAACAATCCCAGGGAAGATGAACGTCTTAGCAGACACCCTGTCAAGATGTACTTAGATTACAGACTACCAGTTTACAGTCAAAACAATCCCAGGGAAGATGAACGTCTTAGCAGACACCCTGTCAAGATGTACTTAGATTACAGACTACCAGTTTACAGTCAAAACAATCCCAGGGAAGATGAACGTCTTAGCAGACACCCTATCAAGATGTACTTAGATTACAGACTACCAGTTTACAGTCAAAACAATCCCAGGAAGATTAACGTCTTAGCAGACACCCTGTAAAGATGTACTTAGATTACAGACTACCAGTTTACAGTCAAAACAATCTCAGGGAAGATGAACGTCTTAGCAGACACCCTGTCAAGATTTACTTAGATTACAGACTACCAGTTTACAGTCAAAACAATCCCAGGAAAGATGAACGTCTTAGCAGACACCCTATCAAGATGTACTTAGATTACAGACTACCAGTTTACAGTCAAAACAATCCCAGGGAAGATGAACGTTTTAGCAGACACCCTGTCAAGATGTACTTAGATTACAGACTATTAGTTTACAGTCAAAACAATCCCAGGGAAGATGAACGTCTTAGCAGACATCCTGTCACGATGTACTTAGATTACAACTACCAGTTTACAGTCAAAACAATCCCAGGGAAGATGAACGTCTTAGCAGACACCCTATCAAGATGTACTTAGATTACAGAATACCAGTTTACAGTCAAAACAATCCCAGGGAAGATGAACGTCTTAGCAGACACCCTGTCAAGATGTACTTAGATTACAGACTACCAGTTTACAGTCAAAACAATCCCAGGGAGATGAACGTCTTAGCAGACACCCTGTCAAGATGTACTTAGATTATAGACTACCAGTTTACAGTCAAAACAATCCCAGGAAAGATGACGTCTTAGCAGACACCCTGTCAAGATGTACTTAGATTACAGACTACCAGTTTACAGTCAAAACAATCCCAGGAAGATGAACGTCTTAGCAGACACCCTGTCAAGATGTACTTAGATTACAGACGTCAGTTTACAGTCAAAACATTCCAGGGAAGATGAACGTCTTAGCAGACACTCTGTCAAGATTTACTTAGATTACAACTACCAGTTTACAGTCAAAACAATCCCAGGGAAGATGAACGTCTTAGCAGACACCCTATCAAGATGTACTTAGATTACAGACTACAGTTTACAGTCAAAACAATCCCAGGGAAGATGAACGTCTTAGCAGAAACCCTGTCAAGATGTACTTAGATTACAGACTACCAGTTTACAGTCAAAACAATCCCAGGAAGATGAACGTCTTAGCAGACACCCTATCAAGATGTACTTAGATTACAGACTACAGTTTACAGTCAAAATAATCCCAGGGAAGATGAACGTCCTAGCAGACACCCTGTATTTATGTATGTATTTTAATATTCCCATTGGAATGAAGATTTCAAGTCTTATGACATTCATTTTATTACTATAATATATCTTCTTGAATTTTTCTGTATTTGCCATGCTTACCTATGTTACTATTGTGAAGAATTCTAAGACTAGAATACTTCATATTATTGAATATTATAACTTATTTTATACATGGAAGAAGTATCTGTAATATCATTCTACGTTTGTAACATAATTATGTATAAGATTGAGCGGTTGCAGTTCCGTTTTACTCAACATGCATCCCGCTTAGGAAGAGGGGGGTATATGTCACGTCCCTAGTGACACCTCATTGTCTACAAAATGAGGACATTGTACGTATCTCAAATCAGGTCAGCGTACCCACGCTTAAATGCCAAAAAGATGACGATTAAAAGTTAGCTCAAGGCTACAGCAGGGAAACAAAATTAGCATAGCTTAAATTACAAAAACAATAAAAATGAAAATTAAATGTAAACGGGTCAAGTAGTCAAGGATGGGTATTGAATTGTCACTGTTCTTTATCCTAAAGAAAGATATAAAAGGCGGAGTGTTATCTTGAGACCGGGAGAGAGCTAGAAAGTTAGGCTTAGAAGTCGCTAAGTTTTAAAGTAAATATTTACTCATTCTATTTATCATTTCCACTTAATCCTGTATCTGTTTTATATATCTTTGTACATACATTTATTGTTTCAAGTTCAAGTTTTAAATAATTAAAACTCAAGAAAACCTATCAGCACTTTGTTACTTCATTGATTATTAAAGTGTTTGAACTATAATCAAGGCACCTCCGAACCCACGTATGTCACAAGTTTATAGCATCAAGAACTCCAAGTTAAATAAACACAATAAACACGTGACAGTTAGCACCGCCTTAGGTCACCTATAGAGGGTGGGCCATATCCGAGGCTGCACTATGTCTACGGCAAGACCTAATCGTAGTCATGGAAGTTCCATTGTGCAACCTTTAGATAGGACTTGGGCTGAAGAGATCTCTTTCCACGCCAGACTGTTGGATAAAATCCTTTCTAACGGTCAACAGATAATTTCGCATTTGGCGCCGATTCCCTACTGAACTTCCTAGTAGCTATGTTAAAGAATGATTCACTAAGAAAGTGAGTCCGACACTGCGTTTCTCTTACAATGATGCGTCATCTAAATGTTAAAGGCGCTTTCTTTTCTTACAATCATGCATTATATAAATGTTAAATATTATCTTACAATTTACAGTCCTTACTTTTAAACAAAACTATCAAACTCATTACGACCTGTCACAGACCCAAAACACATGAATGAATATAATAATCTAAGCTAGATTATGTTCATTGGGGATAAACATTGCCCTTACATGTTACCAGAACGGCATAAATACATTTTCAGACGGGATGGATTGTACCCACCTATTTCTCTGAGCAGCGATACGCCCATGCGGATATTCAAAAAATACAAAAATAATATGGTACTAGTTTGACCTTAGAAAAGCGAAATGTCCTGGCGAACTTAATAATTGTTCACATGGCTACAGAGGTGTAGAAAAAAGGACAGAGGCTGAAAGAGAAGGCAGAGCGCGAGGGTGTTTGTTGAAGATCAGGCAATGGAAATCTTTATTTTCTTAGCGCCACCCCGTCCCCCACATGTCCAGAGCACAGATTCAATAAGCGAGGTCCCAAGTCTGACATAGGAGTTGGTGGATTCCCTGCTCCAGTTGGGATAGAAAGAAAGGAAATTCAATTGAAAAGAAAATTCGACTTAAATCAATCACTTCTTGGTGCCTCGGATTGCGCACCCCTCCTCTCCTAGATCTGGTAGGCACAAGCGGAAGCAGGCGAGTGTTACACTACTTATAACGCCTGCAAGTCAGAGGGAACAAAAAAGGGGGGGAAGAAATGTATTTTTCATTTCACCCGTTTACTCTGTCTTTGAAATCAATGTTCTGTCTCAATGGATCTCATCTTGTGGTGTTGTCGTACTGTTGGACTTGAGGGCACTCTGTAGGCAACAATGTACTAGAGACATTTTGTTTTAACATTTGCTCTACATAATCTATCAACAAAATAATAAAAGTTATACATGTTGTGGACAATATTGCTGCTCTTACACAACAATCCGATTTAAAGGCGGGAATCTTTTTTTTAAGCTCGATTTCGAACGTTGTCGTCTGCCGGCTCTCCCTCGCCCTAAACTCTAAACAAAACAAGAAAAGAGAAAAAATTGAAAACGAATGTTCTTTTGAGACATGGATCATTCAAAGTTAGAATTCTGGCTTTTTATCCAATTAATCTTTAACACTAGAATCGATACGTTGACAATCAATCAAAGTTTAAACAAATACGCAAGTCATACGGATGACATTTTAAAATTTAATCTTTAATATAACGAATGGAACTTGTAGTGCTCGTGAATTCTTAGATTGTTGAGTATAGTACCAATAAGATCAACAAATATGATAGTTAATTGTATGATTGATTGCATGCTGTAGTTACTCAAATGATTGGAGTCCTATTAACTTTATTTATTCTCTTTAGTGATTTCCTAAAAAAAAAACCACTTTGACTGTAAATAGAATAATATTTGATTTTTTGTGTTTCTTTGCTTTGTTTTGCCTATTCAAGAGGACTGGTGAAACTAATGAACACTAAATGGGATCTATTGATTCGTTTTTTCTCTGAGTCTTTGTTTGAACAAATGTGGATCCAATGTCTCCAACAATTTAGGCCTCTACGTTTTTTTGTTGCTCAACTGAACCCTTAGAACAACAACAAAGAAAGTTTCCCTTGTAATGATTCTATTCTTTTTTTTCTTCATTTATTGTAACGTAATTCTACTTTTTATATTTTAATCTCGGACTA
Organism: Biomphalaria sudanica; assembly: GCA_036873155.1. NCBI lineage: Eukaryota > Metazoa > Mollusca > Gastropoda > Planorbidae > Biomphalaria > Biomphalaria sudanica. The sequence goes on from JAZGLO010001103.1 coordinate 66,616, forward strand.
GCCCTGGACGTCCCTCGCAAAGATTCCTTCGTCCTTAGCCTTTAGTCACATTGGTTTATTGATTAAAAATGTGTCAAAAACTCACAGTTTAGACGGTCTACCTTTTTTACCGAGCTGATATCAAATCCGTCTGTCTGTCTTGTCCAAAGCTATTACACCTTATTTCTCCCACTTGCTATTCTCAGATCAAGGTCAAACGTGGCACAATTAGTCAGTGTCGGGGAAAACTCATAAATAAAAAAAAAAACATTAACCAAAAAGTCATAATTTTTTTCCGAAATAATTTTTGTTTTACAAATGGAAAATGTACTAAGCTAACAGAATTTTAAAAAAAAAAATAATGAAGTTCCCCTTTCGACCTTGCGATCTATCGGGCAGACGAACAATCCGTTTCATTGGTCAACATTTAACGAGCAGGGTGTCACGTGGCCAGCACAACGACCAACCGCCTTTACTTTCTTCAACTAAATTCATATACCCATCATGGATACATCTGCTGCGTGAATGGGGAGTGGGGGGGGGGGAACTACTGTGTTTGTGACATCGTTCCAACCATAGGTAATGCCCAGGCACTCATCTCATTACTAAGAAATTATCCATAGTCGCACAGAGGGAGTGATGGAGACCATAGTAGTGCGTGAGTTGTTTTTTTATTACATCTAACTTATTTCATTTAGACTTATGATATTTGTATTGTAGTGTTTTAAATAATGAATCTAATGGTTTTTTATTATAAATATCTACTTATTTAAATATCTCTTTTTAGTGAAACAAGACTTAATAAAATAAACGCATTTAGATCATTTAAACTTGAAATTTTAACTAAATCATTAAACAACAATATTCCATTTTTTCTAGGTTTCTCTTAAAGAACTAAAACATGTGTCCGTTCAATATTCACCCTGATATAAGAATGACATTGCAACTTAATTGAATTGTTTGAACGCAACATTTTTTTGGTCAATAACGCTGTAGCCTCATAATTCTAAAAATAGCCTTAAAGCCAAACGGACTTTTTTTTTAATACGATAAAAGATTGGGACGGGGGAGGGTAGAAATCAATTTTTCCTCTTCACTTTCCCCGCCCCCTATGGGTGAGTCTGTCTGCCCCAAACACTCCAGGACCCAAGTTTTCCTGCACGATGCTCAGTCTACTGGCTTGATGCAAACTTCAGAGATCTGCTGCTTTCCTTTATTACAGTCTTTCTTTTTCTTGCCATTTTTTCTTAGGAATAGATTCCCCAAAGACGTGAGGCTTGTTAAGACATTGTAATGAAAAAAAAAAAAGAAATTGTGAAGGAGAAAGTGGAAGAAGATAGATGTGGATAAATCTATTTGAAAATTAGACTTTCTCAGGCGGATGATGTAATGGAGCAGGTTTAGGACAGTGTGCAATATCGGATGATGTAATAGAGCAGGTTTAGGACAGTGTGCAATATCAGATGGATGATGTAATTGTGCAGGTTTAAGCTGGTATGCAATTACAGATGGATGATGTAATTGAGCAGGCTTAAGCTGGTATGCAATATCAGATGGATGATGTAATTGAGCAGGTTTAAGCTGGTGTGCACTATCAGATGGATGATGTAATAGAGCAGGTTTAAGCTCTTAAGCAGTGTCAGAGGATGATACACTAATGCGGGTTAAAGCTGGTAAGCAGTGTCAGAGGATGATACACTAATGCGGGTTTAAGCTGGTAAGCAGTGTCAGAGGATGATACACTAATGCGGGTTTAAGCTGGTAAGCAGTGTCAGAGGATGATACACTAATGCTGGTTTAAGCTGGTAAGCAGTGTCAGAGGATGATACACTAATGCGGGTTTAAGCTGGTAAGCAGTATCAGAGGATGATACACTAATGCGGGTTTAAGATGGTGTGCAAGGTTGTGATGAGAATTAATATTAAAATGATTCCAGGAATTGGATAAAGGGATATAACCGCCAGGGGGTTACGGCATTTTTTAAAGAGACGTATACTGTCAGCCAAATGATTCCTATAACATGCTTGCTTTAGAAGACATTAGAAACAAAAGACTAAATTTGATACGTTTGGTAATAAAAGACTATGTTTGAATTTGTTTAGTAGACATTGTTGTCTACAAACGTTTGTGCATATCTCTTACTATTTGTGTTGGGTATTCCAGACAAGAACTATTCTGCAAGATCGCACTTTCTCTACATACTCTTCATTCGACTTGCTCCGACGTCTTACCCCACTCCCAATGTCACAACAAAGGTTATTCACATGAGTCAATAGGGGTGTGGTGACCGTGTAACAAAGTCTATCAGCTGTCGAACAAAAAGAGTATGAAGTTCAAACACAGACTGGGATTTTGAGTTTGTCGACTTTAGAGAGCTGACACCACTTGGAAAGACCGCATGACATCTAGGTTATATGTCAGCCATAGAAACAGAGAAGCTTGACAGGATTTGCTCCCCTGGAGCTCCAATACAGAAAAGAGAAGCATGAGACCTAATCGTGTTAAACTTTTCAAAGACTTATGCACTGTCTTATTTGTTCCAAAGCAGAAACTATACCACCACTTTCTTGGATATCTCTCTTATCTATCCCTTACTTTTGTCGTAGGGGTGCTATGACAGCTCGCGTAACCAAATCCCTCCACTTTTCCCGGTCAGCCGCTGTTCTTAGCAGGTAGTCAAGTAGAGACCGGTCCATTCATTTTCGTTGTCCAGCCAGCTTCTCTTTAGACGACTCTTTCTTCGTGCTCCCTCCACTGGACTTGAAGGAGGACTTTAGACAGTGAGTCATGGTTTACAATAAGACCAACCTAGCTCAGCTTTCGTCACTTCAGAGTATTGTGTAGTCCCTCTTTTCTGCCAGCCAAAGTGTTGACTTGTGAAAGTACAAACTCATTTGTCTTCTGTTCCTGGAATCTGATACCCAACATTTTTCTGAAGCATTTTTCTCAAAGGCTTAAATTATTTCAGCCTCAGCAATCAGTGTCTGACATTCACAAATAGTATTGCAAACACCATCGAAGAAAAAAGTTTGAATGATACTTGGAAGCAGATGTTACTCTTAAAGATTTCCCACAGTTTATTCATGGCAGCGGATGCCAATCTTAAGCGGATTTGTATCTCTTTTATTGATCCTTCATTGTAAGATATACTAAACAGAGGAGAATATATTAAATAATAGAATCAGATGTCAGCTTCAAATGTGAGCATCAGATGTCAGATTCAAATGTCAGTTAAGTGGAATTGACAATAGTTTCAACAAGGTCCACACAAAGTCAAAGGTTCTCTACTTCTGAGTTGATATCAATGGAGTTGTTTACTAAATAGATCAAGGATTGAAGATGTACGTATGTACGTATGTCCGGTAAGGAAAATATGTTATAATAAAGTAACACAACTCACACTTTGAAACAAAAGAAATTCTATTCTTTTAACAATACCTTTATTTAAGTCACACTTTTGTAGAGGAACCTGGGTGGGTGGATGCGATTCTCGTATACGGCTCTAACGATTGTCCTAGTAATTTGATAATTTGATAATTAATGTATATAGAAGGGAAAACATGACTAGGTCATAGGCCACACTGGGAAACATGACTAGGTCATAGGCCACACTGAGAAACATGACTAGGTCATAGGTCACACTGGGAAACATGACTAGGTCATAGGCCACACTGGGAAACATGACTAGGTCATAGGCCACACTGAGAAACATGACTAGGTCATAGGTCACACTGGGAAACATGACTAGGTCATAGGCCACACTGGGAAACATGACTAGGTCATAGGCCACACTGAGAAACATGACTAGGTCATAGGTCACACTGGGAAACATGACTAGGTCATAGGCCACACTGGGAAACATGACTAGGTCATAGGTCACACTGGGAAACGTGACAATATTATAGGTCACACTGGGAAACATGACTAGGTCATAGGCCACACTGGGAAACATGACTAGGTCATAGGTCACACTGGGAAACGTGACAATATTATAGGCCACACTGGGAAATTTGACTACGTCATAGGCCACACTGGGAAATATGACTAGGTCACAGGCCACACTGGGAAAAATCCAGTTTGACCGTTAAAACTTTTAAAAATATAAACATAAATTAATTTAAATTTGGCGAGAGAACTAGAAAATATTTATCTTGAACAGACCACGTCTTCGCATGTTGACCCTAGCCATTAAAGAGTTTAATGAATTAATGTTTAGGAACATTATGCGCACAGTATTGTAAGTCTAGATGTAAAAGTCTATTATTTGAATAGTATAAAGTCTAATAGATTTAAACATTCCTTTACCAGAATTTTTTCTCGGCGGGGAATGGGATGGGTAATTTTGAATTGTTAAAAATGTAACATTCATTTAGTATTAAGAGAACAATAGTGGCTCTATATGTTTTATTAAGTAGGAATTGTCGGTTTTAAAAACCAATTTCATATGTTTTTCTTGTTATTTATGTGAGTTAATTTATGATTTTCATTTTTATTGTCTATTGTATTGAAATTGTATGCAAAGCATCACCAGAGGTACTCAAAGCTTTAGTAAAGGTATTCAAATCATTATATTATTAAATGTAATCAAGCATCAACGAAGATATTCAAAGCATCAACAGTGGTACTACATCAGGGGCGGACTGGCTATATGGGCAAACGGGCAAATGCCCGGTGGGCCGGTACCCAATGGACCGGTCTGGTCGCGACCAAAGAAAAAAACATTCAGTGAAGACAACTTTAAAAAAAAGTGACAGCATCAAGACTCAAAGTTGTTTTTTTTTAAATTATTATTACAATTAGTTTTGTTTGAAATTCAACAAGAATATAATTTTAAGAATTACACTATACACTGTACGTATTATCATTTGTAAAACGTTAGACCGTACTTTCTGCTATGCACGAGCGGCATGGCCTTCAACACTACTTTGATGTCTTCGAGGCTGTGTTTGGCCTGATCATTTTGCTGGTCGGCATGGACCTTTGATGGCACTCCTATTTTTGTTTTGCTCCTTCCCTCACCCGTTTTTTAATGGTTCCATGAAAGTTAACGAAAAAGAGGGATGGGAGAGGATAAGTTAGAAAACATTGATAGAACGTGACAAAAGGGGAGACAATTAGCTCTTTAACAAAACTTAATTGAAGTTAACTTAAACGCATACACACAGCCGCGAAATTGCAAACCACCCAACTTATTCATAGCTCAATAAGGGTATAAAGTTATACTTTCTGCTATTTGAAAAGAAAAAGCAAGTCTCTTGTTGTTTATTTGTAATAACATAGATTTAGGTTTTAAAAAAATCTTATTTAATTAAAACATAAATCTAGATCTAAATAGACATGATACCTTTATGATAAATGGCAGACTTATGCTTAGTATAAAGCAGTGATGCCCAAAATACGGCCCACGGGCCAAATCCGGCCCACGAAGTGGTTATATCCGGCCCGCCGAAACGTCAACACAAAGTTTTAGGGTTTTCACTTTTTCTCTGATGGATTGGTACCCTGTACTTTAACATTTGTACGTTTATGAAATGAGACTCTGAATGTTTAGTAGACAGGAAAAGTGAAGGGACCTATACTTTTTTTTTTGTGGAACATGATAATTAGTCAACATATTTGATTTGTAAATAAAGTATGGTTGTTTTAAAAATCAGCAACGTATAAACGGCAGTATATAACAAATGTGACGTCATTCTTGGTCTGTGTCAGGAATAAAAAGTTTGTTAAACTAGATGACTAGAGATAGGATGATAAAAAAAAAAGAGACAATAACATGAGTGAACTAGCTACAATGTTACTTATAGTTCATGTACAGAAATGACGCTATTTTCTGACACCTAAAAGATATCCCATGAATGAATGTAAGTTCTAGATCCAAAGGTTTCTAATAAACTTGTTGCAGGTCATTTTCATTTCATTTTTGTACCTCTTCAGTAGTGTGGCCCGCGACACGAGTGTCGGAAATTGAAATGGCCCGCAGGTCGAATTACGTTGAGCATCACTTGTATAAAGTCATTAATAATGAAAATTATTACAATAATTACAATAATTTATATAGCGCTTTCACATCCGATATTTAATGAAAGGGTATTTAGAATCATTTATATTTTAAATAATACTAGTGGACCGGCGGCGTAGCATACGCCGCTATTTTGCAGGGCCGGCCTTAGGCCACTGCAACCTATGCGACCGAAATGGGGCCCGCACTTTCATAGGACTCGCTCTAATTCAAGGTGTATATATCTTTATTAAATTAAACAATTTTATAAAAAATAGATTTCCAGCGCCCTCCTGTCGAGCTCCTGGAAATCTTCCGAAATCGCAAAATATACGAAAAAGTCCTTAAAATATACGGAAATATATACACAAAAATTGTCATTTTGGGGTGTAATTCAATATGGAAAACGCCAATCTTGAACGCGGAATTATGCATCAGTCGTAATTGTTTAATCTGGTGATAGAAGCTTCTCGCGCCTCAAACTAATGAAGAATTAGTTGAAGTCAACAATTTTCAAAGATAGATTGAAACATTTGGTAATTCTTGCTATTGAGCGTGATCTATGTAGGAAAAAGAATTATTATGATATACTGTATGACTTTGCTACACGCAAGGCTCGTAAAGTAAATCTGTACGCAGTTTTTAAATAATATATTCATATACAAATCGCGTTTTTGAGAATGTACTAGGACGAAGCAAGAGCTTTTCACATTTAGAAGTACCTATCTAACCGTTCTGCTTTCTCTTATATTTTAAAAGAATATATATATAGATCTCTCTCTCTCTCTCTCTCTCTCTCTCTCTCTCTCTATATATATATATATATATATATATATATATATATATATATATATATATATATATATATATATATATATACATATATATATATATATATATATATAAAGAAATCCAGTCTTGACCCGGAATGTCAAAAAAACTATCGCCCGGTATCAAATCTTCCCTTCCTGTCAAAGCTTCTGGAGCGCATCGTATTAGCGATATATATATATAAAGAAATCCAGTCTTGACCCGGAATGTCAAAAAAACTATCGCCCGGTATCAAATCTTCCCTTCCTGTCAAAGCTTCTGGAGCGCATCGTATTAGCGTCAATTCTTTCTCATCTTGAACAGTACTGTCTCTTGGAAGAATTTCAAATTGCATATAGGAAGTGCCGTAGCACAGAGACAGCAGTGGTCAGGGTACTAAACGACTTACTTCACAATTCCGACAAAGGCCACATATCCATTCTTTCAATGCTGGACTTTTCCGCAGCCTTTGATACGCTAGACCATGAAATTATGATGGCCAGATTCTCTGCAACTTTTGGTTTAGCAGGAGTCGTCCTAAAGTGGCTTGGATCCTACCTGACGGAACTCACCCAAAGTGTCGTTGTTAGCGGGACGGAATCAACAAGCTTACTTTTGAAGTACAGAGTACCCCAAGGATCAGTTCTAGGCCCAGTACTGTTCACTATGTACACATATCCACTCAGCGGTGTCATACGGCCAACCGGTATCATTTACCATTTCTTTGCCAATGACTCACAGTTATACGATTCATCAGTACCCTCAGAGGTGTCGCATCTGGCAGAGGGTGAGCGATTGGATGGTTGAAAATAAACTCAAGATGAACGAAGACAAGACAGAAATAATTAATATTGGCACTAGGAACAATGTCTCAAAAGTTGAAAGCACAGATTCTCTCTTTATCACGAACTGCCATGTTCCTTTTGTCCATGTAGTGCGGAATCTTGGAGTTTTCTTCGACTCAACACTATCTTTCGACCCACACATAAGTAAGCTCTGCAAAGGTCTTTATCTGCAGCTGCGCAGATTAGGCCAGATCCGACTATATTTAACAACGGAGTCAACAAAAACGCTAGCTGTGGCATTCATACTCGTCGCCTTGACTACTGCAACGCCGTGCTAGCAGGTATACCTGATGACAAAATAGCCAAGCTGCAACGTATACAGAACAACGCCGCTCGAATAGTCCTTAAAAAAAATAGACAAGATTCTGCTACTACGCTCTTGCGCACGCTCCATTGGCTTCCCGTGAAAGCGAGAATCGATTACAAGGTCGCCACACTTTGTCATCGGTGTATATATAACAACGAGATGCCCTTGTACCTTAGAGAACTGATTACTCAATATGTCCCCCAGAGAGCCCTGCGCTCAATGGACTCAAACGCTTTTAGTAGTGCCACATTTCTCCCTCAAAAGCTTTTTCAGTTCACGGACAAAAGGTTTGGAACTCACTCCCCATTGATCTCAGACAGACAACATGCTACACCACTTTTAAGAAGAACATTAAGACCTATCTGTTTAAAACTTTTTTAGATTAGTTTGTCATGTTAGCTCTTGTGTTTGTAATGTTTTAACAGCGCCTTGAGCCTACATTTTGTTTGTTAACAGCGCTTTATAAATAAAATTATTATTAAAATTATATATATATATATATATATATATATATATATATATATATATATATATATATATATATATATATATATATATATATATATATAGTTCGTCCATCGTAGTTCGATTATGACCACTTTGTCATCCAGGGGGCTGAGGGCTTTGCACTGGGGTTTTATGTCTCCTCGTGTGGCTGGTGAGACCTATGTGAGCCCGGAATGTTCGGCCGCACACTAGGCAGGTTATTCCAGCTGGAGCTAGTGTCATTGGCCTTGCTTTTCTTCTCTGGCGTTTTTCTTCTGCCAGCTTTGTTCTCTTTTCCTCAGCAACCTGTGCGCCGGTTTTCACAGCGCGACGTCATGATGCTCTTTCATGTGCCTCTGTCTCCTAGATGGCTGGGTCTATGCTGAACGCCTTCAGAGAAATTTCGAGGGTGTCTCTGAAGCGCTCTCTTTGACAACCTTGCGAGCGCTTTTCTTAGCTTAGTTGGCCATACAAGAGTCGTTTAGGGATGCTTGTCCTGCCCATCGCAGTTGGTACTGCATCAGGATTGTGTGGATCCTTTGCAGACCCGCGCTTTGAAGGACTTCAGTATCTGGTATTTTGTCTTGCCATTTGACATTCAATATTTTTCACAGACATGTCATGTGGAAGTGATTCAGTTTCTTTGCATGTTAACTGTGCACTATCCATGTTTCTGAGGCAAAGAGCAATGTAGATGACGGCTCGATAGACCCCTAGTTTTGTATTTGTGGTGATACCATTTTAAAGGAATGGGTTGCCTGAGTCAGCCAGGAAAACCAATGATTTAGCATATTTTAAGTCACAGATCAACATGCATGACTAGATTGACACGTGTAGGACCTAATTACTTTATTATTTTAAAGAAACGTCTGTAATCTATTAGTAATACCAAAAAGTTTGAAAATCATTAAGGCTGCTATTGTAGTGTTTATAGTTTTCAGACTACATACATGTATAAATAGAGTACATTATGTAGGCCTACGAAAGCATACATCCATTTTCGATGCGTTATCAAACTTTATATATTTTGAATAGAATTAGGCTTACACCTATGATAAAACACATGGGCGTAGCCGAGAGGGGAGGAGTTCAAACCATCTCTGTCCTCAGATCTCATTGTCTGAAAGGGTAACTTTACTTATTTCCTCAGTTCAGCCAACTTAAGCAAACTACAGTCACCAAATTTCATGAAAAAGGGGTTTTGTGGTTTCCCTCCCCCCCTTTTCCAATACAAAACTAGAGCATTTTACCATTTTCTACCAGTTGCCGGACTCCAATGAATAGAAGATTTAGTTTTTGATTTTTTTAGAGGAAGAGTAGCAGGCTAATTGCACTGTATGTACCTCAAAATATGCATTTTTAAAGCTTAAAATAATGGAAACAATGCTTGGATCCGGGGCTTACAGCGCTCCCCCAGACTCCCTAGCTGTCCCTTGGCAGTGTGTACTGCCTTTCACTAATTATAGGAAAAGAGTATTCTAGGGTAGAAAAAACGTTTAAAAGAATGAAAGATAAGAATGTAATGAAGATTAAGACACATATACACACACTAATATATATATAAATTGCGGAGGGGGGTTAAAATCCCCCCCCCCACTGAAAATATATGACATGCTATTTGTGGGCCGATTTATATGGTAATGCCCGGGCCGATTTTGATACCCAGTCCGCCCCTGTACTACGTCATCAGAGGTTGCAAAGCACCACCAGAAGAGGTGCTCAAAACTTCACGAGAAGCACTCAAAGCATGTCTAGAAGTACTTACAGCAACATTAAGGGTACTCAAAACATCATCGTAGGTTTTATTACTTTGTTATACATTTAGCGTAAAGTAAAAACATTGTAAAAAGACAATAATATTTCACGGAAACTTTCTTAGTATACTTTATAGGTAAAGTTTATGTCGGCTGCTCTGTTATTCTTTTATTCCCTAACATTTCCCGCCAAAGCATCTGGTCTACTCATTTCACGTCTGCTCGTCCCATGCAGCCTCAATTCATTAATTGCCTTTATTTGGATTCCGTTAATTTCATGGCTACACTGATTTTCATTTACTATTAACACTTTTTAAAATATTTTTTTTTTAGTTTAATTAATTACATAAAAATTGGCATTTTTTATAGTATGACCTGCATTGCTACGCTTACGTCCCCCAACGATAACCGAAAAACTCCTGTAACAAGATAGCAGTATCCTACATCTCTCTGGCCAAGTCAAAAAAATCAAATTAACTTAATTTATGAGCTCAGTTTCTTTTATCTTATCAACGGAAACACGATTGATGACGTCATCGTTTCTTTCTTATTACTTTTTATGTATAAATTTCAACAGGCGTTCCCGCCATAAATTAATGAAAGTGTTCCCAGGTTCAGCAGAAGTGCATTTCTTGATACGTTTTCCCTGACATGGCGGATATACTTTGCTGTGGTTAATTAAATATACGCTTAATTAAATATAGAAACTTAATAAATGATTTTATACACTGTTTTCGGGTTCTAACTGTTACGTATTTCTGAATCTTCTGGCTAAATGTACTAGTAGGCACACAAATAAAAACACTGTAAAGAACTTGACGACTAAACTTTCAGTTTCATATACCTTTATTGACTAATAACTCTAACAATTTGTTACTGTAACATGTAGCGTAGAAGACTGTACAATATCTGTCAGTTTACAGTTAGCTATACTTCGTTGCAATTCATCTCTTCACTTCGTTGCTATTCATCTCTTCTCAACGGCTCAAGTCCACTGTAATTCGCTGTATAGACTTTAACGACAGTAGTCCACTCCAGTTAACTCTACCCTAGTTAACTTGCATCGAGTCGTACACATCTTTCCTCTACTGACTCGCACAGTAGACAACAGTACCGACGACTCATTCACAACTGACTTTCACATTAACTTTCTGGCTTATATAGAATCCCTAATCGCTTCTCCAAAGTTGCACAAACACTGCTTGTATCTTCTGGAATAACACGTGAGGAAACGTCACATCCTGTCTTTATTTATACATGTAGATTCCAGGGAACACTCGCTGCAGTGTCATCAAGTCGGGGTCACACGTAGTGACCTCTATCTGTCACTGTTCATTTGTAACATAATGAAAAAAAAAAGAGATGTGTGGGTTTGTTTTTTTTTGTTTTTTTTGTGGTCGCCATCTGAATTTTATTGTAAAAATATTTACTACAACTAGTAACCATCATGGAATGCTGGTCAATGTTGCATTATAAGTTGTTTTTGTTTTGTTTTGTTTTTTGCTTGTTTTTTATATATAAATTTGATGTTCGCAATTCAGACGCATTTCTAGGTCAGGGACATTATTGTGACGTAAGCAACACCCTTGCGGCCCAGGTACCAGTGCTGCTGTTACACCGGAGCACAAGTTGTATAAGTAGTTATGAAATCTGAACAGAACAGTAAAGAACTGTTGTAGATCAAATTGACTCTAGATACGCCTACAGCAAAAACGTAAAATTTCAACCATGACCTTTAGTGCAGGAGTGACCTATATCTCAAAACGAGGTTTCAGGAAATGATATAATTTTTGTTCAACATTCTTAGTGGCTGTCGGGTTGTATTAACTCCAGCGTGGCGCCGAGATAAAAAAAAAATTAAACGATATGAGAGCAAAATAATTGAAGTTTTATGACAAGAGTTTTGATAAGACTCCAAGATCTAATCATATCTACATTTCCTTTGCTCTAAGTCTACACAAGATTGTAAAAGTCCGATGTTCATATGTCTTTCTTTCTTAAACTTTATATTTGCCATTAGTTTACAAAATGTTGTTAAAGAGAGGGAAAACGCTCTGAATTTTCTGTTTCTTCTTACCTAAAGACTTAGATCTGGTTCGTTGTTTGTTTTTTTTTAATCGCATAAAGTATCTTTAATAAAATTAATTGAATTTCATTTTCTCTTTCCATTACAGATTTATTTGCGATTAATTGTTCCGATACATTTATATTCAGGATAATTTTTATATGGATTTTCTTTTATCTCTTATTAGCAAATCGGCCAATGTAATGAAAGATAAGGTAAGACTACATTTTCTTGTGCAAAGTTTCTTATAGTCACAGTTGGAGGAACGAAACAGAAGCTGTGCTCATCAGACAAGATTTGTTTCTTTTGCTGATTACCACCGGAATTCTCAAGTTCCAAGTTGAACAGTTTCTAGTCATCTCCAAGCTAACACTCACGTCTTGTCACTCTAGTGAACAGTTGTCTTGTCAATGTGAAATACTTCCGAATGTCTTGTCGATGTGAAATACTTCCGAATGTCTTGTCAATGTGAGTACTTCCGAATGTCTTGTCAATGTGAAATACTTCCGAATGTCTTGTCAATGTGAAATACTTCCGAATGTCTTGTCAATGTGAAATACTTCCGAATGTCTTGTCGATGTGAAATACTTCCGAATGTCTTGTCAATGTGAGTACTTCCGAATGTCTTGTCAATGTGAAATACTTCCGAATGTCTTGTCAATGTGAAATACTTCCGAATGTCTTGTCAATGTGAGTACTTCCGAATGTCTTGTCAATGTGAAATACTTCCGAATGTCTTGTCGATGTGATACAAATACCTAACGTGTTCAATAAAATGCCGCTTTGATTTTGAAATACAAATTGCTTGACAATTAACTACAAAATGTTCATGTCGCGAGCAAACACATTGAAACTGAAAAAAAGTGACCAAAAAAAAATCCCTTCAGAAAATTACTTTCCTTGTTTAAGACTTGATACCTGATAAGATATTGGTCAAGTGACCTGTTACTTAAATTACAACTTGTAGAAGACATTACAGTCAAAGTAACTCATGAATTCATGCACACACTATATGTCTATGGGGGGAGGGGACAGATCTGCAGAGAGAAAGACCTTGTTTTTGCTACAGGGACATAGGCCCGTCTTTAACACTAGATTGTTTTTTTACAGTCACTAATAAATGTACATTTCTAGCATTGTCTCTTTGACTAGAATAATTGTCAATAATAATTTCTTAAGCAGGATAAGTTTTTCGTTTTATGTCTTTGATAGGAAAAATGTCTTTTATGGCTTCATATGTAGGATAATTGCCTAATGAAACTTCTTGGTAGAATAAATATTTGTACGATCACGCTCTCTCTAATGTGACATCGTAGATAGGATAAATAAGTGACACCTTAGAGAAGATAAATATCTGATGTGACATATTAGGGAGAATAAATGTCGGATGTGACATATTATGGAGGATAAATGTTTGATGTGACATATTAGAGAGGATAAATGTCTGATGTGACATAATAGGGAGGATAAATGTCTGATGTGACATATTAGGGAGGATAAATGTCTATCAGATCTATATCTTTATAAATGGTGTAGACAGATCTTACTGGTGTACTAATGAAGACTGTCACAAAGTTATTTTATTGAGACTTGTACAAATGTCTACAAAATAGCATAATTGTTTGAAAAATTGACTTGCCATTTCCAAAGCTGCTGCCAAAACTAGACATATACGCAGAATTAAGAGATACTTTGACTAGGAATTTTCTGACATTATTCTTAATGCAAAGGAGTCGGAAAAAAACAAATTAATTTCGAAATGTAGTACTGGACAGGAGAGTGAAATCTTTCTCTAACAGACTGTAAAAACTTTAACTTTTCAACAAGAAGTTTAAAAGAAACAAATTCTACATAATCAATAAAAAAAAAAAAAGGAAAAGAAAACGAAGCTGACTAATTGAAAGCAGACGTAGATAACGGAGTAACCCGAGTTGATTAGTTCAAGAAACAGCGCAATCCATGGACATAGTCAGAAGATATCAATAAGACACATACACAACTTGCACCCAGATCATGTTTTTCTTAGTTGTCAAGAAATGTTCATGGTAAATAGTAAGATGTAGTTAGCTTATTACTTTGACCAAGTTGTCTTTATAGTTTTGTCCAAGTGTCTGTTAGCTAATGAACTCCTAATCGATATTAACAGTTAGTTTTGTTTTAGTGTCAACCTTTCTTTTTGTCTTAATTTCCCCGAGTTCTCATTAATTACATTGAAAAAGAAAAGCGAGCGCCTGGCATTACAAACATGTAGGAAACGAGCCACATTTAATTACAAGAAACAAAAACAAAAACTAAACCTGTTTATAGAAAGACAAAATGGCGATCCTGTTCTGGCTCACGTTTGGCTATCACCAGGAGGGGTCACCAGGTCATCTCTATAAATACCCCACTTATCAAGTTATCAACTCTCTTATCCAGCTTGTGAGTACCGGATGCTGGCACCGACACAAAAGATAGAGAAAAGAAATAAGGTAAGCTGTTCTCTGTGGACAGGCCTACTGGCGGAGGAGGGGGGGGGGAGAACAGAAATGGGAGGAGGGGGACGTTTGAACAGAATTGCCAACTTAGAGTGAACTTTTATCAACAGATTTGTGCTCTATTTATTTCTAGCTGGAAAACTAATTTTTCTAGATACGCCTTTTCCGAAGCGGAAATATTACGTGTATTCAGTAGGGCTTGACTAAATAGAATTAGCTAAAAATGATCTAGCCTGGCAACTCTAACTTTAAAAAAAAAGTTGTGTTTTTTTTTTTTTTTTTTTATATTTGTCAAGTCGTGTATAGAGATTGTTTTTTATGTGTCCGAAATTAAGAAATGTTGGAAGCCAAAACGAAGGCTGATAAGCTGGTCGTGTCAATGTCATGGAGTGATGGAACTTTGTTTCTTCAAGTGGAAAAAAACAAATGATTCCAAAATAAGATAGAGGCGTTTATCAAGTCAGACATTTTTCTGTCAACTATTTAAATGTTCAAATTAAAACAAAAGCAGTAAGCAAAGCTTGAAATAGATTATTTGAACGAAATATTAAGAAGCTCGATGTAATGAAACTTCTAAGATTTAATAGCCCTGCTTCTCACACAATCAATACTTACGTCTCACACAATCAGTACTTACTTCTAACACAATCAATACTTACGTCTCACACAATCAGTACTTACTTCTCACACAATCAATACTTACGTCTCACACAATCAGTACTTACGTCTCAAACAATCAGTACTTACTTCTCACACAATCAGTACTTACGTCTCACACAATCAGTACTTACGTCTCAAACAATCAGTACTTACTTCTCACACAATCATTACTTACGTCTCAAACAATCAGTACTTACTTCTCACACAATCAGTACTTACGTCTCAAACTATCAGTACTTACGTCTCACACAATCAGTACTTACGTCTCACACAATCAGTCCTTACGTCTCAAACTATCATTACTTACGTCTCACACAATCAGTACTTACTTCTCACACAATCAGTACTTACTTCTAACACAATCAATATTTACGTCTCACACAATCAGTACTTACTTCTCACACAATCAATACTTACGTCTCACACAATCAGTACTTACGTCTCACACAATCAGTACTTACGTCTCAAACAATCAGTACTTACTTCTCACACAATCAGTACTTACGTCTCAAACTATCAGTACTTACGTCTCACACAATCAGTACTTACGTCTCACACAATCAGTCCTTACGTCTCAAACTATCATTACTTACGTCTCACACAATCAGTACTTACTTCTCACACAATCAGTACTTAAGTCTCACACAATCAGTACTTACTTCTCACACAATCAGTACTTACGTCTCACACAATCAGTACTTACTTCTCACACAATCAGTACTTACGTCTCAAACAATCAGTACTTACTTCTTACACAATCAGTACTTAAGCCTCACACAATCAGTACTTACTTCTCACACAATTATTACTTACGTCTCAAACAATCAGTACTTACTTCTCACACAATCAGTACTTACTTCTCACACAATTATTACTTACGTCTCACACAATCATTACTTACGTCTCACACAATCAGTACTTAAGTCTCACACAATCTGTACTTACTTCTCACACAATCAGTACTTACGTCTCAAACAATCAGTACTTACTTCTCACACAATCAGTACTTACGTCTCACACAATCAGTACTTACGTCTCAAACTATCATTACTTACGTCTCACACAATCAGAACTTACTTCTCACACAATCAGTACTTAAGTCTCACACAATCAGTACTTACTTCTCACACAATCAGTACTTACTTCTCACACAATCAGTACTTACTTTTCACACAATTAGTACTTACGTCTCACACAATCAGTACTTACGTCTCACACAATCAGTACTTACTTCTCACACAATCAGTACTTACTTCTCACACAATCAGTACTTACTTCTCACACAATCAGTACTTACGTCTCAAACAATCAGTACTTACTTCTCACACAATCAGTACTTAAGTCTCACACAATCAGTTCTTACTTCTCACACAATCAGTACTTGCGTCTCAAACTATCATTACTTACGTCTCACATAATCAGTACTTACTTCTCACACAATCAGTACTTACGTCTCAAACAATCAGTACTTACTTTTCACACAATCAGTACTTACTTCTCACACAATCAGTACTTACGTCTCAAACAATCAGTACTTACTTCTCACACAATCAGTACTTACGTCTCACCCAATCAGTACTTACTTCTCAAACTATCATTACTTACGTCTCACACAATCAGAACTTACTTTTCACTCTCCATGACTATATTTTTCCTGAACACTTCCACTGAGTTTTCTCAGACTATGATTTCGTCGATTTAGAACTTGAGACATGAGACAAAAGTAATCGCTTTATCCATTTCTCAAGCTCTCCTCCAATCACATTTCCACCATCTGACAAATGAGAAGTATCTACTAGAATGTACTTTAAATCTCAGACTCATTCCTCGGTATCAAGCACTTATTTTTTGAGGAGAAAGTTTTCTTCAAATTGACTAGTAGTCTACCATGTCTATTTTGTTAGGACCTGATTGCGTGCATGTGTGTGTGTGTGTCTGGGAAAACAAGAAGGGGGGAATTTGGACATTAGGATTGACCATCTCTGTCACCTGTCAACGTTGGGTGTTTATCTGTCTTGTTTGTCTGTGTGGCCGTGGTCTGGCAAGACATTACTAGATCTAGATGTCTTGACTATCCTTTTTGTTACTTAGTATAGTTCTGTTCATGTTTTACGCCGACATTTTCCTAACTTCCAAATCGTACTTCAGTGTTTCTCAAACTGACAGGGAGGAGGGGAGGCCCGTCAATTTGCTATTCATGGGAGTTTGAGACAGGCAGGCCTACTTTTTTTTTTTTTTTAATTCTTAGCTTATCCTACATCGATGGTAAGTTTATCACCCGCATCCCCACCCCCCTTCAAAGCGCCGACATCGTCTAGTTTCTCTCTGTTGAAGCCTTGTCAAGAAAGAAGTTATTTTAATCTCTCTAAGAGTTCCAAACATGACGTCTCGGTTCTACGGTCAAAGACATTGGAAGAGCAACATTCACAGTCCAAACAGAACAAGTTTTTTTTTGGTTTTGTTCTCAGATCTTGGCACCAGCGAAACTCCGCGTCACATTTCTGTTCAGTGGCAACTCATTAAGCAATGAACGACTTCAGCCAAAGGTCTAATGCCTGGAAATCCAAAAAGACTTCACGTCACGTGATCAATCCGACGATGCCCATAGAACTTTCCACTTAGAGAGACTTAGGCAGAAGTGAACTTGCCAGTGTACAATGTCCATCTGGGTCCATCTCACTAATGGAACTGTCCAGCTAATTATTTCGAATGCCAGATCCTACGGACTGCTCACTATATTTGTTGTATTAATTAAACTATTAATGTTTAAATATTTGTTTCCACTGTCATAATGTATATCTTATCTTATCTTAATCTTTTATTTCATTTTCTGATAAGAGTTATAATAGATTTCAAAAGTTGGTATCATTTTCCTCTCTCTCTATCTCTCTTTCTTTCTCTCTCTCTCTGTCTTGCTCTCTCTCTCTCTCTTTTCACTCCTGTCTCTCACTGTCTCGTTTTTTTCGGTTATTTTTTCTTTTGTTCCAGTTTGTCTTTCCCCCAAACAGTGGCCGATTCTTTCATTGTTTAAATAAGAAAATGATGAGCTTTTATTGGTCTTCCATACTTCAACAGCATTCTCGATGTACTCTGACTTGGCGTCTGAATTGAACGATTGGGTTACGAGCTGATGAGGTAAAAATGTACAAATGGCTTGAATCTTTCCCAGACAGAAGTTTGTTCAGAGAGACATATTTGGGGCAGGCTTCCATGGATCTATAGGTACGGATTTAACTTTATTCCAATAAAGTCTAATATATACTTTTTTTTTATGGAGTTATTGTGACAAGTAAAAGTGTGGAATTTTGTCAAGAGCAAATTATGTGTCTTTTACTGAACCTTTTCAGCGTCAATGCAGTTTATTATTACATTTTTAATATCTTTATTTATTAGTCAAAATAACAACTTTCAGCCCTAAAACAGAAATAGTTGTGTATAGAAAACAATTAAAATTTACTTCCCTTTAATGTATTATATATTTTTTAGCGGTCCCAGTAGGGGGAAAAGCCGCTATTAGCTTTGTGCAAAATGTCCGTCTGTCACACTCAGATCTCGAAAACTAGAGGAAGAGATATCAAAAATATTATTTCACCAAGCGATGCGGCTTGAAAAGTTTAGTTGCAACGGCTACTTTTGTTTTATAGATAGATAGATTATAGATAGATAGATAGATAGATAGATAGATAGATAGATAGATAGATAGATAGATAGATAGATAGATAGATAAAGATAACAAGTAACAATAGATAATACTGTCTCCTGAAATAGTACACTATTTCATCTAGTACTGTTCTATTGTTTTCTGTACACATCATTGTTTCATGCTAATTGTTTTTGATAGAAGAACTTCTCTGGCTCCTGCTAACATTCTCAGTATCTCCCAGTGGGGCCGAGTGCGGTCAGTAATATGTTCACAGGTTCAACTAGAAAAGTCGGTCCTCGCTGGGGTCGCAACAATACTGGAACTACTTTGTTTCATTGTCGTTGTTTGCGTGTTTCGTGCACCAAAGTTGATACGATGGTGACTCAGAATCTTTGTGTGTGTGTGTGAGTGAGTGTGTTTGTTGTTGGATAATGACTTCATATCAATTTGCCTCACAAATTAAAATAACAAAGGCTGGAGATTAACCAGAACACAACTTTGGTTATTGGAAACTCTGAGGCCATTATGAGTATGTATATCTTTTTAAATGTCTGAATTAAATAACAGCCATAAGATGATGGGTGTCAGTAGGAGCCGGGGGGTCTAAACTCATTTCTTCTTCGCGTGCCTCTGAAACCTTGTTTTAATGTGCTGCAAGGGAGTGCTGTAATATTACATAGCTCTAATAGGTTATAGATATATATGATTGGTTCTTCAGCCGGTCCACTAATTAAAACATGACTTACTGAGATAAGATAAGAGAAGAAAGAGAGAGAAGAGGGAACTGAGAAAGGGAGACACGAGAAAGAACACGGATGATGTGTTTATATACTGAATAATACATGTCCATCGACTGGAGGAGTGTGTCCAGTAAGATGATGGACATAGCGGAGATATGCGTGGGAGTAGTAGAAATCGGTGACTTTATCCTGTCAAGTTGCTGAGATCGAATAGACTAGTATCAACTTAGTTACTACTGTGTTTGCAAGTTTCGAATGTGTGTGTATATATATATCATGCATGGGCCTAGCCAAGATTTTTTTCGGAGGGGGGGTCTTCCCCCACCCCCATCTACCCTCCCCCCAACCCCCGGCGGAAAAAATTATATATGTGTGTGTGTGTGTGTGAACATAATTAATCTTTATTACATTCTGACCCTTTCTGAAGACGTTTATTGTGCTCTAGAATAGGTTCTTCCTGGAATTAGTGGAAAACTTGTTAACTTCACGCTCTTGCTAGCAAGGGCTCACAGCGCTCCCCGAGCGCGGGGCGAAGCCCCGCTTCCGAGCACTATTTCTGGTATTGAAAGCCAACAAAATGCATATTCTGAGGTATCTACAGTGCATTATCTTGCTATTAAAAAGTTTTATTTCAAAAACCTAATATGCTATTCTTACTGACGTAGACCCTCGCGCCGTTCGGCGCATTTTCCGGCAAGCTGTTTCCGCAACTCTTATTATGCGTAATTCATTTTGTCGGAGAACATGTCCCGCAAAATTTCATGCGACGCTCTATTACAAACTTACTAAGGGTTCGACTCCCAGTTCAGCATATGATTTCTTTGATTTAGACCCGATCTCTATAACTGACTCCTAAAATCTGCCTTAGCCATATTTGCTGAGCCACATTTAGTGTTTTTCAATTTCGGCAGATGACTATTCACACTTTATTAATGGAGCCCAGCCACTGGTAGAAATTTGTAACCTCTCTTGACTACGCTCATGGAATTACATGCCTGTATTTCTCTTTAGATTTTATATCGAAAAGGAAAGTTTTATCGTCAAAATCATCTGTTGAGGGGTTTTAAACTAAAAAATCTCTGCAGTTTTTTTTTTGTTTTTTTTTTTCAATTCAAAACCCATTTAGCTACGGTCATAGAATTTGGTGACTGTATTTTGCTTTAAAATAATATTGAAGAGAGAGGTTTTCAACTCAAAACTCTCTGTATGGGAATTTTAAACTCAAAACCATCTGGAGGGGTTTTAAATTTTTTTAAAAAGCCATCTGGAGGATGTGGATTTAAACTCAAAACCCTTCATTAGCTTAGCTACGCTCAAAGAATTTAAGTGTAATTTGCTTTTTTTATATTGAAGAGGTATTTTTTACCATTAAAACCCTTAAACTCAAACCCCCCTTTGGCTACACTCATAGCATTTTGAGTGCGTAATTTGCTTTTTTTTTTAAATATTAAAGAGGTATTTTTCAGCTCCAAACCCCGCTGGCAGGAGGTTTTAAACTCAAAACCCCTTTGGCTACGCTCATAGATTTTATAGTGTGTAATTTGCTTTTTTTTTATAGTGAAGAGGTACTTTTAGCTTCAAATTCCAACTGGAGGTGGGTGGGGTTAAACTCAAAACCCCTTTGGCTACGCACATAGAATTTTGAGTGTGTAATTTGCTTTTTTTTTATATTGAGAGGGGGTTTATTGTAATTTTTGGCGGTTTTAAAGTCAAAATCTTCCTTAACTGTTTTCTTGGAATTTGGGGATTGTCGTTTGCATTTTTTTTTTATAGTTTTGTTTATAGAAGAGGGGGATTTAACTGCAAAACCCCTGGTAGGGGGTTTTAAACTCAAAACCCCTGGTAGGGGGTTTTAAACTCAAAACCCCCTGGTAGAGGGATTTTTATCTCAAAACCCCCTGATAGGTTTTTTTGACTCAAAACCCTCTGGTAGGGCGGTTTAAACTCAAAACTACCTGGTAGAGGGTTTTAACTCAAAACCCCCTCGGCTGTCCTGTGGTAAAAGATGATTTAGTATTAAAATCTCACCTAAAATAAACAAAATGAAAAACAAAAATTTTGGACATTTCAATAGAGAACTAGTAGTAGAATGAATCATTGTTACCAAAACTTTATCCAGAAAAAACAACTCAACTTTACCCATTTCAACATTTACGAAGAAGAAGAGATAAATTTACGTTGTATGCAAATTTGGAAGCTAATACATTATCGTCTGCTCGCTACAGATGACCTTGTACGTCATCAACCTTTGCACCGGAATTTCCCTGGTGTATGCCCAGAAACATCTCAACGACATTACTCCCAAACCAAGAAAGCAGAAGAAATCACATTTTTCTGGTCATTCATCCGTCCAGACATTCTGGGCAATCGTATGTTTTACAAACTGAAGCAAGCCGATAATGACAAGGTTATGCGTCACATGTCGGGGATTTCAAATCGTATTTTGAGAATAGTGGGTTACATAAAAGCAACTACTTGGGTTGAAAAAAGACTAGTCTTGAGTTGGTAAAATGCATTTCTGGGATTCAGTGAGAATGGCATTGAGTTAGCTACACGAATTTTTAAGACCTAAAGGGTAAGGTCATTAGGTTGGCAGCATCCTTTGCAGTGACCTAAGTGATTTAGTCGTTCAATCGGCTACATGTAATGCTGGGACATAAGTGATTTAGTCGTTCAATCGGCTACATGTAATGCTGGGACATAAGTAATTTAGTCGTTCAATCGGCTACATGTAATGCTGGGACATAAGTGATTTAGTCGCTCAATCGGCTACATGTAATGCTGGGACCTAAGAGATTAGGTAGGTGAGTTGGCTACATGTTGATGGGACCTAAGTGTTTAGGTCATTGAATTTGTTACTTGCCTGCTAGGACCAAAGCGACTTACAGCTATTTCTTAGATCTTTAGATCTTCGAAGAACGTGACTACCAACAACTACAGCTGCTACAAGTATTTTGCTTTATTAATCTTCGGTATGTCTTGAATACACTGCAACAAATCTTGTATCTCACGAGCTAACTATACAATGCAAGAATTCGTTAGTGTTTAGTGTGTATTAAACTAAATAAACTCGAGTAGTTCCAAAGTATAATGTATGAAAATGTAAATTGTCTTTGTGTATAGAGAAATGTATATATATATAGGAGATTGTCAAGATAATCAAGACAATGTCAAGAACACTGAAGTGAACGTCACTATTTCAAACTTTAAAAAAAAAAAAACAACATTAGGTTGTAATAGAGATAGGTGCCGATACTCAGTGATGGATTGCCTAACTTTTAACTACTAATAAATAAATAATAAACGTTAAAATACAAGAATATTAATAATTTTTTCCCCACATCCAAAAAGGTGCCGATACGCCGTACAGTTGCGTACCGTCGCAAAAAAAAAAAAAGCACTGGGTTGTAATTGTTACAATTCGTGGTAGTTGGTCCTTCGTATCAAGCCTCTTTTGTTACAGCTGGTTAGTTGCCCATGAAGTCATTGTTTGAAACTCTTCCTCCACGTTGAAATGATTTTGTGCTACGGAACTTACAGAAGAGCTTAAAACATTGGATTCTGCAGTTCTAAAAACTCTCCCCAAAAAGCCAGAGAAATAGTTTGAGCTAGAGGTTAGCAACACTTTATTTATTTTGTACACCGGATACACCAAAAGCAGGCTATTTATAGTTTTTCTGCCACGTATGAAAATATCCTATATTCTATATAGCAGCAATCTTTCTTTTTAAAAAACTTAGGCATATTAAAAATATTTTGTTTTTATAATTTTCTATCTAAACCGGAAATAGCTTTTGTCGGTAATAACATCCCACGTTTGAATGTCTTTGAGAACTAGATTCTGTCAAACTCGTCGATCTCTGTTTTCTCACCTGATTCTATTTTGGTGGTTTAGCTACAGATGGTAGAGCTAGTGACTTCCAGATGTCAGATGTAAGAGTGGGGGGGGGGGGGGGGAGGAGCTAGAGCGGTACCGTAGGCCTACGTATTATTAAGTAGAAAACTATTTTATTTCAGAACTATTTACCGTAGGCCGTTATGGGGGTCAGGGTGGAAGACGTCAGTCAGAGCGTAGTCTACAGAATCACTTCTCAGTCAACATTGAGGGGAAAATTGAAAAAAAAATTCCTCTGATTAAATCGGAGACGTAAGTTTGTGTAAGATATTTTCATTTTCAACTTACTGAAATCCAACACCGAATAACATTGAAACAATTTACAAGCAATTGAAATGTTCAAATTTGAAACCAAGCACACAGATGATATTACATAGTAGGAGATTGTGTGGTCAGATTAGATGCGGACCAAAGTAATAATAATTGAAAACATAACAATAACAAAGAAACAAAGAAAATCCTATTTTCTCTTGGATTCTTAACAAGATAACAGATTGCATAGGAATAAAAAACGGCTTTTTTTTTCTATTACTGATGACTTTAAAAAACAAACTCAAGCTTTTACAAAGTTGAACAATTGTGACAAGCCAACAGACTTATCTATTCCCGTAAGGATTAACAAAAGAAAAATATTTTTTAAAAATATAGTTATTAGGACTTCTAGAGTAAGTATTTTTTTACTCGACAGTTGCCAAGAATTGCCGAAATCTCTTTCTCTCTAAGACTCGCGAGTTTCATTCAATTTCTGAATCAGATCAAGACAGAGCCGACTCTTTTATGAATGTTATCATTTCATCAAGACTGGTTTCAACCACTAGGGTTCACAATGTCTGACAACACAAAGCAAAAGTTAACATAAAACTTTGATTGGAGATTTATAGCTAAATCTTGTCATCTATTCTGTAATTGCTAATGCAATCTTGTTAGGTTTTGAGTTTGAGTTTTAAGCGATCATTTGTGGTTTCAAAATACTAAAGCAAATATTTGGTTCATTTTGTTATCTTTGGTTAATCTCTAGTAGTGTATTATATTCTTTTCCCCAGCATCCAATCTCTTAGGGAATGGTACAGGGGCGTAACTAGGGATTTGGGGCCGGGGGCATTGACCTCTTTGGGGGCCCCTTGCATTTTGACATTGGACATATGACATGGGATAATGTACGCAAAAATATATAAGCCCCAAATCAAATTGGTTCAGTATATCAGTAAACTTAACAAAAAGTAATCAAGACTCTATTAATGAATAATACCTTTGTTTATTAGTTAAATAATGCACGAGTGACAAATCTAAATGATATCGCTTCACGTCGTGCATTCTGTGCAGCAAAGACATCTATAACATCAACTACATCGAGACATTCTAGTATTTGTGACTTCACTGACATTAAAGCCATAATAAGCCTTTCTTGTGTCATTGTGCCCCTGAGATAGCTTTTGATGAACTTGAGCTTTGAGAATGATCTCTCACATGACGTAATGGAAGTGGCCTGAGTTAGCGGTATTCGGAGGAGGTTGCAAAGTTTCAGTACACGTAATTACCATATGAAGCCTGTTTCCTCAATATGTCTATTGGTGATTGTATTACTGGTTTTGTTGATGAAAAGTGCTCGTGCATCAATGACATCATTGAAAAAGCGATTTGCCATTTATTTCATCATACAAACAGGAAAAGTAGCACAGTTTGTCATAAGCAGGTCTTCATCTAACAGGTGTCTTGGTTCAAGAAGAAACCCAAAGGTATCCATTTTCTTTGCAGCCTTTGAAATCTGTCCAGCACTTCTGTCGCGACACGTTTAAATTGCAGTTCTATTGACAGTCCTACATTAGAACTCAACTTCCCATCAAGTCTTTTCTTTCTTTTGGTTGTTTTGATTACAGGGAATCCATAGTATTCACTACCTTCTTTTGCTTTTTCGATGGATTGGGTTTTTGTCAGTTTCTCATCATTTTGCAGAAAGCATGAAAGGGCACTAATTTCTTTAGCAGCTTCCCGTATATGCAGTCCAGACTTTTGTAGTTTCTTCTGAACTATAGTAATTGGGCGCAAGAGCTTTGACCAGAATTCAAGATAGGCAAAAAAATCTGAATTTTCCACTGCATGAAGAAGATTCTGTACTAATATTATACGGTATTATGTCATTGTTGGTTGTTTTCTGCGCAAGCAAAAGGATTCAGAGCATACAAAAGTGGGAAAGATTCATATCTCGTTATGCTCGAGTATAGAAATACTCCGATAAGTGGGCTGCCGTATTCACCATCACAACTTCTGACGAGTAGAAGACTTAGGGAATCATTCCAACTGATCCCAAACTATTGAAACCATCGGTAGCTGAAATGCAGAGACATTACTCAACGAACGACAGATGAAAAGCAAAGTGAAATACAATGCAAAAGCAAGACTACCTAAAGATTATTCTGTCGGAGAGTTCGTCTAGGTCAAACATGGCAGAAAGCAGTTGTCATAAAAAAACATTCAGCACCCAGATCTTACATCATAAAGACAAACGGAAAAACATACAGAAGAAATCAACGCTTTTTGAATAAGAGTTTCGATGAAGACATCTCTGGGTACTATGATACCGATGGAGACAATGAACTGCAAACTGTTGGAACAAACGAAACTGACAGTTATAGACCAACGTCTAGAGAACTTGTTGTGCCAGTCAAGACAACCAGAAGTGGACGAATTGTTAAAGTTCCTAGTAGACAGGACCGGCCTTAGGCCACTGCAGCCTATGCGGTCGCAGTGGGTCCCGCGCTTTCATAGGACCCGCGCTAATTCTAAGTGTACATTATTAAATTAAACCATTATAACGTATATAAAATAACAGGGTTTTCGTGACCTCCTGATTTTTCAGGGCCTCCAGGAAATCTCATGAAAAGGCAAAATATACGATAAAGTCCTGAACTTTTTAAAAATTTATTCAAATCTCCTGAAGAATAGACGAAATTGATATTTTGGGGTGCCTATAAATAAAAAGTGGCATTGCGAGCTTTCATTTGATAAAAATGTATTGCAAAGACGAAAGTATGCCTATTTTCTAATTCAAAAAAAATAATATTGACATTATGCTCATCCCTACCCAAAACACCGCGCGATCCGTTTCGCATAGGGCCCCGCAAATGCTAGGGCCGGCCCTGCTAGTAGATATCACTCTTACGAACTTTAAAAGGAAGGGTGTGATAATAACTTCAAAAGGAAGGATGTGCTAATATTATATGATATTACGTTATTGTTTGTTGTTTATGTTTTGTGCGAAAGCAACAGGATTCGATGGAAATAAAAAGAGAGTTTCCATTGGATTGAGGAAAGATGAATAGAGGGGTAATAACTCGAGTGTGAAGTTTAATTCTGAAATTATAGACGCCAAACCCGAATAATGGACTATTCTAGCATTATAAGAATAACTTTTGGATCTGTTATACTCGATTCTGTAAATTTTGCTTCAAGGTTAATTAGTGTAGCCATATAATACTAGCCATTTAGATCTATTATTAGTAAAGGTAACAAGATACCTGGAATTCGCTGTATATCATGCAGTTTTATTCGTAGTAAAAAAAGTTTAAAATGTAAAACTAACTTTAAAAAAAAACTTTGATTTCTGTGGGAAACAATATTTTTAAAATGTCAACAAAGTCAACGTACTGATAGACCTAGATCTAGGTTTAGTCCTTGTGATATATTTAATCCATAAATGTTAACAAAAAAAAGAGACCCGTTGACACTATTTGTCAATCAAATATATTAAATTTATGTATTTACAAATAAATTTCGGACACCCATTTGGGGGCCCCCTAGGTGGGGGCCCGGGGGGATTTTAAAATTCTCCCCCCTCCCCCACCCCCTTAGTTACGCCACTGGAATGGTATGCCTTATATAAAGCCCCGCGTGTTTAGTAAATCTACCAACGTGTCTATTCATATTCATGAATAAATGTTTTTTGAAGCCCACGAAACAATGGTGACAGTTAAACTCTTTATTCGTAGCTCTCTTAATAACATTGTCTTTGTCAACTTTTTTATCTACGGGTAACGGTCACAGAAGTCTGTCTGAAGTCGGACTTGAAGAGCTCCTTTGTTTGGAGTTGGATGGAAATTCTGTACGGAAATATTCTTTGGTTTATATCCTATTGAACGTCTGCCCTTGTTGGTACTATTTTCTTGACAATGTTTCCGTTAAAACAATGCGCATCAAGAAAATAGAATTCATATTATTTGGTTTATATCCTATTGACGTCTGCCCTTGTTGGTACTATTTTCTTGACAGTGTTTCCGTTAAAACAATGCGCATCAAGAAAATAGAATTCATATTCTTTGGTTTATATCCTATTGATCTGGCCTTGTTGGTACTATTTTCTTGACAGTGTTTCCGTTAAAACAATGCGCATCAAGAAAATAGAATTAATATTCTTTGGTTTATATCCTATTGAACGTCTGGCCTTGTTGGTACTATTTTCTTGACAGTGTTTCCGTTAAAACAATGCGCATCAAGAAAATAGAACTCATATTCTACAGTGAAGCTCACCGCGTCCATCATCTCATCAAGGAGTAAATTAAGAATGATCCCTGGACTTCCTGTAGCTGTGGGGACGACTTTCTCCGAAACGTTTTCAGCATTCAGAGGTCAAGTGGTCAAATCGATCCAACAGTCAGCGGTCACAACAAAGAGGATTAAACAAAAGAGGAGACACTGGTCATCGCGGAGCACGTGACCCAACGAAACAAGCGCTCGGACAAACTATCCCCGTCTGTTCGAACAAGAAGAACAAGAAGAATGCGGTCACTGCTCGAGGGCCTGATGGTCTAACTGTGCTCAAGTGGTCAGTTTGCCCGAGAGGTGGGCCGATCGCGGTGAGCAGTGGTGGAGCATGTTTGCTAGACATCAAATTTTAAAAAAAAAGAGAGTATCTGCGACAGTTGACATCGCGAGACAAATCAACCAGTATGGTTGGAAGGTTTCAGTGATAGGGAAATAAGGGGGAGCATGGTCACATTGTTCTTAAGCTGTTTCACCACGGCCATTTCTATCCTACGGTCAGATTCAGTGGCAGACATTTTAGGAAGGTAAACAAAATGCGGGAAAAGTCCCAATATAAATGGAAACATTGTTAATTATGTACTTTTAACAAAAGAAAAACAAGCCAAATAGGAAAATAAAAAATAAAAAACAAAGCTCATAATGAATGAAGGGAGACAACCGTTCAATCGCTGCCAATTATCTCAATATTGCAAAGTTTAACTCCCCTTTTTGTATAAAAAAAATTATTACCACTCATTGATTAATACATGTCGTCGACAATAAATAATTGTGAAAAATTTCAACTTGAACCGAAAATGGTCCGTGGGAAAAAAAGTGTAACAGTATCCACCCAGACGGACAGACAGACGGAGTGAGTTAATATTTACTTCGAAAAAAAAAAAAAAAAAGAGCCAAGGGAATTATATATAATCTATCTCTTAAGTGTGTATCGCGTTTATTAGACTTCTATGTAAATGTTTGAGGACCCTCTGTTTCTTAGAGATGATAATGTTGAAATAGTTCGTTTATGTATCAGAAGATGACGCAAGCATCTAAAATCATAAAGACTACGGAAGAATAGAATACAGAACAAAAATCTATTCTCAGCGATGTACTCTATACCATTGAAAGATTATTTCCCTTATTTATTAGCTTTTTGATCTGACCAATATCAGAACCAAACTTTAAGTTTCACTCCTAATCAGAGACTTGAAGACTATCCACCATTTATATAGAGGAAAGTGTATGGCTTACCTGTTGTAATAAATATACCAATGTACTATATTACAAATCTGTAAACCTAATTAAACTTTCGCACTGATTGATAACTTCAAGATGTAGATTCTAGATCTAGGTTTTCTTTGTTCCCACTTGTAAAATGCAAATAATAAAGTTAGAATTAGAATTGAACACAGGGAAATAAAAAGCAACAACAACATAACAACAAAAAGTTGAATATTTTAAAAAGTGAAAAAAAAATCACATGAACAGATAGACTAAAATCTCCATATTCCAATATTCAATTATAAATCAAATGGAATAGTTTTATAAGGATTACATTTATCCATCATCAAAACACGAATCACATTCTATCAGTATGATACATTTTATATAGTCAATGCTTCCATCTCATGCTACTAGCCTGTAGATTTGTCTAGAACTCTATAGAATATAGATAGTTATTTGAAAGCTCTTTTTTTTTTAAGAGTTCCAGTAAGAGCAGGCTATTTCAAGCCCGTAATGACGTCATCGTCGTTAAAACTTCCGTTGTATATAAAATGTCATAGGCCGCGCCTCCCACGCTTGCTGTATTGCCATGGGACATAGTTATCCTACTGTACGTAATAAACAAACTTCATCAGTTCTGGTTTCTTAAAATACTGCTGACTGTATATGATATATGAAATGACTAAAAAGATGAAGAAAAAAAAAAACGCCATCTTACTTTTAACACTTTCCTTGACTGCCACTGTGTCCTGACAGTACTCTCACTCTCTCAGGCTCAGATATTCAGTTTGATTTTCCGGTAACGTAGTAAGTGTTAGAATTGGGGGAGTGGGGAGTCGAGTTTTGTCCCCATGGCTCTGTCTCTAAGGGTCTAGCCAAGGCTGTATAACCTTGAACTCTGGCATGTCGTACGATGGCAAAATGTTTCCGGGGCCAGATGTTAATTCTGTGTGACACTGGCGTGAAAAGGTTCAGAATAACCAAGTAGTTTTTGTATTGCCCGCCCTTCTAGATTTGAATGTGATTGCGAGAAATAACTGATCCTAACAAATACAGGTTTAGGTTTCTCTGTTTGTATTGAAAAGTGAGTTATGGAGAGAGCTAGAGAGCTGGAGCGATAGTGAGAGAGAAGAAGAAAAGGAGACAGAATACATTAAAAAAATGGAGGGGGGGAAGGGTAAAGACAGAGAGGGGAGACGTTTAGTGTAGAGAGAGGGAAAGAAGGAGTCATCTTATCTTATTAATTACAGACGTTACTTCAAAAGGGAAGATAATTACGTCCTACGCATATCACTGTGTCAATCTAGTCATGCATGTTAATCAGTGACCTAAAATCTGCCAAGTCATTGGTTTTCCTGGCTGATTCAGGCAACCCATTCCATGCTCTAATGGCACTAGGGAAGAAGAGATACTTTTACAAGTTTGTCCTGGCATATGGAATAACAAATGTACCTTTATCTTTGTGCCTTACTGAGTATTTAATAAGATATTGTTTTTTCTATTTTCAAATTATGGGTCAGTGTTTTATGTAAATACTTTTTAGTCTTCTGTCCTAAAGGGTTTCTAAATTTTGGTATTTTACTAATGGTGTTGCTCTAATCAAATGTGAATATTCGTTTGATATAAATATCATGGCTGTACTTTGCGTCTGCTCTAGTGGGGGGGGGGGGGAGGAAGGGCCCGGGTACGCTGTTCTGCCTCACCGTGGCACCCGGGTGGAAACGGCTTCTTCAGGGAGTAGCTAGGCAAAATGAATGGCGAAACATAACTTCCGTGGGGATGCCCAAGGGTAGACGAGAGTCCACTCATTGCACGGGCGGAGTTGCAAAAGAGTCCCCATAAACCTGTCACACATCCATGAGCTGTCCCTCAAGGGACCGTTACATAAATGTCCCCCACGGTTAGCTTGGTATAACGAAGGAAAATGGCGGTGGCTCCCGGTGTCCTCGGCCTTCGGCCATGTGCAGCCAAGCATGCGCGTCGGGGGCCAAAGGCATCGGAAATAGCAATGCTTTACATAGGCATTGACTCGGGTCTCTCTCAAACAGAACTGTGTTCTCACAGGTTTTTTTTTTTTTTTCTGTTTGGCGTCCAGGTACAGGTTTTTTTTTCCAGCTTTGAGCTCGAAGAGCCTTCGGCTCAGCTCATAAGACGATCAAACGGGATGGAGGGGGGGCTCTTGAGTTAAAGGTTTCAAAACAGAGTACACATATTCTAAGATTGGTCTTACCAAGGTTAAATAACAATTTTATGTTTTATGTTCGTGTTAATTTGTAAACATTTCTTTGAATAAACCCTATAATAAAAATAATCACATTAATATGTTAATTACATGTTGATTTATCATCTATTATTACACTTAGATATTTTGAGTTTTTTTTTTAGCCTGGTTTGTTATAAAAAAGAATATTTAGTTTTTAATTGTTTTTGCTTTTTTATTCTCTTTATAATTGGTATTTTTTGGGTGGAAAGACATGCTCCAATTTGATTCCCATTTCTATAATTCTTTTAATTCCTTTTGTACAAATTTTTGTATCTTGTATTGTTTTTATTGTTTTGTATATTATGCAATCACCTGCAAATAAGCTGACTTTTGTTCCTGAACTAATTCAATTTGGTAGGTCATTTATGTAAATGTGTGCCTTGAGATACACCAGCATTTATTGTTATTGGTGTTGTAGCTATTAATTATTACAGTTTGTTCTTTCCTTATTAGGAAATCCTGAATCCATTGGTGTAGTGGACCAGTTATACCGTAAATGGTGCTAAAATAGTGCCAGAATGATGCTAGAGTGATGCTAAAGTAGTGATAAATTTATGCTAAAATAATGCCAGATTTATGCTAAAATAGTGCTAGAGTGATACTACTAAACATTTTTAAATTTAAGGAACTGAATAATTCAACAGATCGTGAGTTCTCAAAAGTTGAATAATTCAATAGATAGCAGATAGTTTCATGTACTTAATATCTAATGGGTTTTTGATGAAAGCCTCTTGGGTCAGATACAAAATATGCGAAAATATTTGTGTTCAACTTAAGTCAACAACATTTTTATAAGATAAATCCTAAATGATCACTAGTCTACTAGAACGGATTGTGAGAGGTAGACTATCCTGTTCACTTTTAGCCTGTCTGGGCTAATTTACTTCATCTAGGACAATTTTACTCAAAATTTGGCTCACTTAATATTAAGTCTTTAAAATAAGAATCACACTACTATTGTAATACTATATCGAGGGGACGAACAACACTGGCCCCAAAACCCTCCTATAAAAAATAGAAGCCATAAGGAGAACTTGCTGATCTGGAAACCACAGCGCTGCTCATCTCAGATGTAGGATGACTGATCTGAACTGCCTGATCTGGAAACCACTGCGCTGCTCATCTCAGATGTAGGATGACTGATCTGAACTGCCTGATCTGGAAACCACTGCGCTGCTCATCTCAGATCTAGGATGACTGATCTGAACCCTCCGCCATGTCACATGAGAACGAAGAAGAACAACAATCATTGTAAAAGACAAAACTAGACCTAGTCACATTGTGTGTCTCTACACATCAACATGCTGTCGTGATGTGCTCATACTTTTATATTATAGCAATCGTTTGCTTTACTTTTATATTCAGCCAATGGAATCTTGAGATTAGACAAATCTAGCAAAAGTAAATATTTGCCAACTGGTGTAAGCCAGGTATAATCATTTTTTCAAGGATCTGTATAAATGTATACTACGAGGATTTATGTTACGAAAGACAAAAAAATGATATGTTTGTATGACTGAGTAGCTTGACATAAACAATGTTCTACATCCATTCTTGTGAGACTGTTTTGTTGTCTGGTTCTTCCCTTCCTTCCTAGTCCAGAAGACTTCAATAACGATTTTCCTTGAGCCCTGGACAATCCTGCAAATGTCTGGAAAGATCTTCTCTTAACTCGTGTCAGACAGACGCCTATACACACATAAATATCTGCCACGACCACCGGGCCTTCTATCTCGCCTGTCGTTATCCCACGAGACAACTCTTGAGGGTACACACCGCTAATTATCTCATTAGTCGACCCAGTCATTGTTAGTTACCATCAAAGATGTGTACATTCCCAATCGGCAAACCTAAGTTTTTTTTCCTTCAGACGTGAAGGCTAAGAATATTTTTCTTTCATCTTTCTAAATTAAATAAAGAACTACAAGATACTTTCTCCCTAAAATCAAAATTTATATAATTTTTTTTTTTTGCATGGGCACACACACGCACATACTCACACATATACACAAACATAGAAACATCAACTAAACAAAAGGTTTTAATGAATAAACGATGTCTTAATAGAGTTTGTTGATCAGAAAGAGAGTCATAACACTTACTAATGTTACACTCTGGAGCTTCTCGGTTAAAATGAAGCTGCCAGGAAATGCAATTAGTAATATATCTTTAAGGCTGCTAGACTCGAAATAGTTGATCGAGTTTGTATAGGTCATTTAAAAAAATGGCGTGTTTCTAGTTTTCTCTGAAGTAAGATAATTTCCAGTTCTCATTTATACAATTGTACATTATCTTTGAATTGTGATAGAACAAGACATCAACTCTAACCTACAAAGGACGTGGTGGCCGAGCACTTGGACTCCAAACCGTCGTGATCTCGAGTTCAGATCCCACTGAAGACCGGATTTAAATTCTGGGATTTTTTTTTTTAGGACGCTTCATCATACGTTAGGGAGATAAAGGCGGTTGCTCTGCCCCCCCCCCCCTTTCCCACGTAGGAGTAATCATGTATGCTATCTCATAATTCTAGGATATTGTAGGCCTACCTATTTTTTTAAATCTAAAACTGTACAGCTTACATCTATAAGAATATAGAAGAAGAATGTCTTTAAAAAGTGACGAAGCAGAACTGGTAAAACAAAAAATAGTACATCACTATTATTATCAAGCTAGTGACTATTGTGTACTTTGTTTTATGAAAAAAAAAGTATAAAGCGCCATGAGCCGCTTTAATTATGCCGTTCTAAACATTATGCACTACGCGTCTTCGTGTATAATAGCATACTAAAAGGACAGCGTACTAAAAAACAGCGTACTAAAGGACAGTGTACTAAAGGACAGCACTAAAAGACAGTGTGCTAAAGGACAGCGTACTAAAGGACAGTGTACTAAAGGACAGCATACTAAAGGACAGGGCTTTAGTCCAAACCCTTGTTTGTGAACATGTGGACGCTTAGCAGACACACATATCTCGAACAATAATAGATTTAGACCAACACAGAGGCGTAGCTAGGGTGGGGGATGGAGGGGGAGAATTTGAAAATCGACCGGCCCCAACTTGAAGGGGGGGGGGTGGCAAATGAGTTTTTTTAAATTACATATTAAATATTACGCAAAATGCAGTGCCCCCCCCCCCAAAGAAGTCAAACCCCCGGGCCCCCATATGATGGCGAATTCCTAGCTACGCCACTGGACCAACAACAATATAAATCTGTGTGATTGGAAGTATTTTTACCAATTGTTTTTGTCTAGCGCTATTTCATGCTTTTAGCTTTCTCAATACGCTATGATCCTATCACTTGTCTGGACCAGTTGGGAACATGGGGGAAGGGGGATAGAAAGTGACTAGAGATTATATAGTTATGTATTGTTTCTTTCAAACTTACGTTAAAGCAGCGACCTATAAATGGGACTAACTTAGGTCAAACACCACTTCAGTCAAGTACAGTTTCTTTCCTTTGTTCGAGATACCAAACAAAATATTTAATTAACTAATTGGTTTATTTTATTTTATTGATTCTTTTGTTGTCGGGTAAAAGAGATAATTGTGCAAAATTTCAGCTTCATCCGAGATTGGGTATCGGAGAAATAACGTGTACAAACTTTTGACCAGAGTGACTTGATATAAGCTTCGTAATTGAAAAAATCCGAAATCTCCATTTGGATACGAACTTGAATCCTTAAGCTCGACATGCAAGCGGTTTATTAAACTACTTAATGTCATTTTAATGTTTATATTACGTTTCGAAGAAATTAAAATTTTTTTCGGTTTTCTTTAAATTGTTAGCAATATGTCTTCCTTTTCATGGATCCCAAATCAAATCAATTTTAATGACGTTTTGAGCTTAAGCCACATGGAATCTGGTTGCATTATTCAGTAGTTAAGGTTACACTATCAACTTGATCATAAACTATTTCGATGTATATTCTAGGTGTTGAACATTTTGCTAGTGAAGCCTTTCTGTGTGTACAATTGAACAGGACCCTGTGGCACGATTACATCCCAGGGGTTAGAAACGAGTTTATTGCAATTCTTGATCAACAATCACGTTCAGACCTAGTGTTGCATGTGTTATTGCAGTTGTCCCCTCTTACTGGGAATCTTTCTATTCAGTAGAGCCAATCGATTATTTTACTTAGAAAATTGTCATGTGATATCGTTAGACACACAGAATTCCGAATTTCCTTTTCTGACGTGTTTACAAATTTTCTGTTACAATGAACTTATGAAAGCGTAGGTCATTTTTTTAAGAATTAAGGACCAAGAATTATTCTGTGCTCATAGTAATTAGAAGTAGAATTTTTTAATGCTGTAATTTGTGATAATATAATTTGTGATAATGGTAACTAAATAACCAGGTTATTTTTTTTTTTTAACTTTTCAAATGCTTTTCATCTCACACAATTTCCCTAAATGAGAAATCCAATCTGCGAACAAAAATTCTATTTCATTTTTCGTTTAGGAAATAACATTTCTGCTTAGTTTTCAAAGAAATGCATCTAAAACACATTCACACATACTCTCAAATCAGTATAGACACAAATCTCTTTAAATATAATACATCAACTTTTATTAAATCAAAAATAAAATTTTAACATTCCACATTATCAAACATGTGACATTCCACATTTTTCAATATGCAATGTTACACATTATCAAATATGTGACACTTCATATCAAATATGTGGCATTCACATAGTCAAATATATATATATATATTTTTATTCAACCCAAGTGGCCATAATATTTGCAATATTTAGCCCTAGGCTACAAAATAAAATATTGATTTGTGACACATATAGTGTGACATTCGAATGAAATCGACATAAATAAGTTGGTGGTTGTCTAATGAAGTGCTTCGGAATCTATCTGGCAGCCTGAGGTTCGACCCAAAACCTTAAGTAAATCTTTCCCCCTCCAACATCATGAAGGTGCACCACATTTCTAACTCAACAGATAGATCCACGCTGCATCCACATTAGAACCACTTGTACAAGGCAACAACAACAAAAAAAAAATGTAGTGTTTCTTTAACACTTTGGTTTAAAAGACCCAAAAAAATATATTGCTAAGCTGAGTATTGTTTCTTTGACCATGGAAGTTTGAAAATAAACAATCCTACTTTTTAACATAAGATGGAAAAAGCGAACAAAAGACTAGTCAGCACACGAAACTAATACATTTTTTCTGGCATTAATATTTGAATCAAGAGAAACATAACCATAACATATAGGTTCTAGAATTTTGCTATATTACTTGTTTATTTTTATTTTTAGCAGAGTAAAAATTGTTACTGTTTCTTAATAGGTTTGGTATAAAAAAAACAAATAAATTGGAGAGTAAAAAAAAGGAATATTTTTATTACTACACATTATTCAATAATTAGAAAGTTTTGTATATAATTATGTTTTCTAAAAAAAAAAAAAATCACAGTAATTTAAAAAAGGCAATCATAGATTTCAATGGAAAAGATCAAAATATAAGTTACTTATTTCTCAGGACAATGTTTGCCTTTGTTTGGCCCAAGACATACAATATAAGAATACAGTCACAGGTATACAAACACTGGAAACTCAATTATGCTATAAGGGTAAATATATACCAAACAAAAAAAAAAGAGCTACACTTGAAACATGATCAGTACAGCTAAGCAGTCATGTAGACATAGACTACAACAAGCTCCAAGATAAACACATTGTATCAATGACTAAAACAACAAAGAAAAAATGTGAATAGGGAATGGCGACAATTTTTATTTTTAAATAATTTTTTTTTTGTTTCAATTGAAATACAAAACCACTGAAAGACATTCAAGCATATTTGTTAAATTTTGTATTCTTTTGAATAAAAGTTTTTGAAATTGAACAAAAAAAAACACCTCATTCTTAATTTGATGGGACCATCACAGTACATCAACAATTGTTAGACATGTAAAGAAAATCTATGGCCAGATTTACAACAAATCATTTAAAGTAGGTTGTTTTTTTTTAAATTGTGCTATTGATATGTTTGAAATATATTAGAACAATCCTTCAAAGTCAGTAAATTTGATGCTTTTCTCATTGTATAACAAATCTTTAAAAAATTCTCACTATTTAACCCTGATTTTTTTTTTTTTTTTTCAGCAGATAATTAATACATAATTAGTTTAATCTTTAAACATCAGCAGAAAAAATGACAAATCTAACTTGTTGAATGAATAAAGAAAAACTTCTCAGTAGTGTCATGGAACAATAAGGAAGCAGCAAACTTCAATGTCTCTCATGGCAGGCTAGAAGCAAAAGAATTCCACATGGAAGACAAAATGAAAAAAATCTTATGTAAAAAACAAAGAAATAGAATATACAAACATAAAAAAAAAATACACCAGACACTTCAGAGGTTACATGAGACTTTGAATCTGTCCAATAATTTTTCAACATATTAAATACATGTTCAAAAACATATGCTTTTAAATAAATTAACAGTTTTTCTAATCCACTTCCAAGTCTGTATTACTTCTGATAGTGTGTCTGAAACATGTGCATCACACTCAATAAGGAATAGCATTATATAATAACACATACGTTTGCATAAAAACATAACAATGAGAAGGCAATAATGTTTTTGTTAAATCTATAATAAACTTATTTTAGGATAACTTTTTTTTAAAAGAATAAATTTAAATAATTTTTTTATTTAAGAAAGGAAGAAATCTTTAATCAGTAAAACATTTCATTTCTAAGACATGACATAAACATACAAAGATTTTATATAAAAGTGAAAAAAAAAACAACAACAACTACAGGACAAGTGTATGAAGCTAACTGGGCTGTACATTCAAAATAACATAGAATAACAAATAAATACTCTGCATTAATAGAGAATAATACTTGGTGATTAAACATTGGTTTATCTAATATTGAACATAGAGTTGGATAAATTAGAATACACCAATCCAAGGTCATTTATCCAGCTGAACTCCGCTCACGTATGTGCAAGACATTTGTATTGTTTTTTTTTATATAACAACCAACATACAACACATTATTTTTTCTAACATTTGTTTTTTTTTTGCAAGTTCAAAAGCATGCAGTAATCTAATGCAGAAACAAGAAGTGATGATATGAAACTATTCTGTTTATGATTTGGTTTTGATCATATGCTTCTTATGATAAACACTTCCATTATAACAAATGATGATGCCACTAGGCATTTATTACAGGAAGGTGTGTAATAATATAATGACAAAACATTTCATCTTTAAATACAAATATGGACATTTAGCTTTGTAAGTTTCATTTATTAGAGATTTGTGTGGAAAAAAGAAAAAAATATTCTTTTTTGCATATTTAAGTTCAAATAATTTTACTAATGTTTGTTCATAAATTTTGTTCTGCAAATATATAAATAGTTCAAGTATAAATAAGTGTAGATATAAAGCATGTGATGGGTGTGAAAAGAAAAGCAACATGATGCAAGAAATATTGGATAAGGAAATAGTTTGGGATCATTGGTTTTATAGTTCCTTGTACCTTATTTGGTCTGCTAAATGACTGAAGACATTCTTGTATTAAATATATTTACAAAATGTAATAAATATTGTTTTGTTTACTGAAGACATTTACATACTTATTATAAATACAGATTTGTGAAAGAGAAATACAATTTACAGTCAGATCTCAAGGAATAATAGTTTGATCCCTTTAATAGTGTTGTTCTTACAGTCTATAGTCTAGACATGTACATTCACATTTTCAAGTCACTTGTATCTTCTTTCCTTTTCATGGTTTAAAAAAAAAATACATGGAAAGGAAATACAAATAATATTTTCAAATAACTGAGCAAAATTACTGAAAAGTTAAAATATAATCATTTTTGTTTTGTTTTTAAAGACATTCTAGGAAAATAGAATTACATTTAAGAAAAATAAAATTTGCATATTAAACTTTGATTCATAGATTTGTGGTCATAGTTGATTCATAAAGTTAGCTATGTCATTGGAATGAAACAGTCAGAAAAAAATGTTTGCTTCAAACATTTAACAATGTTTGATCAAGATTATGCAATTGAGAAAACAAGAAAAGATGGTTGAGTAACGAGTCTAAAATGTTTTCCATGTGTTTCAAAAATGGGATTTGAAAGAAATACAAAAAAAAAATTGCAAGAGGTAATATATGGAAAGTTCGAATATATAACATTTTATAATAGATATTTTTTTATTATATTAAATTTATGTTATAAATATAATTTGGCAGGCTAAATTTACTACAACTATAATAACATTTAAAGTTTAAATCATTCAGTTTTATTCAGTTGATGTTATATTACATTATGTTTAACCACCAAATGCAATACATACTGCAATTTGTGCAAATTTTAAAAAGAAATATACTAAAAAAAATCTAACACAACAAACATGTCATAATTACATAATTTTGTATGTGCAGATGAGATTCCATGTAACAAAATATTGTTATATTACATCTGTTATCTAAAGCAGTAAGGATGATAATCCTATTTAACAAGAATCATACACCACAAGGCATAATTTGAGTACAAAAATATAATGCACTATGATAATAAACTTGTCTGTGATCTTCAATTGCTGCTTCATGCTGTGTTGTTAGAGTCATTAATAACACTAAGGAAATGCAGTGATAAAAAGCTTTTTCTTTAAAAAAAAAAAATCCCATGTTATTAAAATGACAACTTGGGTGTTCTAGAAAAGTTTGTAATAATGGGGAAACAAATTTAAAACAAAACAAAAGTGTAAGGGTAAAATGTCTTTAAAACTGCTTCACTTTACATTGTTCTCTTTAAAATAAAAAAATTCAGGTGAATACATTTCTTTAAGCAGAAACAATTTTTTTCCTCCTTACCTCCTGAGCCAAAAGAAAAGTTAATCTTTAAAAAAAAGTATCTAAAATATTGTTCATAATAAAACAAAAAGTTTCCATTTTTTCCACCAAATTTACTAGAGACCTAATCCTTTGGATGTCCTATCCAAATAAACAATTTTGAACATCATAAAACTGGTTGCTTTGAAGATATTTTTGATTATGTACACTGATTATGTACAGATTGAAAATACTGGAAGAGTTTTTAAGTATCAAAATAATTTTGGAATTCTTAATGACAAGAAAGAGGCTGTTATTATTATTTTTTTTTTATTTGTTTTTAAAAATTATTTTGTACCTACAACAAAAATTCATCTAAATTTTTTAAGCTTATTTATAACTTTTCTATTAAAAATAATCTAAGAATTGACTTAAACAGTGACTCGTGTATCTTTGTAAATAAGCAATGTACACATTATACATAAAAATCAGCCTCTTAATTTTTTTTAAACCTTTGATAGAAAAGTTATAAAAATGTGTCCTCTCCCCCCAAAAAAACTTCAAAGTTCCAGGTAAAAAAAATGCCCAACCATTTACATTTCTATGCTCGAATGCGAAGAACGTCCGAGGCAGTATCTTTACATACTGGGCACCTCCGGTCTGTATCTGTTGACTTATTAACAATGCCTTCTGCACATTCCATGCAGAAAAGATTGTGACCGCAAGGTACAAGTGCAGCTACTACTTCAGCCTCCTCGCAAATCTTACACAACCTTGGGATTGGGGAGCCGTGAGAACCTGAAGCATCACTCAGAGAACAGCTCTTACTGGTTGGGCTGGAATTTCCACTGGGGAAACCGTTCATGTGTCCTGAAAATAATCCAGACTCCACCAAACTTCCTGCAAAGGACCCCAGGGACGAAAAGTTGTGCCTGGAACAGTGGTCATCTTGCATTAAAGCCTGAAAACCATTAATTCCTTCATTGCTACTCATCAGACTATTGGTCAGACTGGAGGTGACGTTGCTAGGAGACTGAAATAAATTGCCCAAAACCAGACTTCCTTTGGTGGGTGTCGATGATGCAGTGGACAAAAGAGAAAAGCTGGAGAAATCTTGATCATTCAAGCTCCTGAGATGTGGGCTGTTGAGCTGAGACCCAAAAGGGTTAGATAGATTGTGGCTTGAGAATGGATTGTCGTTTAAGAAATCTTGAGGTGGCGAAATGCTAGCTGAGCTGTTGGAAGATGAAGGGATACTACTTAAAGACATACTGTATGGGAAATTGTTGCCACTTCTGTTTGTCATGTGATTGGATCCATTGGACATTCCCGAACCAAGCATTCCCGGATAGTCAGATACTGCGTTACTCCAAGTTGTGATATGACCATTTTGTTGAGAATTCTGGTCAATCATATTGTTGTAGCCTCGCCAATTGTAGTTTCCATTAGTAGGTGGGCTAGTAGATGAAAATGCGAAGCCTGGCCCATGTCCATTTGATGTACTACCATTGGGTACACTTCTTTTGCTGCTGAAATTACTGTTGACAGACATGTTGCTTGAACTGTTGCCGTTCTGAAGCAAAGATTCATTGTTGAAAAAAGAGAAGTCATTACCATTTTGTTTCTGATCCTCATTCCAATTTGCTGGCAAGTTTGTCGTGTCCTGGAGCCTGCAGTGTCTGGT
Organism: Biomphalaria sudanica; assembly: GCA_036873155.1. Lineage (NCBI taxonomy): Eukaryota > Metazoa > Mollusca > Gastropoda > Planorbidae > Biomphalaria > Biomphalaria sudanica. The sequence goes on from JAZGLO010001103.1 coordinate 108,787, forward strand.
GCGTGTTTCTATGTGTCGAAGGATCATCCTTTTGGCCCTCTCTACGTTATCAGGCTGGCCTCTGATCTCAAAGATTGGGGCTTTGTCCCTGTTGGGAGTGACAATAAAAGTGTCGGTGTCCTGCTGGATTCCCTTGATGGTCTGCCCTTTAAGCCCCACCACCAGGCCTACTACCCGGTAAGGCACGGTGACCTGTATCATGATGTCTCCTTCCCTGCTCGCGGGCTTGTTGGCGTCCAGACCACCCAGAGCCTTGTGATGATTTCTGGAGGCACGAATGTGAGTGAAATGCTCCGCGGCGTTCTGGATCTCCTCCATGACGTGAAGGACTGCCTCTTCCTTTCCGGTTACCACAAACACCGGAGACTGAGTGCGCATCGGGGTTTTGATGTAAGTGTTGGTCCTGGCGCGTAAATCTTTTATTTTGCATCCTGAAAATAAAAAATCGTTAGAAGAAGTCTGTGTGTAAATAAAATGCATTTAAAGAAACAGCACTATACATTCTAGGCATGCCTTTGACGAAGTTATTTAGATAAAACTGAGTTTGTGCGCCACAAAATGTCTCTCTGCTGGAATTTAAAAAAGCAATATTATCGACAAAAGACAGACTTGATGTAGTTGGGTCTTTCAGTTCCGGTTGTATTAATTGAAGGAAAAAAATGAAGTATATTGAATATTATTTGCTAGGTTAACAAAAGTATTAACATTTTAATAAGCTAATGGATAAATTGTTAATTGAAGCAGATTTACTATTTAAAAAAAAAAAGAAAAGTACTTTAAAATTCTGTCTAATCATTCTTTGCCTTCTTAAACACCTGGCTATGGCACTAAAAAATGAATGAATGAATGCACTATTTAATGATTTCTCGTGAGCTCATTTTCAAACTCAGCGTGGGCTCGTCAAATAAAGACTGACATTTGTTTCAAACGCTAGTTCAGGTAATAGATATAATGAAGCTGGGAAAGTTTTAAACAAAAATAAAAAGTGAAACGAGTAAAAATTTAAAAAATGTGCTCGGTTTGAAACGACTTACAATGAAGATAAGTCTCAGAAACTTCGTGCCAAAATAGCTCTGATAAAATATTTTCCAGGGAAGTAAAATTATCAGAAACAGTGACTGGCTGTTGTAGACTAGAACAGATAAAAGTATTGTTTAAGAAACTTGAACACTTTTTGTCTTTTCTCTAAAATTAGAAAACAAATGACGGGAGAAAGAATGTAAGTTAACAGATTTTCAAAAAATAAGATGGACTGTGGTAAAAGAGATTGGACAGGTGCAGAAACGGATGATACATTATACGGACAGACACAAACGGACGGATAGACAGAAACAAAAAAAAATACAGGAATACAATCACAAACATAAAACTGGATAGACGGGAAGAGTTAAGAAGAAAGAGAAAAGGAGAGCACAGACAGACGAACTGACAGATTGATAAATGCATGAATGGACGGAGAATTTTGACACACAGACGTATAGATAGATAGAATGATAGATAGATAGATAGATAAAGAGTTAAACCTGTGCTCTTCACCTAGTGTTTATTCAGGTCTCCCACTCAAACGTAGTTGTCATTCACATTACAGCGACTTATTCAAATAATGAATTTCACGCTTTACGTCAAATACAATCTTTACTTCGTTTTTTTTTTAACCCCACCAAAAGTAGGCCAATCTAAAAATAGCAAAGTAGTATGGATGGCAGCAGGGAATAGTTAACTGTGCACGTGCTTGCTCGAATATTTCAAATGTCTTTTTTTTTTTTCCTTAAAAACTCCATCGTTAGAAACATGACACGAGAAGGTACTATAGGTTCTGAAGGTTGGACTTAACGTGCGCCTTATGTCACAACTTGTAAAAGGTAAGTCATTTGATGGCATTCAACAATGATTCAACTAAGTAAAACGCCAGTAGGTTAACCCTTTCTGATGTCATTACGGAATGAAGTACTTTGGTGTATGGTGTACTTCTAAGACAACAATAATCTTCACTCACGCATTATATGTGTTAATGGCAAAGTGCGAAATGATTTCTCCATTTCCTACTTTGACTAGGCATTGTATCGAATGACTACAACTGCTTTAAGGTAAAGTGTTAAATGAGGATTTAAAGTACTTTATTAATAATTTAAATTTCTCGGAATACTATTTCTATTCACCAGCAATCCAAATAATTTAATCTTGTTCTTTAAAGTGTGGAGTATGCTTTAATTACGACTGTCCAAGTGTGCATGCTATGTACAACCATGAGTACAACTTAATGGTACAAAGTGGATACAATAAAAAGACAATAGGTCTATTATGTAATCAGGGAAAATACGACTACTAAGAAGGAATCACTTGACTAGATATTGACAAAGCTGATAACATGTTTTGTTGTGATGATCGTGGAAAACACAAGCTCATCATGTTAACTAGCTTCAGTGCCATTCATTTTTTGTCTGAAATACTGACATATATATTACCATTGAAAACAAAGTGCTTATAAACATAATTAATTGTACAGCTTAGTGCTTGCTAACATTTTTCATTAAATACTTTGTAAGTCCAGTTTCTAACGTTCACATTTGTCTTGCTTTTATTTTCTGTCCTCCTTGGGGAGGTTTTCTCTCTTTTATTGTCTTCCTATTGGTTTGAACGTGTCTGGTAAGCTTCAGTGGGTCTCATGGCGGTTTTTGTTTAAAAGAACAAAGGAAAAGTTGGAAATGCAATAAAAAACGCGTACAAACAGAATGTGTAGACCTTTCTTTGCTTTATTGGCAGAATTGTAAAAATTATGTTTTCATTTTTAAAAATATTTTTTTTTAAAGAAGCATTTAACAGTTGTAAATTATTTTGATTCTCTATTGTTCCCGTGCAGACATACCATTTTCAATATTTCGGCATCTTTAATTTATCATTCTAGTCTACTTAGAAGAAACTAAACTTTATATTTACTAATGTATATTACTATTCAAAAATACGATTTGTGGATTTTAAAAAATGTGTTTATTTAAAAACTGAAATTGCACTTAGCATAGGATATAAAAACATTGATCTCTACAAAGGTATTTTTAGTCTTATGAAATCCTGTTCTTTGTGTTTTTATTTTCACTCGTTTATAGTTATTTATAGATATCATTCTAATATTAGACATTTTTTACTTTGCTTGATGCAGAACTAGTCATTCTGTAGAATGCCAAGGCAAAGTAGAAAATGGAAAATCATTTCGTACTTTGCCTAAAAACGCAAGGCATTCTATAGAATGCTTCCATTTCGCACTTTGCTGGTAATATGATAGATAGATAGATAGATAGATCAAATTTTACAACAGTGTTTACTGACGAAAATTCAGAAGAACAAATTTCACTCGAATACAAAGATTAATCTTGGAAGGAAATGAATCAAAGAAAATAAGAAGCCAAGTGATAACCCTTAAAAGATATAAAAAAATCAATACGTCCAGTTTTAGGTTTAAAATCATGTTGATTTCAAGGATAAGTTTTATACAATTTTGCCTAGACCTGCCCACCTTGCTCCAAATCTTTCAAGTCAATAGAATGGCTACTCCCACAACTTAGTCGAAATACCCTCGTTAAAACTCAACGTCACTCCCAATCCCCCGAGAAAGAGGGGGACAAAAAAAAGCTGCTTTAGGATTTGGTAAGTGTACCTAACAAATAGACTGACGTCCACAGCTATGTAGGTTTGGTTAAGTCTGTCGGGTAGAAAAGCTCTTCATTACGCAAATCTATGTGACGAAAAAAAACAACACTGGAAAGATTTTCAATTTTCACCTATTGCAGTATTTGTTTGTTTTCTAAATCCTCCACTAGCTGACTGGCATACCAACAGATTTTGAGCAGACACAAAGAGGGGAAGCTACAGTGAAAATGTCTCTAGTCTGCTGTGTGTGGGCGTTACAAAGACTACACATCAAATAACTAAATTTAAAAAAGATATATCTTAAAGCAAACATGCTCTAAAGGTACTAAGGGCTAAACAGTCATGGTTGAAATCTGACAAAGTAATGAGACGGTTCTCCAACGTAATATCTAGTTCTCATACAAATCAAACCATTAAATGCTAGCATGACATTTACATTTTTTTCCTCTAATAAGTTAATCAAACTTATGAATTATTTTATGCACCAGCTTAATTATCTACGTTTAAAAAGTATTTTAAAAGTTCCTGTTAGATCTTTTGATCTATAGGTTAACGAGCATGGCGTTATGTGGCCAGCCCAACGACCAATGCTATAACAAAATGACAAGGCGTTTTACTCTTTAATACTAACACCTCCCATCCACACCCAACTTAAAATTCTGAAATTCCAAATATCTCCACCGAGATTCGAACCAAGGACCCTCGGTTCGAAAGCCGAGCGCTTAACAATTGAGCCACCCCCTACATTTAAGGAGAGAATCAAATAGTATGTCTACTTTCATTCCGCACTAAAAAGAAAAAGTCTACAATTGTTTTTGGGACTTAGCTGAGACAGCAGTTGAGGTATTTAAATTGTATTGTATAACTCTGTATAACGTTAAAACATTTTATCACAAAGGTCAACTACGAGACATACAATACACACACACACACGTGTGTTGGGGGGTAGGGCTGGAGGGGTTAGTATTAAAGAGTAAAACGCCATGTCATTTTGTTATTTTGTTCTAGCATTTAAATAATCGATCAGCGACACTGATGCTAGTATCTCTGTTTGTTGGGTCATTTGAAATTTAAATTTATTCAGGCTGGTAATGAGGCTGAGATATTTGACCAACCAAAACTTTAAGATGTACAGTTTTATTATTATTATTATTATTATTATTATTATTAAGGCGCCACAAAACCAGCTTTAATTGAAAGAAATAGTAGTCTTTATGTAATATAATAATATAAACTATAACTGTCTATGAAATCGTTCAAGGCTACTAGGCAAGCTTCTGAAGACAGGTTTACATACATTTGATGAACAGTTTTGCACAAAGACTTTTTTAAAAATGGGACGAGCAGAAAAATGTTTAATTAGCATTTGGTAAAATAGATTCAGTCGTGTAAACTACCTCCAATTATGAGAGCCTTTCAAACAGTAGCTCAGTGACCAGTGTTCGGTAGAATGTACTTTGTCCAATACAATACTTTTAGCATTCGTTGTTCTGTGCGTGCGTGCTGAGTCTGAAAGGGGAGTTAATCGATAATCGGATTAACCCTTACGAGTTGTTAAATGTAATACTGATGCATCAATTTCCACATGGAAGCTTAAGAGTTAAAACGGATTTTAACACAAGAACCAACATTTAAAAACAAAAAAAACTATTTGAGCATATGAGGTAACTGACACAATGATGATTTAAAAAAAACAACAACACATCTTTCCCCAAACCCCTTAAGATGCTATACTGAAGGGAATGTGCAATTTGTTTTTCCAAAGTTGAAAGTGTATAACTATCTATAAATGTATACAGGAAGTGATAGCTGATGAAAGACGAGAAGGGTGTAGATACTAACTGACGATACCCCAACGTTGATTCCACTATAGAATGTTGTAAATAATTACCTAGAGAACGAGTTGAGTAGTTGAAAGGTAGCTCAAGCTTTTACATAAACAGAAGATTTTGGATCTGCTATCTGTGGGAAGACCATAACTCATCCAACAATGCTAATAATAAACTATCGTCAAATTTAGGCCTAAATCGTTTTTTTCGGTGTGGGGGGGGGTAGTTGGTTTCATATTAACTAAACTACAACATTTGACCTTGACAATCAACTGAAGCGGGAAAACATGAGCATAAATGGAAATGTTATACATCATCGTGACATAATTGCCTCCCCAACCCTTCCCCCCCCCCTTTTTTTTCTAGGCTCCTTGAATTGGGCTGCAGCTTGCTCACTCTTGCAGAACAGCTGGTCAGAACTAGGCAGCCGTTTCAATTACTCACTAAATTCACTAACAATCTGACTATGAACGGTAGGACCATTTTGTTATCACAAGTTACTTAAACATTTGGCCTGACACACACACTTTTGAGCAGCACTACATTCGTTACTCATTACTTCAAATGTTGAGGAGGGTGACGAGAGGCGAAACATCTGTAGATGATTCTGGAAGCTTAAATCAACCACGCCCACCACGCCTTACGCCCACCACCAACAAAGGCCCTCTAGATTTGGGGGGGGGGGCGACAATACTCTTGGGGCCAGGCTGTCAGTGGCGTGTATCAATACACTTGAGGCCCCCTGGTCTACACCAGATATAAAGTGCACAGAATTTTCAAGTAGGGGTGTTTCCCTACCATAATACTTCGTACTTTTATAAAGTCGTGAGTTAATTTAATAACCTCTTTCTGCTTACTCATTCTAAACCACAGGGAGGGGCAGGGGCGGTGTATCTCATTAACAAAGCGACGGCAACCTTCAAGTGACGCCTATTATTAAACAAAGTAATTTTCCCACATGTCCTAGTAGTCTCCTGCCTCTCGCCCCCGTGCCCCCCCCCCCGATGGCGGAGTTACGACCCCTGTTTAACGACATCTGATCTACTCAGACGTGAGTGCCGCTACTACTAATGGGAGAGAATGAGGTTTGGGGGAGAGAGGGGGGGGGGGTCACGACGTCTCTGGGCGATCAAGTAGAGCTGTGTTTCACCCTTCATTAACGTTGAAACACACAAAACAACTAAACGATAAAAAGGAACGACAATAACAAGACACAATTAGATCTACAAGTCTAGCAGACGAGAAGTTGGATCCAATGGAGGCTAGTAATCAGAATGAAAAGAATGGAAGACAACGTGAAGAAAGCGAGATTATGTAACATATTGGGTGAATAAGAGAACAACATGTATAAAGTTAAAAAGACTAAAAAAATTGTGTAAGAACGCTTCAGCCGTCCCAAGTTGTAGATCTGCGATATTTCATACATCTATTCATTCAGTACCTTATCGCAAAACGTATTGAGAACCGCGCACTCAGTACATTCCAAGGATATTTTTGGACCAGACGCCATACGAGCGGAACAGGAGGGTGTAATCAACGAGAAAGGGTGCAGTCAAAAATTGCTCGCTCGTTATACATAGTCGACTCGCTTATTGAAAAACGGTTTACCTTGAACTTGCAACAGAGAAAAAAAAAGGGGGGGGGGAGAGAGAAAAGGATCGTGGATTGTTTCGCTCACGTGTAAAGTATTCTCGTGCAGATTTCCTGTGCATTAATAAGGTCATGACTAGAGAGAGTAGATTAAATCAGTAATAGCTTGTGAATTGGGTGAACAGCTAAGTAAATAGTTTGTCTTTGTGAAACACGCGATATGAAATGAATGGATAACCTTGTTGATAAAACGAAATATTCGAAAACATCACAACTATACTCGTGGCTATAAATACTGCGGTGAATGAACCTGTTGTGAAACATTGTTGATTAACCTCGTGCGAAAGCGAGCCAAGTCCGAGACTGAGCTCTAAAGCGAGGGATGGTGAGGGTTATAAATTCCAGTGCCCCCCACCCCGTTCTTCGATTCTCACTCTCGAGCACACTATCTCGTGTATGTCCACACACGCGCGCTACCTGGAAACAGAACGAATGCCAGGGTCCCAGATAAGACTTTATCAAATGTCCATATCATGTGAGACATTCTTTACAAGGTCTGATGAAACGGGATGTTCTGCAGACACGGCGATGTGATGGAGAGGGGGGGGGGGGACTGTAAATTGTCCGTATAAAGTAAGCCAGTTCTAACGTCGTCCCCCCGCCCCCATCTAAAATGTCCGTATAAGCGGATGAAATATGCATTGCTCGACACTAGACTGCCTTAGATACGGCTCTCTGACTGACGTGTGTGTGCGCACTCACATGTTTGCATGATGCGAGATGGAGAGGGGAGATATGGAAACTACTTGGGCTAAGAGCCGCATAACAAGACCAGTGACTGTTAAGTAGCCAGTAAGTGTGCGGTCTGAATAAACTACTTTTTATATCCTCTGGACATTTAGTGGTCATGGTCGAAACGTGTTATCAGGCTAAGCAACAAAAAACGGGTTCTAACACTCACAAAATCTAATTACGTTTGAAGTCTTGTATATTTGAAATATTTCCCCTCGCTACTCCTCACGTTTTTATTCTTCAATCTATCACGAACTAAATACAAACTAATCCAAGCTTAACAATAGAGTAAGGCATTGACATCAATCGTTTGTATCTATACATGTATCTTAACATAGTACAATCACACATTTAACCACACAAACACACAATTTCAGGCAATCCGCGTGTAGGCGTTACTTACGGATCAAGCCCTAATGGGGGAAACGTCTTTCGCTGTGAAACTCTTCTAAAAGAGCAAACACATCTATAAAACGTACCAATGTAATCCCATTCCAAGAAGCAAACACATCTATAAAACGTACCAATGTAATCCCATTCCAAGAAGGAAACAATCTGAAGGGGAGACTCAGGTATTCTAGACATTTGGATGATAAACGCCTTCCCTTACGTTAAAGGTTATTCAGCTTCTTATTGGAGAAGTTCGAATTCCTTGTGAATCAATTTCAACTGTCTATACATTAAGGGATTGGAATATATAAATAGAAATAGAAAGTGTTGCTGTCCGAAAAAAAACAAAATGGTCGCGACTGTGGGATTCCAGAGAGTGGACAGTAGTCAAACAAAAAAAACTATTGCACTAGCAATCGATGAGGCTTCACGGCATGCCCTGCGTGGAGCACATGGGGGTCCAACAAGTGATTCTATGTTATTCTTTACTTCAGGGCATTACATAGAGGGGATGTGGGATCCCTGAATGAAAATGTTGGGCAAATGTAATATGTTACCTCTTTGGGCAGGCTCTCTCCTTCACTCTCTAATTTTCCTCTATAAATATTTGTTTGTTGCAGACACATGGGCATACGAAAGTTATAAAACTATACGAACAAACATTTGCTTATAATACGAGTACACAAGTAGATGCATAGATCTATATACAAAGCGTTTGTAATTAAAAGTTACGTTTAAGGTCCAGATTAAAAGTTGGATAAATTAGCATAGGATCGTGTATAATCCAGCTACTAAAATTACTGTTTAAGACACCTTGTAGTTTGTTTACAAGTGTCGTGTTAGAGTTGTACATGCTAGACATTCACACGAATAAAACACGTTGAAACAGGTTCGCTCAGATCATGTCTAGCCAATATGGGATTTAGACCGTCTGATTTGGTCAGAACTTAACCAAATCGAATAAATCTGATGCCATAACATTAAACCTAAACCAGAGAAAACATGGTCAAACTTTTGACCGAACATTATACTCAGAGCAACAAGCCAGATGGCTTGACTTTGTGAAATGAGTCCGCATTGACTCACGCACAAGCCCAACCCCCACCCCCTTTCCCCCGGTTTTAAAGGATAAAAGAAGGAAGAGCGTGGACTATGTTTATCCTCCGCTATAAACTAACATTGAACCCGGGTACTTACGGTGATGTGTTAACTTAACTAGGTCTACGTACGGTGTTCTTAAGTTAATGAACGTTTTAATTTTACAGATGCATTACAATCATTGAAAGTCGTGATTCTTTTTGAAAAATGAAAGAAGATTACTGATTACTCAAGACATGTTTTCAATTATTGAAACTTCTCTACCCACGAAGAGGTGTTTATATCTATAATTGTAATATTCAAATGCAGAGAAAGGGACTTTCATAATCTATTGTACGTTAACTTAATTGTGAAAATCTTGTTTCCGTGTTGAAAAGCTTCGGGAGGGATTCTCTAATTGGATGCGATTGATATCCCAGCTGGAGGTCAAAGCCCCATAGGCAGGACTCGTACCCACAGGCCGATGCCCATGTCATCATCTACAACTGTAGTTCCAAATGGGCAATGTCACGTATAACCATCAACAGCCATCGAACCACTCGACAGCTCTCGGAATGAATAGAGGATTGTGGGACAGAACGAGTAGGAGAGGAAAATCAGGACTACACTAAGCGTTGATGGGGAGCTCACCGCCACAGCCTTATAAAAACTAAATGTAGATAAGTCCTTGTGTACCCTAGCCAGCACAGCCGTCCACCATGTTGACCGCAGACTTTGTCCTACTTGAAATATACTTTATACATCAGACTGAATCGGGGAGAGAAAAAAAAAGGGGGGGGGGGGAAGAGAATGCTACACCGAGAACTCGTGCGTGCACTACCGTAATCGATTTACTGGGGTACGAGGACGCACGGATGGCCGAAACTGTCCCGATGTGTCTATGGGGAGATATGAAGTGTAGAAATACAAGACGGGGAGGGGAGAGGAAATGTATGAGAGAAACGGTTTCGGAGAGAATTCTAAAAAAAAAATGGATGGATGACGTAATAATTGCGACTGAGTTATCGATTGATAAAGTCACACTTTGATATAATAGTTCATTCAATTGTAGGACTATGTGGCCTGGATTCCTTGGGAGTTATTTCAAATTGTTGCTTTACACATAAAACCTTGGATATTATAACTATCATATGTGATGCTGTGACTGGACAATGAAGAACTGAATTTTTTTGTGTTAGTTTACATAGTTACATGGTTATTTTTATAACTCGGCCAAGTGCTCGTGGTGTGTGCACCAACACAAAATATGAAATAGCGTGTATCAGAGTATTGTGACCGTGACCCAGCGTCAATGATCTGTCTTACCTAAACACATCCAGACTAGAACAGCCTCGCAAGCCATGCATGAAACGTTACAGACGTGCCCTAACAAGGTTTAAGTTAAACAGACGACATTGTGTTTATACATTTACATAACTTTACTTGAGAAAGAGGTATAAAGACTTATTTAACGACCCTAAAACTGTGTCCTAATCAAAACCATTCCATAGACGACCTGCATATTAAGTGAATAAAAAAAGTAAAACATCCCTTTTGGACCTTGCAATCTATAGGGCAGATGGTGTAAAGAATCTATTTCTATGGCCAATGGTTAAAGAGGGTGCCAATCGACTTTACTTTCCTTAACTAACATCAGGCATCCATTAGAGTTGGGTGGACTCAGGGACGTTCTTAAAATCCAATGCATGTTCTTATCAAAATGTTTATTATGTGAATTACAAAATAAAATGTGTTTAGTAGTGAGTGAGTGAGTGAGGAGAGCGAGAGAGAGAGAGAGAGAGAGTGAGAGAGAGAGAGGCTATAGGTGTCAGTCTGTGCTTATGTCTTCATGTGATAGTTTTAAAATTACGTCCTTCATGACCCCACTACCAATTTGAGAACCAGTGTAATACGGTTATGCACACTATACGCTACACGTGTGTTATGTCACTTCTTTATCCGCCTTCAAAGTACATTTTCTTCACTGTTGTACCATTCCAGACACCTGAGAAAACGCATTCCTCTTGTACCTGTAAAAATAGGGGCAAAACTTAGTGGATCTTGGACGCTCCTGACTTGTACCAGAGGTACAACAAAAGTATTTAGTCTTTTTCATTTTCTTGTTGAAGGCCAAGAATGCAAAGGTTTTTTTTTAATTATTTTTTTTTTTTGAGAGATAACATGATTAAAATAAAATGACCGACGGAACTGAATCAAAGCTGACAGATATAGAAGGTCGTGTGATAGACTAAATAATAAACGGAAGGTCAAGGAGACAATGACTCCAGAAAGGTAACAACCAGAAAGGTATGGAACATGATATGAAATGTCTATTTAGTTCACAATAATTCATGTCAGGGCACAACTGTTACATTTCTAACGACGCCGATAAGTTTCAAGCGTAAGAAGCATTCTGGAAACCAGATTATCACATTAGTCAAACTGTTATAAAACCACTGCACTTATCTTTAGCCTTAAAATACACACATACAATAACACCTACAAGCAGACACGCACACACACACACAGAAGTATGTCTATATATATATATATATATATATATATATATATATATATATATATATATATATATATATATATATATATATATATATATACACACATATCAAAATATATATTTCAAAAAAAAAAAACTTTGCCTACAAGACGTTGCTATTACAATCTCATCAGGTAACCTTTGACCGCATGCATCGTTAATGAGGTTGTCTGAGCGAGTCGGGTGATCAACAAAAATTGTAAATAAATGAAGTCAATGAATATACTTGCCCAACGTTTTTTTTGAGTGGTCTCTTAAAAAAACATAAACCATGTGGCGTGAAAAAAAGTGGGGCTTTGGAATAGCTTAAGCCACTCATTCCCTCTTGCATGTCAAGTAGCTATTACTAATAGGCCTACTGCATTCGCTTCTATAATTAGATTGTCGAAGAGCTTTTTGTCATGTTGCTAAATTTAGATTAAGCACGCCGAAATCTTTGTCTATGCTAAAAGCGCCCCATAGGCCCGGGTCATCAAAGGGAAAGAGAAAAATAAAGGAGGGACGGGTGTAACACCAGACGTAAAAGCGTTGAAAATTAAACGAGTTTACAGCTTACTGGCTCATTCTAAGTCGCCCGACGAGGGTGTTTATGGCCGTTGGTACACAGGGCACATGCCCAACATATAAACACCAAATTCACTATTGCAGACATTCCCTCCTCAAACCGAGTTTTTTTTTTGTTGTTCATTGGCTAAGTCGTTATAACAATTCCGAGTGAATGAGTCACGGCGACAGACTAGCTTTTGTGGCTCGGCAAGTCTCGGATACTTGGCGGTGTCTAAGTGCTTTCTGCACATAATTAATTGCATTAGGAATATGCTCATACGAAAATTTGCTTGTGCGTCGGAGGAGGTGGATGTCGAGGGAAAGAAAAAAAAATACGCATGGCCATATCTTATTATGATCGGAGTTTCCCGATCGGTGTCAACAAAGGAAGCCTCTCAGCCAAGACAGGGTCTCCCAGATTTATGCAGGTCCATAAAGAAGATTTCCGTTGTAAGGGGGAAAGGACGGGGGGAGCTGGGTGGCAGGTGTAAACTAAGTTCGAAAAAAAAAACGTACAAAGACTTAGTGCACAAGCGGGAAAAGTGTCTGGGGTAAAGGGGAAGAGGGGGGGGGGAGATTTCGGATGAAAGAAAGTTGGACAGGGGAACCAGGGAAGATGCGTGACCTGCAGGACACACCACCTGTCGATGTATTGTATGCTGAGGAAAGGGGGGGGGAGTGGGCGTGATCCCAGTCTTTATCCATCCTATTCTTTCATTTCAAACAAAGGGTCACTTTCGAAAAATGAATGACAGTTTTTTTCTTTCAAGGAAAAAAAAAAGGTGGAGGACATGGGCCTGAATGAATATGTGAGAGAAACAAAAATGTTGCTTAGGGAGCAAAGCGAAAGTAAAAAATATATCTTTCATCTAGATATATGCCTACCAGCCCATTATGAAACTAAAACAGATCTAGGGTATATGCCTATCAGTCCAATAGAATTAGACGGATTTAGAATCTAGATAGGGACAAATATTAAATAGATCTAAATTTTTACAGACTTGTCTTCTAGACTAGATCTGGTTATTTTTTAAAAAAGTGTCAGAGGTCTAATTATAATCAAAATTCTTTTTAAAAAATTCAACATCCAAAATATTTCATCATAATGTTGACTTTGAAATAAACCTAATCAACTAAAATAATTCTGGATCTCTGCTTTACGCCATGTAGACATTTAACAGTTCAATTAACATATTCCATTAGGAGAATGTTAAGCTAACTGACATTTTTAACAGATCTAGTAATAAGTCTAAAATGGTCTAAATCTAAAATGATCTCGACCAGCTCTAGATCTACACATTACAATAAGAAACACTTCTGTTGAAAATCAAAAAGAGAGTGACATATCTAGTTCTAAATACCAGCTAATTAGCTTAATTACCTTGACGACCTACGATCTCTGCAACATGTTCCGACGATGGCACTCGGACAGTCCTCGATATGTTTCCTTCCTTGGGATCGTCTATGTACGGATTTAAAACGGCGTCCAAATCCTGAAAGTACACGAGGTTTTCGTTGTTTTCTATCCCAGTCAGGCCGTTCACACTGCTCATGTTGTCCATCAGGGACAGGCTTTCCAAATTTCGGACGTTGATGTCCAGTGGATCTTCGTTGATGAAGAAACTGTTACTGCTGTTGAAGTATCCCACCTCCTGGTTCCGATTCATATCTGAAACGGGTTCAGGCATTTTTTAACGAAATGTTGCACCAGTAGATCAAATAAAATTGCATCTAAACACGAGGGCGAATATTCATGTGTGTATGTATAACCGCCTAAGTTATTTTATTTATATATATATAAATGTTAACTCCCAGGCGATAAATTTCTTTATGAATTGGCGGTATTCCCCTTCTCTTGGTTTTATACTAGAAGCAGACACCGACAACCGCGCGGCCCTTATATTTTTATTCTATTAAGCACGCACAAAGGCAACTCCGCGACACAGTTTCTGCAATCTGATTGGGCGAGGAGGCGGGGTTAAAAGCTAACCTTTGACTCACTCGGCTGCGCGGCGCTGAAAATAAACACAACCAACGCGGCCACGTGCCGGTTTTACGCCAACATTTCATTGACAACAACGTAAACACAACAAATAGGTTGAACTATATCAACAGTTGAAATGAAATTATATCAACAGTAAGCAATACCAGTTTGATGTAATATAAGCATGTAGAGTTTAATCATTTTCTTGTATCAGTGTCTAGAACGAAAAGCGGGTTTTTGTGCCTTCACAACAAATGGCTGAAAATAGCGTCGCGACAAAAAGCTCGACAGATGTTCCAGTTTTATTTTTCTCACGACAAAGAAACTCGTGGAAGCGTTCGCGTGCCGCCCAAATCACGTGGACAGGGAGACGCGCGTTTTCTTTCATATAGTTCGGTTTGGTTGAGATAATTAGATCAGGATCAAGATCTAGACTACTTGATAAGTGCAAAGGCCTAGTCGACATTTATTCACTAATACTTAAATCTAGCTCTAAGTGGTTCGGTAAAGAAAAAAAAAAATAGGTGCGAGAGCCTGGGTACATTTATTTAAACAAAATAACACACCCCATCGACAAGCGAGTCATTAAAATAAATCTTTTACCGAGCGTTGTGAAGAGAGCCAAGTTCTTAATGAAGCCATACACTATTTTTTTTAAAGATTTGTTTTTCTTTCTGCAAATACAGAAACTCGTTTTTAAACTTTTTGATAATTAACAATGTCAACGTTATGACCTGTGAGCCGATAATGATATGTCAACTTTCTAAAGATAGATTATATTTCTAAATTCAGTACGGCACGTCACATATTTCACAAAATCCAAACCCGATATTACTTTTACTCAAGAGACATCACGGAGCAGTGCAACACTGGGAATAGGGGAGGGGATGGTGGTGTGTCATAATTTGTAAGGTCACCCATAAAATGTGACATTTAGTGTGTGTTTGAGAGGGGGGGGATATTTCGTTTTAAATCGGCTTTTGCTAGTGAGTGATGAGGTGTATTAGGAAAGTGGCTTCGTATGGAGGGACGCAGTTTACGAGAAGATTACATAAACTCTCTTCCATAGAGTTCGTTTGGATGTTTTCCGTTGTCTGCAAATAGTCTTCAACTGTATAGTAAATATAAGTTTTGATGATGGCAGCGTGTTAGGGGCCAAGTGGAACATCGAGTGAAGTTGAAATGCTTGCTCAATAAGTAAAAGGATTTTTGTTAAAGTTGAGAAAGAGGTTTTTAGGGGTCATCCATGACTGACGTCAAACGGACGCGGGAATACAACGATGTTCTATACACAACACCAGTCTAACGTCATTAGATGAACACAAGAACGACAGCAACATGAACAGAAATGTTGTCATTGTACGTTTAAGGAACGACAAAAAAAAAAAAAAATGGAAAAAAACAAAAAGAGTGAGGGTTTGAAGAAACCACAAGTGTCAAGTAATCAAATTAAAATACTACATACAAATGTATCTTCTACAGCACCAATCAAATATTTTTTCCATTTACCTATGTCTTTTAGTTTGCTGTTATCTTAACATAGTAATGACGTTTTTTTTTTGTTTGTATTTTATGTTTTCTAGGTTCCATAAATTGTTTCTATGTATAGAAGAAAGAATTGTGTAACAAAATTTAACTTATAAATTTAATTTATAGGTGTGTGGGGGGGGGGGGGACTGGCCGTCCGGCCTTTATACCCATGTTTAAGCTAAAGAATTTGTTTATATTACAATTTTGTTATCTCATTTAGACCAAACAGAAGAATTTTTAATCAGAAAATTAGTAAAGAAAAAAAAATTCGACCCCCCCCCCTTTTTTTTGTCCTTAAAGTGAGCAGTAATACACACTCATTAACAGCTACAGTATTCGTGCCTTTTAAGTTAAATGAAAAAAGAAAAAGAAAGTGATTATATATAAGATAAAGAATTCATAAATACAAAAATTGTAAGAATAATGACAAAAAAAATCTTAGTTGATATTGTGACAACAAATAACATTTCAAATTGATGTATAAACATGAATTAGGATATCTGAATTGAAAAATTAACCCTGCTTGAACCGTGACGATTAGACTAACAAATATTTTCTTAAATGAATTTTCTCAAATTACGATGTGGTTTATTTGCACATTTGGAAAAAAAAAGCTAAAAAAAATGTCAAGCGCCAAAGTACCCCAGTGATCCAATTTATTCATTAGACGGCACAGTAATCAGACGTCTCTTTGCAGAGGTGAGATTGGTATGTGGTTTTAGCGATAACGCTGAACTCCTGTTCTGTTAAGTTATATATGACGAATGTAATTAAAAGGGGGGGGGGGTATCTAAGCTAAATGCATACAAATGTATATTAAATATATACGGTCAAAATTATGGTATGTTTATTTTCAGGAGTGCAAAACGTTTGTACTAGTTACTTTTCAGACCTATTTCGGGGCAGAGGGAGGGGCTGACTCTATACAGAACAATCTATCTGGGAGAAGGTTTCCGTGCTGCCTTTAGGTGCTCAGCAATAGCTTGAGTCGATATCAGAGCTTATACTTCTTATGCCGCTCTACTCATTTGAAGTAAATCCAGTGATAATTATAGTTTAGGCAAGAAAAAACTTCCATATAAAATAGTATAATATATAAAATATAATTTAACTGGAGATTATTTTTCAAAATTGTTAATAAGCAAGCGTTTCTGTTTCTTTTCTTTAGTATTATTAATACGAATTAAACATGGTTAAATCGTGTACATTTTATCCACGTTATTCAGTTAAAAACTAGTACACAATTTAAATTTGGGATAAAATAATACCAAACAATGGAACGTTTTAAATCAAGATTCCCAGGAAGTGGCGGATACAACGAGTAGTGAGGTAGGAGCGATTGACTTTCACTGCCCCCCCCCCCACACACACACAAAAACACCATCCTTTCGACCGCTCTCTTTACAGGTTCAGGTGTGTTATTTATGGAGAATCAGTATTAATAATTTGAATGAGACATATCAATTTGTAGACAACAAGACGATTAGGTTGTTAAATATATGTAACAAGAGGGGGTAGAGTTAATTACGTACGCACGTCGACAATCTTTTTTTATTACACAACAAATGTTGAGGACCATTTTGGTCCTCGGCGACTGCCTCGTTATGTTTACTGAATTCAAGATTGTATCTCTCTAATGGCGAGCATACAGGAAAAAAATTGTTTACAATAAAAGAAAAAAAAATGCAACGAACTTATCCACTACAAGCATTTTCTTACTATGCCAATGAAATACAAATGCCAGATGTTTTATGTGTTATTTAAAGAGCTCAAAAGTATCTAGAGAGTGTGATGAAAGTCTCAGTCCCTGCCAACACAATGTGCCGTACATTATGTATAAAAAAAAATTTCTACCAAGTTTTATTGGCTAAGAGTGTAGATGACTATAGAATAAACCTACCCAATACATACACAAGTTCCCTGCAAGCACAATGCAGTGCGCGCGCAGTGCCAGGTCAGCTACTTTTTTTTTTGGATAATTAGAATGGGGCTGTTGTATTATGTTAGGATTATGGAACCAAAATTTGTAATCTTTTTCTTTTGCATAATAACTTTTAATTTCAAAATTATTTTTTTTAGCATGTTAGATTTTTTTTTAAGCTAGGATTTCATAGATTTTAGGAAGCCATGATATGTCGACATACAAAATTTAGATGTCAAGAAATATTTAGAATATAAACAATGATGAACTTGTTTTTTTTTTTTAAAGTTTTAAAATAAATAAAATTTGAATTATTCCGTCAACATTAACAGACGACCGTATTTAAATCTCGTAACCGCGATCAGGTGTCATTATCTTTCCATCTTTACAAATCAAAACAACGCCATTCCATTATCTAGATTTGTAGTTATAACCAAGTTATTGAAAGTTTCAAGTAGACTTGTTTCAATGTAACACTTCAATTTTGATAAAACTTGTCACGAATATTTTTTTTATAAATATGTGGATGCCGTAGAATGTGTTGGAACACCTAAGGAGACATCAGCTGGGTCCTCAAAAAAAATGTAGGTTGTATGGCCTTTTATTTCCTTGGTTTAGTATTCCTACAAATAAAACTACTTGAAATATTTTTGTTTTTAATAAAGCTTGTATCAACTCACTCTGGTAAAAAGTTTGTACACACTATTACACCCACACCCAATCTTGGATCAATTTGAAATTTCGCAAAATTATTTCTTGTACGTGAGAAAACAAGAATAAACAAAACAATTAAATATTGGTAATTATTTATTTTGTTTGGTATCAAACTTAAGAAAGAAAATGTACTTGACGTGGTTGTATAAAATGGATTAGTCTCCTATATGTCTATAGAAAATAAAACATCTAGATCTAATAATCTTAATAAAACAATAAATCCCAAGAAGATTATACAAAAAAATATCTATCAGTCTATCACAAGAAATATCAAATAATGGCCTGTAAAAAGGGTTTAGCATCTTGATCTAGATTCTAGTCTCTTATAGGCCTACACAAACTTGTTTTTTTTTTTAAAGATTGTTTTCTATGCAAAAAGTTTTATTGGCCTAAAATCATTATTAATGGAAATTAGTCCAATAGATCTA
This sequence comes from Biomphalaria sudanica, assembly GCA_036873155.1. NCBI lineage: Eukaryota > Metazoa > Mollusca > Gastropoda > Planorbidae > Biomphalaria > Biomphalaria sudanica. Next base: position 127,790 of record JAZGLO010001103.1, read on the forward strand.
GTAGACCCTTCTACATAGTGTGATGGATTTTCTAGATCCATCTAGTTGCAGACTGGATCTAGATCTATAGAACAAGAGGATGAGATCTAGAGTATCTGAAATGAAATGCATTCAGCTGAATTCTTAAAAAAAAACAAAAAAAAAACTGATTATGTTCAGATAAGATATTTTAAAAAAAGATGAACTTCTATCACAGACTAAAATCAAGAAGAAAAACATCACTCGAGCTAGATTCTAGATGAAAATGGATCTAGATCTAGATAGATCTAATCTAGGTCAATATAGATCTAGATCCATTTTTTTTTTGCTGACAATACTGAGTAAGGCATCACCAGGTTAAATATCGGATATCCAGATCTGATTTGAAATCAAGAAACAGTAATGTATATCAGCAATTTTTTTAAAGCTACATCTAGATTCTTTAGGCTACATTATGATATCTTATGATTATTCTATAGATCTAGATCTATATCTTAAAAAATCTTGATTAGATCAAGATTCTATATCTAGAAACGAGAGTCATAGTCCTAACCTAATTTCTATATCTAGATTTAGATCTAGGATCTAGATCTTTTTATCTAGTCTCTATAGATCTACATCTAGACACTAGTCTCAAGATCTCTCTGGATCTAATCTAAATTCTATACATAAATAACGATAATTATATAGATCTAGATATATTAATATTATATATCAAAATAGATCTAGATCTGTGTGTTATCACTTTAAAATGAAGACCTACATTTAGATCTAGTCAAGATCTAATCTAGATCTGGGTCTATATCTAGAATCAAACAAACATCATGAGCATTACACAAACCTGTTGTTGAGAACCCGACTTGACCATCAAGTTGTGAGCAGTTATCGTTTTCTGAAAACGATTTGGTCACAGAAGCTGTGATGGGTCGAAGCTGTTGTTTGATGGCGCTACTTTGTTGCATAATGAACAGGCAATTTGTTTTGCCAATAAATCCCGAGTTAAACAAATCAATCGATGCAAACCGAATAATTGCGAATAACAAAATTATTACAAGATAACAATTAAAACATGTCCGAAATCCTCAGAAGTTTAGCGCAAACTGAGAGTAGAAAAAAAAAATATGTGGGTCATAATCGTTCTCTGATTTATCCATCACTGTTGATGATTCGATACCAGTATTTCGATATTGCGTTGTTGCTGTTTTTTTTTCCTTTCACTGATATTTTTTTTTAAATGTCAAGCATTAAGGCTATGATATCACAATAGTGCATGGTGAGTGCATTTGCTACATACAATGAAGAGCCTTTGACGTCACATTAATTACAAAACGTCATTCAGATTTGAGTGAATGTCCCTTGAGACAGAACGAAATCTGCGCCAGCACCCATAACAGAAGATACAGTTTACATTCCGCATAACTGTCATAATTACTCGTAACAATACATGGATTGTGCGATATCGAAATTGCCCACCCAGTATAACATTAACAAAACATTAGTGCCTCGGGACAGCCTCGTGCGTTTTGTGAAACACCCAGCTTGTGAACTTTTCTTTTAAAAAAAATGCGTAGTATAATTAGGGCAAAAACAACTAGATCTAGCTAGATCTATTTATAACACAAATTTGGAAGGAAAGTATACAAAGGTACGATCATCATTGATAGAATTAATTATGAATCAAACATCTAATCTAGATCTAGATATAAATAATTATATGTTATAGTCTTGTCAATATTTCTCATAGTTTAATTTCTCAAGCAGAAGACTTGATGTTTAGAATCAATGAACCGCGTCAGTCAAGGCCGATCTGAAAACGTGCTCGGCTTGCGCCGTCTAGACGGCTTCCCCTATGTGTCAAACCAAATCTCGCACAAGTTGGCCTCGGCAAGGCTCGGTGATGCAATAACAGCGATGGCACGTCTATAAGGGGTAACAATAAAGTTGTATCATTTCTGCCTCAATTTGAAAATCATCCTACCTCGCTGAAATGTATCAGACACTATTTTGAAAATCATATTTAAAAAGTAATTAGATCTATATTTTAGAAATAGAAAGTAAACACTAGAGTATATGCCTACATGCCGTTGTCTTTTGTCATTATTAATTTTTAAAAAAACATAAAAGTATGATAAAAGGGGGTTTCCAAAGTTATAAAGTTGTCAGTTATAGGCCTAAATAGAATAAAGTTGCTTGTTCTTTATATAGATCTAGAGAATAGAAATATAATTTGTTTCTTTTTTACATAGATCTAAATGTTTTGAGTCGATAGAACTGTTTAATGTGTAAGTAATTAGAGTAGATGTATTTATGTATTGTTCTCTATAGCGACAGATAAAATGGATCACATTAAAAAATGATCTAGATTTGGTCAATACTATCCGAAGATACTAGATTTTAGTATTTCATGGCAAATCTAAATCTACGTATGGCAAGTAAAATTGTATTTGTTAAAAAAAAAAAGGTTCAATTGTACGTGTCATGCCAGCTCGTGTGTTACACAATCCCTCCCCCCCCCCCCCCCCTCGGTCCAATGTCTATGCGTTAATGCCACTGGCTTGATGTAATCTACTCACGAGGTCAGCCTACTAAGAACATTCTCTCCCTATTAAATCTCATGTTTCTTCTTGCTCCTATGTTTGTATTACAAGACAAAGAGCTTATTGTCCGCTGAGACAGTTTAAAACACAGTCATGGTTACATTTATATTTGTTTGTTCAAAAAATGTAGGTAAAAAAAAAATGTTTTTCCAAGCATCATTTTTGTTTGTATTTTTATTTTCATAATTGTGTCAATTGGTAGAGACGGAAATTGTCTGTTATGGGAGGGACTTTTGGAGGATCTCAGCTAGTTATAGACTTCAGTTATGGAGGGGACCTTTGGAGGATCTCAGCTAGTTATAGACTTCAGTTATGGAGGTGACCTTTGGAGAATCTCAGCTAGTTATCGACTTCAGTTATGGAAGGGACCTTTGGAGGATCTCAGCTAGTCATAGACTTCAGTTATGGAGGGGACCTTTGGAGGATCTCAGCTAGTTATAGACTTCAGTTATGGAGGGGACCTTTGGAGGATCTCAGCTAGTCATAGACTTCAGTTATGGAAGGGACCTTTAGAGGATCTCAGCTAGTCATAGACTTCAGTTATGGAAGGGACCTTTGGAGGATCTCAGCTAGTTAGACTTCAGTTATGGAAGGGACCTTTAGAGGATCTCAGCTAGTCATAGACTTCAGTTATGAAAGGGACCTTTGGAGGATCTCAGCTAGTTAGACTTCAGTTATGGAAGGGACCTTTGGAGGATCTCAGCTAGTCATAGACTTCAGTTATGGAAGGGACCTTTGGAGGATCTCAGCTAGTCATAGACTTCAGTTATGGAAGGGACCTTTAGAGGATCTCAGCTAGTTATAGACTTCAGATTTATAAGCTCATTTCACAGAGAGACAGATGTTAAAAGCTTCACGAAAGGTTTAGTTCAGTTTCTTTTGTGTCGCATTCAGAAATAAAATGGCTGTTTTTGCTTTTCTAATAAAATTTCCCTTGCTCTTAAATGTTGATAATGGGAACGATGAAGATGTTTTCTCTGAGTAAATCCTTACTTGACAACTTTGTCCACATAGATCGATGTCTGGTTTTCTTCGTGTAGAATGACACAATATAAGGAGCAATGTCATTCCGACCCAAGACTTACCTTTTAAACAGCTCACTGGACCATGTAATCAAGTTTTTTTGTTTTGTTTTACAGAGTATGTCTAAAGTCTCTATCTTAGCTATTTACAATGTTAAGCCTAGATCAGAAAACATTGCTTTTTAAACTTGATAGAAGAAGTGAAAGACTTTCATCTCCAGATGCGTTCAAAAATGTTTGTACGACCCAAAAATTATAGAAGCAATGTGGTTGTTCTGAACCTCACACCTAAAGAATTACCGACAGATTTGCTGTCCAACTTGATTCTGTAATACCTTGTCTATTTCATGTCCTGACAAGTATACCATTAGCCTGAAACTTCAATCATTGTATCATCAGATCATTCAAAGAAATTATTGATAGTATTTACCAGTTGCACATTTTGACAAGTCAGCCATTTAAACTGAAAGCTATTGTCTCGCCATTGGACATCGTCTTGTCGAAACTCTTCACATCGTTTTGTATTCCTATTGGTTTCCATTTTGAGATTCGGAAGTAGTAAGGCAAATCTTGATTTGACTCTAATCACATTTCCATAACTATACTAAGACCATTCAATCCCATGCATTACATTTTTGTTTGTAGAAATCTTGTGTGGGGTTTATCTCACAAATTCAAGCGTGCATCAAGATCTTTATCACGTAGGAGAACTAAGGTGGGAAGACAAAAACGTTGTTAAACATCGGGACTATATATAGATCTAGGTCTGCTGTTAAACACCGGGACTATATATAGATCTAGGTCTGCTGTTAAACACCGGGACTATATATAGATCTTGGTCTGCTGTTAAACACCGGGACTATATATAGATCTAGGTCTGCTGTTAAACATCGGGACTATATATAGATCTAGGTCTGCTGATAAACACCGGGACTATATATAGATCTTGGTCTGCTGTTAAACACCGGGACTATATATAGATCTAGGTCTGCTGTTAAACACCGGGACTATATATAGATCTAGGTCTGCTGTTAAACACCGGGACTATATATAGATCTAGGTCTGCTGTTAAACACCGGGACTATATATAGATCTAGGTCTGCTGTTAAACACCGGGACTATATATAGATCTTGGTCTGCTGTTAAACACCGGGACTATATATAGATCTAGGTCTGCTGTTAAACACCGGGACTATATATAGATCTAGGTCTGCTGTTAAACACCGGGACTATATATAGATCTAGGTCTGCTGTTAAACACCGGGACTATATATAGATCTAGGTCTGCTGTTAAACACCGGGACTATATATAGATCTAGGTCTGCTGTTAAACACCGGGACTATATATAGATCTAGGTCTGCTGTTAAACACCGGGACTATATATAGATCTAGGTCTGCTGTTAAACACCGGGACTATATATAGATCTTGGTCTGCTGTTAAACACCGGGACTATATATAGATCTAGGTCTGCTGTTAAACACCGGGACTATATATAGATCTAGGTCTGCTGTTAAACACCGGGACTATATATAGATCTAGGTCTGCTATTAAACACCGGGACTATATATAGATCTAGGTCTGCTGTTAAACACCGAGACTATATATAGATCTAGGTCTGTTTTTAAACACCGGGACTATATATAGATCTAGGTCTGCTGTTAAACACCGGGACTATATATAGATCTAGGTCTGCTGTTAAACACCGGGACTATATATAGATCTAGGTCTGCTGTTAAACACCGGGACTATATATAGATCTAGGTCTGCTATTAAACACCGGGACTATATATAGATCTAGGTCTGCTGTTAAACACCGAGACTATATATAGATCTAGGTCTGTTTTTAAACACCGGGACTATATATAGATCTAGGTCTGCTGTTAAACACCGGGACTATATATAGATCTAGGTCTGCTGATCCAATTGATCCAATTAAATATCACAGCTTTTAGTAGTATATATATATATAATAATAATATATATATATATAAGCCTGAGCTTACCTACAAAATACTGATATATATAATAAACTTTGTTATCCTTTTCTTTTGCTAACGGCAAATACTAAGACGAGTGTGTCATAGAGAGAAGTTATAATGTAAAAAGCTTATCTAGTGATGTATTCTTTTTGTTTGTTTTATGTCTGTCACAATTTTCCGAGAACGTTTCATGCTTATGGACGTGACATTTTGGCAGTCAACACATGAACAGAAAAACAAAGTGTTGAGAGAAAAAATAACAAGAGGGGAAACAACATATGATATATTCTACTATTAGCGTAACGATCAATGTCTACTTGTAGTGAATTGAGATACTGGTTTGAGACCACTCGAAGACACTGTCATCAACGCAATCTTGATCGCGCAACAGCTTTGGTTTGAAATGGGAGTTTTGTTTCAACACAAAACGTGCCCTGGACACCATTGTTCAGAATGATTAGACTTAATGCATATGACAATAGCCTTTTGAACAAAACTTCTTGTGTGCATTAAGCCAGTGTTGAAAACTTACCACAGTGCTCCAATAGGCTTCAAGTACGGTTTAACGTTGTGTTTATGTTATTTAAAGTGCAATTAAAGATATGTGTAGCCAAATACATGAAATTTGAGAGTATTTTAAAAAAAAAAACTAAAGCTGGTTAGGCTATATGACAAATATCTCTCTACTGATTGTACTGTTTTACCAATCGGCCTTCATGTTCTTTTATTTTGATTTATGCCTTTACCCAGTTTGTGATATCAGATGCGTCGAATATTAGTAGTAATTAGTAATAGTAGATCTGTCATCTAGTACATGTTGGTCATACACCTTTTTAGACTTTTTAAACTAAAAATTTGATCAACAAAGTTGGCGTCCCCATACAGGTATCTAGATAATGCTTATACACTTTTCCGGTACACCATTAACTAGATCTACTCTATTCTGATATATGTAGCAATAATAATTTTAATACTAATACGAATTTCAACAAAACTTGACTTACTCTTGGAGTCTAGTACAAAATATTTTTTTTTATGTCTGGGTTAAATGTTTCAAAATGATTGAGAACCGTTTATTTTTCATTCAAGAAAGCTTGTGCAGAAAACATTCGATGTCTTTGATGTTTTCGGCGACTCTCTTGAAACGGCGCCCAAAATCTTCAGCAGCATTAACACTCCGGAAGTAATTTTACGTCACGATAACGAATCCACCAAAAATCTCCATTGCCGCTAGTTGTGTCCCTTGCTACCGCTCCTTAAGCCGCCTTTGAACATTTTTGCACACGCGGTTTCATTGTGAGATTTTTACCCCCCTCTGCTTTAATCTCTAGTCACATCCTTATGCATTAGTATTCATTGCTTCTTTATTTACAAGCCGAAAGCCTAGTGGTTTGCAATATTAGAGGTACTCGACTTAGTGGTTATAGCAACATTTGTGTATTGTATGTTCGAGTAGATCTAAGCTCATATTTTATTCGAAGTATGTCATCTTCAAAATAGTATTGTTAGCTGAGCATATATTTCTCAGTATCATTCTAAACCAGTGATGCTCAAAATACGGCCTGCGGGCTAAATCCGGCCCGCGACGTGGTTCCATACGGCCCACCGAAATGTTGGCACAATTTGTAGAAAATCCACCATCCAAAAAAAAAAGGTTGACAGATGTATCTTTACCTACGTTAGGGCCCTCAAATTTTCTTCAGTTAATTGGTACTATGACCTTTAACATTTGTATGCTTTTTAAATGGGATTATGAATGTAGAATCTACCAGAAAAAGTGAACGGATCTTTACTTTTTGTGGAACATGTTAATAGGCCAATCTATTTAAGATTTAAGACTATATAAGATAAGATATTTGATTTGTAAAGAAATTGTGACTGTTTAAAAAAGAAAAACATGAAAACGACTTTTTAAAAACAAATATGGCGGCATTCTTGATTTAAGCTGCGAATAAAAGTTTAATAACGCTTACAGATTGTAGGATCGATAGGAATATTTACTTAAAAGAAAATGAGTCGGTTGTAAAGCTTGCCACAAAGTTGCCAATATTTTAAGTACAGAAATTAAGCCATTCTCTGGCGCATGAAAAAAAAAACACTTCCAATATGCAATTCATTAATGTATGTACTACAAGGGTTTCTAATCAAATAGTTTCAGGCCAGTTTCATTTCCTTTTGTACCTTTTCGCTCATGTGGCCCGTGACACGAGTGTCGGAAATTAATATGGCCCGCAGGTCGTATTAGGTTAGGCATCACTGGTCTAAACAAAGAATATTTAAAGTTTATTAAGTACTTAGACAGTACGTAAAGTGTCAGTAATATAATCTCTTTTTTTTATTATACACAAATCTCGTCTGCTAAGTAAACTGATTCCAATAGTGTCCGATCGACATGAAAAAAGATGGCAATCGACTTATGTTTTAAAAGTTTTGTATTACAATAAATGATTTAAAGACTCGATACCACTACTCATTCAGTATGTAAAAATCCGAATTTGTGTAAATCCACGTGCAAATTTCGTTTTACATTAGATTTACATTTGAAACTCGTCTATTAATCATTCTAAGAACCACTGACTGTTCTTTATGATGAAGAAACTCAACAAATTACTACTATAATTTAATGACTTAAATTACAGGCAGGCTTAATTTATTTAAAAAAAAAGACATTGAACAATTTACACTAGGTTGATGTCTGACAAATTCTTCAGTTATCTTTAAAAAAAAAGTTGCATTAATATTTACTGTGTAATCCGTCTGTTCCACTCCCCCCCCCCCCCCCCATAGAAAAAGGTTTGTACATTAAAGTGACCAGTCTTGATATTACAGTCTACCATGGTATAACGTTGTTGTTCACACTAAGACTCGTGTGCAATCAGGGTTACCATGTCTCAGATATCGATAACTACCGTCTGTAACACGCACTAAAATATGTCCCCCCCCCCCCCCCCACCTCCTGACTATCTTCTCTCAATCCCACGGCTTACTACTGATCCCTTATTTCCAGTCCAATGCTACAAATCTGTTGTACTCACATTTATGATACTGACCCAGTCGGCCACATCCAGTGACCGCTCGATTCCCGTCTGTTTACCATGGCCATTAGAACTGAGCACGGGTAAGCTTCTACTACAAGATTTTTTTTTTCTCTGGCATTTTTTTTTTCGTTCTTTCTCTCTTTTATTTCTTTGTTTCCCCCCCCCCCTCCTCTATCTTCCTTTAGTCAATACAAGTCTTAACCAAGGCGTCGAGAAAAATCGATGTACTAGTTTAACGGTGGCAGAGACGAGTGTAGACTACACCTTTTAGATGATTGTTGAATGATTGTGTGGGATACATGTTTATGTTCATCGTTTACAGCGGCGTATCTGCGTCTTGCTTCTCAAAGAGGAACCACGTTTCCTCGAAAGTGATACGTTTCGAATAAGGAACGCATCCTCCTAACCTGTCTTTCTTTTTCTCCTATAAAAACTCATCCTATTTTTTTTCTCTTATACCAGTCAGACACGCCACTGTTCATCCATGGGAAGATAATATGAAATTAAGTATTGTAGTGGGGGGGGGGGGGGGGACCCTGAACAGAACATTTAATAGTGTCCTTACAATAATTGTGTCACCGTTTTATGTGTTTGTAGTGCTTAAGTACTTAATGGTTACCTCAGACTAATAGAATGGCTGTGTTTGTTTGTTTGTTTAGTTTAGTACGTTCAAACACATGCACTTTTCTATTCTATTCTAATTATAATAAAAAATCTCATGGTTATACTCTTCAATGGTTATCAATAACTTCCCAATATGTTCCAGTTTCTCTGAGTCCAAGTACTTTTACCCCACATAAAGCTGAATATTTTGATTAGATCTATGTGTCCGATATAGTTGTAAAACATAAGTGATTGAGTTTTATTGAGATAGGATAGCCTGGTAAGTACTCAATCAATGTGGTCAAAATGTGTAATCAAAATATTTCAATTGATTTTGGGCAAGGGAATTGTATTGAAACATTTTTCAAACACAGCATTGGCATTCTGTTAAACACGAAACCCATTTGGAAATTTAAATTTCTTAAGACAAACTGGAGAATTGAAAAATAATTTTGTCGAAAGCCACTTTTACTAGCACACAAACATGACATCAAACTTTTTAGTTCTAAAATTAAGCGATTTTTTTTTTCTTTACAATTGATAAGATTTTATTTATACTATAAAACTGAAAATATTCTAACAACCGAAGAGATTTTAATACTTTAGAATAATTGTAAAGTCTAATTCAGGAGCTAATTACTGACTATTTACATTATTCTTGGAACTTTTTCTTCTTGTAAAGCTGTAAAAGAGGCATTGTCGTCCATTGGTTAAAATGACTTGCTCACATCGCTGTGTTCAATCTATTTTTAGCTCTTAAAACTTTAGTTAAACGACACTGCTCCAGATATTAATTAGAAAGATTTTGTGTGTGCGTGTGATTGGTCTGTCTAAACACGTGGTTTAAATATTTGTTTAGCTGAGGCATTGAATCAGAACAAACATTTTGTTTTATTATTCTAATGAAACGTTTACTTTGCTAATTATCATATCGAGTAAACTATCTTGGTTAGTTTATTTGTACTCTGATCGAGATGCAGGCAATTTGGATTTTATTCAGCTGACATGTTAAGAAAGATAATTTAAAAAGAAGATTACGACTCCAGAGAAATGATTCATCTACTCTGGACTTTCCATTATGTCGTAAAAGTAGCGAATTAAAAAAAACAAAACTTGTCAATATCCAGTAATCTGCATAAAGTATCTGTTGAAAAGCAATGTGTACATTCTAGGAGCAGTTATATTATAAATGCACTAATTAGCACTATTTGATAAAAGCGTGTTATTTTTTTGTATAACATTGTTATTTCATCCCATTTAGAGAAGTCTGTCCCAAGAAACGTGCGCTGGTTTGTTTGTTGAAACATGAGTACTTGGAGCTATTTATAGCTATACCAAACAAACGTAAAGTAAAGCAGTTTACAAGTACGAGTCTAAGTCTTATAATCAACGGGCACAATGGTGAAAAGAGCTCAACAAAAGACATAAAGGACAACTGTTGTTGTTTACATTTGTGTAGGACTTTAAAAAGGACAAACTGGGACATTAGGACATACACGAGATATTTTTATTGCCGGTGTAAGGCAAAACCGGTTTTCGTTTGTTTGTTGTTGTTGCACCTGTGTCTCTCAAAATGGTGATAGGTCGTAGACTTGTAGAATCACCGGGTAGTGATACGAATCCTTCCGAAATGAAAGGCTTAAAATCCTCTAATAAAACATCAATTTTGGTTGATGCAGACTGGACTTGGGTCGAACTCTCGCTGGAGTCATTGACATCTCTAGGAGACGCAGTGGAGAAACTCTTTCTTGAGTCAGTAGAACATCTTTTGGATGTATTTGGAGAACTCTTGATGGAGTCATTGGAACATCGGGGTGATGTCTTATGGGAACTCTGGATAGAGTCATGGGAACATCGGGATGATGTATTATGGGAACTCTGGATAGAGTCATTGGAACATCGGGGTGATGTATTATGGGAACTCTGGATAGAGTCATGGGAACATCGGGATGATGTATTATGGGAACTCTGGATAGAGTCATTGGAACATCGGGGTGATGTATTATTGGAACTCTGGTTAGAGTCATTGGAACATCGGGGTGATGTATTAGGTAAACTCTTGTTTGAGTCATTGGAACATCGGCTTGATGTATTTGAAAAACTCTTATTTGAGTCATTGGAACATCGGCTTGATGTATTTGAAAAACTCTTGTTTGAGTCATTGGAACATCGTAAAGATGAATTTGAAGAACTCACTGTTGAGTCATTTGAACACCGTGGAGACATTTTCGGAGAGTCTTGTACAGTCAATACATTTGAAACAGGTGGTGTCGAGGTATTCTTGATATGACTTGAGGATGAGGGAGTAAACCTCGACGACCACTGTACTGTGCAAGCGCTGACTTTTGAAGGAGCTTTTTCGTTTCTCTTCTTCAGTTTCCAGCAATCGTCAATTTTATGGCCTTCTCGTTTGCAGTAGGAACAAGTAGCTTTACTTGTAGTAGGTTTTCTGTCATTTGTACTGCTGTTCTTGATGGAGTTGCTAGCAATGGACTCAGGCTGTTTGACTTGTTTTGGCTTGACATCCGTCGTATACTTGGCAAATTGATGTGATATTATATAATCGTCTGCCAACACTGCAGCCTTGTGCACATCTTCCTCGCCACGATCAGCTATATGCGTACGGACGTCCAGCCGCACACAACTCTTGAACTCTTCCATCAGCATTAGGTTCTTGAATTTTGCAAAGTCGGTGCCGATTTCCCTGGAAGTGAGCCATTTCTCAAAGCGTCGCTCCTTTTCCCGCAGGAATTCTACATGGGTTTGGCCATCCGATTTGCGACAATCCCTGAACTGCTTTCGGTAAGCTTCCGGAACAAGTTCATATGCCTTAAGAATTAAGGCCTTAACAACATTATAATCTTTTTGTTGTTCAATGGTCAAAGAACAAAATACCTCTGCAGCTCTACCAGTCAAAACTGTTTGCAGCAAAGTGGGCCACAAAGTTTCAGGTACATTAAAATTTTTCACAGCAAGTTCAAATTGTGGAAAATAATTGTCAATTGTGGCTTCATTAAAGCGTGGAATTATTTTCAAAAATTTTATTGCTTCAACAGTATGACTGGCAGGGGAAGAATCTGGTCTTACATTAGCAGCTAACTCTAATTTTTTTAACTCTATTTGTAATTTCATTTCCATTTCTTTCTGCTCTCTAGCCGCTGCAAGCTCTAATTCTTTTTGTTTAATTTCTCTCTGCTCTCTAGCCGCTGCAAGCTCTAATTCTTTTTGTTTAATTTCTCTCTGCTCTCTAGCCATTTCCTTCTGGGCTTCTATTTCCATTTGTTTTAATTTTATCTGAAGTTCTAAATCTGATTTACCCTCATCGGGTCTAAGGGTTTCTAAAAGGTCTTCAGAAAACACTTCCTCGTCTACATAATGGATTACAATGTTATCTCTGATTTCTTGTTTAAGGGCATTTGATTTTATTTTTAACCCTAAATGTTTAGAAATAAGGACCAGTTCCTTCCTAGTAAAAGCATCAAGCTCTTCCACAGAGGGATTGGCAAGAAAAACCTGAATATCCATGACTAACTAGCAACTATTACAAGCAAAAATATGTATACAATGTAAATATACAGTACAAAATCAGTACAACAAAAAAAAACCTTAAGAGAGTTTGGTCAATACTATTGATACTTTACTTCCGACTCTTTGAACAAAAAAATTTTTTGTTAAAGTCAACTTCGCCTTTACAAAATTACTCAAGTAAGACGAAAATAGGTTCAGAAAAATATCCCGGAATGTTATTGGAAAAAAATATCAAAGACTATATGTTGATGTAAAGATTATATCAAAGACTATAAGTTTAATTATAAAGAAAACTTAATTACCATTTTTATAACTAATTTTTCCTAAATTTTTTTTTTAAACGATCCAAACTAATGGAATAAGTTATAAATATAGGATAAACATAGATAAAAAAATAATTACGGAGAAATTAAATGTATATTTGATAAAATATAATTTCTAATTCTAAAACAGATTTCCAACATTTCTGGAGTAACATTTTCCAATATGCACATTGCGCTCATAGAATAGCACATTCATTTTAAACTGGTTCAAAGGTCATCAAGGGACCCGAACTTTAGAATAATACTATAAAACCGCTTAACCCTTATAACCAGAACTAACTTGTTCATTAACATTGCTTTATTTCCACACAACACTCCCACTATTATATGTATAACATCGGTTATGATTGATAAGCTACTTACTGATAAATATCCCAAAATACACACCTATACGACATGATAATCTCTAGCCTGACCCAGAGGTAAAATCTCCCAGAATCCGTCTAAATGAGAGGCTTTATGCCATCAATTAATTATAGTACCCCCACGTCCCGGCTGATCATTGCGTCAGTTGCTGACCACTTTGTTTTGGATCACATCATACTTTCATTTGACCATCCCCTATCGTGTGGGGAGAGCTGTTAGTCTCTGAGGATACTATGCCTTCACCGTCAATGTGGGAATCGTGGTCGAGAGGCTAAGTGCGCTTGAACTTGGCTTGTCTTGGCTACCTAGAAGGGGGCTCGAGGTTCGACACCCGACTCGGGCAGAGTTGGGTTTACTGAGCGCCTAAAGGCAGCACGGAAAACCAACTCCTAGATACCCCCTTCCCCCCCCCCCCCCCCCACTGGTCCACAAATGAGATTGGACCAAAGCATGAAAGTAGCGCTTTATAAAAGCTATAATAATAATGTCATTTCTCATTGATCTGTAATTAATTACACAGAAGCGTGTTGGTGTTCCTGAGTCATCACGAAACAAAAATATTGTGTTTGAGTCCAATGTATATCACTGTTGTTGTTTTCTTAATATTGTCTACTAACTGTCCAGTATGGTAGGCTGGTTTTTGTTAATGGTCTTCTCAATAAGTTAGGGTCAAAGTAACAGAATGATAGAATGGCTATTATCAAGGTTATCCCTTAACGATCCCGCACTTGTTTTTTTTCGGTCTTGGAGCCATAAACATTTTCGACACTTGCCGCATCGTCGTTAAAAAATAAATCCGCCAACTCCAATGAAGCATCTGCGCCTTGTGCACTGAAGGGGCTGGATATAACCATCTGACTGTGGTTTGAATGTCAATACCACACAGTCATGTTACACCTGAGAATAACATGATATTAGCAGCAACAGTTGACTATCAAAAACTAATTTATTTTTTTGGCTCTCGTAATTTGTTTATATACAATGATCATCATAAGCTGATTTATATAGCGAAATAGAACTGGATGTCTGCTCCATGCAAGTTTGTATTTATTTTATTGTGAATGAGTTTCTTTTCCTTCACACATTCTGAGTTTTTGTTCTTCTTTTTTTAAATTGGAAACTATAAATACAGCGGACGAGTGGGGAACAAAGCTAGGGAACAATGAACAATTGTTTTAAATTCCAGATTCTCCATTGTAGCTCATCACATTATCTCTATTGAAGAGAATTTTAGACATTGTAGTAACCAAGTTTTTGGTTTTTAGAAAATAAATACCACTTCTATTAGTTTTCTTGTGCTACGGAGTACAATAATCTCAAATGTGCCAAAACAACAAACACTTTCTTACAGAGCCACTGCGCTTATTTAGTGACGTCTTCATTATATTTCACTATTTTAGTCATTAACACAATTTAAAAAAAAGGTTTATAGGCAATGTTTACATAATGTTTATATTATGTGTATGGATGAAAATACATACAAAGTAAGTCTTTGTATGTGTCTGTATACAAACTGCTTGGATACTTCTTTCATAATGTCTAGTTGAGAACATTCTATTTTATTTACCAGACTCTTGATAGTGATTCCGGGATTTTCAGGACGCCACTGAGTTCACCCTAATGTAATGAGTACCCGACTTTAATTAGAGAAAATAAAGGCTGTTGGTTGTTGTGCTGGCCACATGACACCTACGTTAACAGTCGGCCATAGACGCAGATGACCTTTACATCATCTGTCTTATAGATAGCAAGGTCTGAAAATGGTGTTTTTATTTATTTTTTGGGTGGGGAGGGGGGTTAGATAGTGAAAGACAACAGTCGTTGTAGTTCTTTGAGATGTCTGTTAAATTTTTGTTTGTTTATTTAGTTTTTCATTATATATTTTAAAGTTTGACCTATTGGAAGTTGCCGCTTAGGTCGCCGAAAAAAAAAAAGATAGCGAGTGCAAAGCTCATAAAACTTTGTTGTATAAATTAAAACGAACCGCCCTGACCCAGATACTATTTAAAGCATATCGCCAAGCTATGGTTTCTTATTAAAACTTCTTTAAAACTAACTCATCGCGAAAGCGGTTTTCGTCGACCCTCGCCATTCAGCTCAGTGAATCACTGTGTACTCGTCTTGAATGTAGAACACTGAATCACTCAGTGCTATCAATACCCCAGCCACAACTATTTACAAACACATGCGCGCACACACAATTCGATGAGTGTTGACTATTTGCAATACGATTCAAGCAATCAATGGATCGATACCAGAGGTGATCTCATTTAGGTGCGCTAACTTCGTGAGTACTATATTACCACTTCTAATTCCTCTCTCTCTCTCGCTCCCCCCCTCTATCTCTCGTCCCGTTTCTGTCTCACTCACTCATCCTAGGTCACCGGATGTAGGAATGGCCGTTAGCAAATATCTGGAATCTTGCCCTGTCGTGATGTTCCTGCCAGAAGTAGGTGAAACATCTGACGTCAGTACAGGGTGCAACATGTTCAAGCACTAGCAACGTTCACGTTTTACTTATCATATGCAGTTAATGTCTAGGTTTTTTTTTCAATGTTATCTAGTTTGTTTTTTCTTCCTTTTTTTTTTTTTTTAATTCCCTGCCAAATTGCCAAACCTCAGAGGGTGGAATAACCTTGGTTTAGGGAAAGAAAAAAGATAACTTTTCTAAATTTGCGTTTGAAATAAATTGAAGCATAAAATAGTGATAAATGATATATTTAATGACAAAGGTTAATGACATTTTATATAAGCTTTACGACTTAATAAACATAGACTAGACCAACCCTGTTACGTACGTTTTACGACTTAATAAACACAGACTAGACCAACCCTGTTACGTACGTTTTACGACTTAATAAACACAGACCAGACCAACCCTATTGCGTACGTTTTACGACTTAATAAACACAGACCAGACCAACCCTATTGCGTACGTTTTACTACTTAATAAACACAGACCAGACCAACCCTATTGCGTACGTTTTACGACTTAATAAACACAGACCAGACCAACCCTATTGCGTACGTTTTACGACTTAATAAACACAGAGTAGACCAACCCTGTTAAATTAGGTTTTCGACTTTTCTGCTTTGATTGCATACCTGATTTATTTGACGACTCAGTTAATCTTTAGTGTGAATCCATATCCATTGGTTACTGACTGATATAATACAGCTGTGGAGAAGACTTAGACCAAAAGACAGAGCTAATACACATAAACTAGACCAAACCTGTTAAATTTGTTTTTCGACTAAAGAAACACAGACTAGACTAACTTTAGCTTAAATGTTAATGTCTCGTGCATAGGCTTTTTTAGCAGACAGTTTTTATATTAAATATGCAGGCATATACTTCTAGATGTTTAGCAAGAAATAATTACAGTTCATTCGCACCAGAAATATAATATATATATATAAATAAAAAATAGCGAAATTTTTTATTTATTTATTGCAAATTCACTTCATTTCACCTGGTTCTTAATGGTATAGTTTTTTCTTTGATCAATTCATTACTTTATCTCTACTTTTTCCAAATTCAATAAACCAAGAGAGCTTTTATGGGAACTTGAGGGTTTTAAACCCTGTAAAAAAAAACACCTCAGTACGTTTCAAAGTAGATCTACTTATAATTGGAAAGTAATCTGCTTTGATTCTATGCCTGATTTGATAAGTCAGTTGATCTTTGGTGTGAATCCATAGGTTACAACTGACTGGTAAGATACAGCTTCGAGTAGTGCTGTAAGACTGATCAACAGAAGAGTGTTTGTTGCTTTGAGTTTCTAGAAACTTACCCTTTACTTATTGGACATAATAATCAGTTTTAATTTTTTTTATTATATATGATGTCATTACTTGAACGTTTCGATGTATTTCTAGGGCTAGGGTCAAGTTACGAGGGCACTCCTTTTTTCCCGCCCCCATGACACCCTCGTGGTAACATTCGTGAAAGGGAGCGCATAGACAAAGCAATTGAACACGGACTTTTAGACACAAATATGAGCACCTTTGAACTGGGCGCCCTCAGAAACCCCCGAACTCCGGGGGAAAAATTCATGTCTTTTACAACTTGGACTCGAAGGCCTGAGTTCTCTAAAAGTAAAAGTCACTCGTTACCAACGTCCACTACTGCCTCAACTCAGGAGTTTAAACTAACCTTACTGTACCAGATTCTCTGCATTTTACTTTATTGCTGATACATAACGATAGCGCCAGCCCAATGCTCTACCATACACCATATAATGTAATAATGGGAGGTTAAATCTAGTCTTTGTTTTGTCTGGTGTTCACTTCATGCTCTGAATACTTCAGGACAATGTGTCTCTCCGACTCGAGCAATTAGACACAGGGCCAGAGTTGCATGCATAAATACAATCACCCTCGCCTCTGACTCATAACAATCATTCACGCGTGACTGGAAGGTGTAACTTGAGACTACTCACACACATACACTGTGACGCACTTGTGTACACTTTCTATGGATAAAAGCCATAAACTTAAGTAACAAAAAAAAGTTTTCTAGATCTATATCTTTCAATACTTACAACACATTTAAGCCGTGGCTTTTCCAGAAGACGTTTACCTAATGCCTCCATATCATCACTTCAAACGTGTTCTTCTGGCCACTGCCAACTTATTATTGTGGACCGGTCATCATCATTATCATCAAGCTCCATTAATTGAGGCGGTTTGTGCCGAAAACATCTCTCCTTCCTGGAACGCTGTGGAAGCAACCAACTTACAAGCATCGAACTGCAGTCCTTCCACTTTAATTAAAAAGCAAACAAAAAGCATGTACCCATTTGAGTAGTGTGTGTGTGTGTGTGTGTTTGGGGTCATCGGAGACATCAACTATGGCATAAGACTTTTGGCTTTTTCTCACGACACATGCTTGGCGTCAGTCATCCACTGGAGATGGCTGGACTCGGTGACGTAATATAAATGCAGAAATTTATTTTCTGTTTCCACTGAGATTCGATCTCGATGAGCTCCTAGTGTAATATATAACCGAGTAATTCATTTGACGATTTGTAGTTGTCATAAGAAACGCTTAGTCTAAAACATTTCCCAACAACTGAAGTATGAAGTAAGCAATTCTGCATAAGTTTTATGTGGGAATTACACATTTGGCGTGTCATTTATTTCACTTTGCTGGTAATATGTTTTGACTTGCTAATTAAACTTATCACGATTATTACTTCCTCATTTGTTTCTTCACTTTGATTTCATTTGTAAAAGTTTGACCAATGGACATCACAATGAAGTCGTAAGAGAACAATGCGTTTAACTAAAAATTTTTTAAAAGAGTTCTTCTAACTGTCTTTGAAAAAGGGAAATCTTTTTAAATAAAAATATGTATTTTTCCCCGAAACAATTTTTTTTAAAATAACGATACTTTGTTAAGAAGATTAGGCGTTTCAAAACACTTTAAAGAAATAAAACGTAGACAAAAATCTACTTTATGTTCAAATAATATTCATGGATGGCTGCCTGGTAGTGTGACACGCGCCTTGGATTATCGTCTCGATGGTTTCTGCTTCGATACCTTTTATCCCCTCCCCAGCCTCTCCCGTTCTGTGGGATTTTTTACTAGCCCGAACTTTTAATATATATATATTGGTCAGTGAACCCACGACACTCGCGTCATCAGTGCGACACTTTATCAACTTAGGGACATTTTAGTTTGACATAAATTAAAGATTTTATTTTATTTACTTGAGTTTTTGACTTCCATGCAATACACGCACCGTTCTACATTCGCACCATTCTAAATTCTCAACTCTGAACTATTTGTTTCTCCATCCACCTCCTTCCATGAAGAAATTGTACCCTACTAGTAGGAATAACAAAAATACATTAAAAAGAAATGAATTAATGTGGTAGAAAAGGATTTGAGCCTGAAATCTGAATGAATTGTTCTACCCTTAGCGAGAATCTCACTTTAAGATGAAGCCAAACATCCATCCCATAGGAGTAATAGGACAGACCGTTTTAATTCTTCTTTACTATTTTATAACTTAAACTATTATTCTTATTGATCGCCACTTTGTAAACTGTATTGAAGCACATTAGATTTACTTGGCCGCTTTAAAACATGAGCACTGAAAAGGGGGCCCCAAGAGATAACCCTCTGTCTTACCCTCGCCAAACATATTCTTATTCTCACTTTGTTCCACACTATTGCTAACACACACACACACACACACACACACGCATTGACAAGAGTCGCACCGTTCATTTCTTTGTCACTCAGCCCCAGTGTCGCGTGGATATCGGTTGCACCTGCCGGTAGTTACTGTTTAGGGAAGGGGGCCGATAGTGGTGGGAGAGAGCTCCACCCTCGTGTGAAGCGGAAACGGCGGAAACATCACAAAGGGCTTCTATCTGTTCAAGGTGAACCATGGAAATCATTTTTTAAAAAGGGTGGATGCGACCCAATTAATAACTGGACAGGAGGCTGGTGTACAAGAAAGAGGCCGAAGATGGACAAAAAAAAAAATCCGTGACCTCAAGTGTCCAACAAAGCTTCAGCACAATGAATATTTCCGGCCTTTTATTTTTTTAAACAAGCGGTGAATAGTTCACCAACACTACGATTGTTGGAACACCATATTGCAGTGTAGGTAGACAACGTCTTGTATTCAACATTCAATAAGTTGTTTTTAAATCATGAATGTTATAATATTAGTGCAATTTATTAATGAACAGATAATGCGAATCAGAGTATAGTAATAGAATTATGCCGATGTTAATAGTGTCTTTTTTTTACAATACCTCTATTCCAGTCACACATTCCAAATGGGTGGGCAAAACCTGGTTGGACTCGTTTCTAGAAAACGGTTTTAACGATTTTCCTAGAAATTTGACAGTTGATGTATATCGCTGAGAAAAGAATTACTAACTCGTTGGCCACACTGGAAAATCTCTAGTTTGACTGTTATTTTTTAAAGTATATAAATAATAATTTAAATTTGGCTAGAGGAATAGAAAATATTTATCTTGAACAGACTTCGGGTATTTCCAAATGTAGTCTTTATTCATTAAAGAGATTCATAAATAAATGTTCAGTAACCACAGACCTATATAAGGAACATTTTACCTTCTTGTTAGTCTAAAGGTCTATTTTTTAAATTATTATAAAGTCTAGTAGATTTATACATTCACTTAACCAGATTATTTCCTACTCTATAAGTTGTGTAAAGGAGGTATGGTCTTTCTAAAAAAAATATTTACTACTGTTACGATTGAAGCACAATCAATGATCGTAATTGCCGAGGATCTTGAAATCGTCTTTAATAAGATGATCGTATAGACGTAGCTAGATCTAGTTGATAATACTATCATTCAGAATGTTGCCAGTTGATAAGAGGATCATCTAGAAGATGCCAATCGTTAAGTCAATCTAAGTATGTTACTATATTCAATGAAGAAACTTCTCTTCGTCTAAAACAAATGCTTTAATTCAAAACTTGGAAAAGCTATTCACAAATAATTACAATGGTTAAATGTACTTGAATAGAGCAGCAGAATAAATATAATTCTGCTAAATAAATGATCTACACAATAATGTAAAATATACGTCTGAATTCTAACACGTTCCGTACGACACTAACTAAAAATCCAGAATCCTTTCCCGGGTATAGCGTTGTCACGTGTCTAACATCCCCTCGTTGCAATGCCAACCAATAAATGCAGCTCCATGTACAATAATTAATATTTCAAAACAAATCACATTTATTTCCAAACATGAACCTGCTGCGTGAAGGAATTTCCCGAGGTGGCTCAAGTTCTGCTGACGAGCTTAATATAGATACTGTGTACATGACAACTACATATACATTTTTCTATTCATTTAGATGCTATTTGAATGCTAGGAAAAAAATAGCTAGCACTATTAAAGTCTAATTTATTTTAGTATAAAAGTAAATTAAAAAGAACATTTTTAGGTACATTATCAGTAGTCATTCATGTATTTGAAATGTTGACCAAAAAAAAGTTGATTGGCGCAATTAGTAAGCTATCATCCTCATTGTAAATAAGTAGAACGACACTCACAAATGTCCTGAGTTGAGAAAAAAAATAGCTTTCAATCCTAACTGATGTATATTACCAAATTACCGCATGGTAACCTATATCATCGCAGGGTAACTCGACTGTATAAATGTTCTTATAGGAACTTGCCCTAAGCGAAAAAAAAAAAAGATTTTCTCTTCAAACTTCAACTTTATCAAAACAGTTTTTTTTTAATGTTTTTTTAAAGGATTTTGTTAAACTTTTAATGATCAACTGAGCTCAAACCTAAATCACTGATGCACATCTGTTTTTTTTAATCTAGATGTTATGTAATTATATCACCTACTTTGATTTAAACTCTCGCTTTTGAGAGTAATTTTTAAAAATATAGTGGGCTTCGGGACAATGGGTTAAGACCGGTTAAGTCATCTTGGACGATTGGTTAAGTGGTTTACGGACAATTGGCTAAGTGATCACGGAAAATGGTTTATATTAAATGGACAATGTAAAGCTTTAAATTGTTTTGTTTTTTCTGTATTAGCATTGGACGCCTGTATACATTTTATAATCGCAATAAATCTACATATTAGCCTTCACTTGGCTCACAAGTAATTTCAGTACTCACAATACTGGGGAGAAGTTGTGGAGAGTGTCAATATCAACACTCGGGCGTGTCCATCCAAGGAATTTTATTTGAGCAAACCCAACATAAATGAGGAGGGGAGGGCGTATGAGGTCAACAAAATGTTTTGCTTAACTCTTTATTTGCTTCCCTCGTTAGTTTGTCATTCACACCCATGCACAGTTATACACACACACACACACACACAGACAGGCACGGTCCCACTGCTAGGAGGGTAGACTGTAAAGAAACAAAACGTCATACATCTTGTTTTGTTCTCCCTAACGTACTTTCACTTTCACTAATTCCTATGTGAATAATTGTGTGAGTGGGAAACATGATGTGGGTGGGAGCTCGGCCAGTGAGTGACGTCTGATTATTTCCTCCCTAATTGTTTCCTCATAATTACTGTAACCTGTGCCGTCCATATGTCTGCCTGGTTGAAAACTAGGTCATTGGCCATAAGTAGATTGCGGGGCTTCACTATCGCATGTAAAATAATGGAATCATTTGTTCCACACACTGTGTATTTTCTTTTTTTTTTTAAAGTACAAATTTTGCATGGTGCCATTAGGAGTTTCTCATATATAGAAATACGCAACCCACGTCATGATTATATGTAGAAACAACGAATTGGAAATAACATCTCTAAGACTAATACAAGGACACTCTTTAACAAAACTTAGAGATAATCATAATTCTTCTTCTCAACAATTACCTAGCATCTTTAAGATTGGTTAATTCATCTACTCTTTTAGAAAAAAAAATCTGATCTTCACAGGGCCAGACAAAGGACGCGCAAGAAGCATCTGACGGCAGCATGAACTGGAGGCAGACTCGAAAAAAAGATTGGTTGCATCTAGAGCAGGACCGTAGAGTTAATCGAAGACAACAGACTATATAGATCAATTGGTGGTGGTCCTCAAACTAGAAATGTACGTAAGCTTATAGTATTACTTGCACTGATTTGTCTTTTGAAGAATCTCGAAGTTTTTATTTGTAGTTGCATGTTTGAAAGGCTAAATGTAAGCAAGTAGAAGAGAGCCTGTGAGCTGAAGTTGTAGAAAAATAGAAGATATTGAAAAAAAAACAAAAAAAACTTATTTTGCTACGTTGGCACATGGTATAGAACGAACCTGTTAAATCTCAATACTAGACGAGCACCTAGATCTCAGACCCCTGAGCCTCTTCAAAGTAGACGTCCCCCGTCCCCACCCCATTCACCAATGTGTATAAGGAGCAGCATTTATCAACATTCAACACTTATAACGGGTATTTGCTTTAATCAGTATTGAGCCTTTTTTTTTGTTCCTAGGAGTATCTGCCTAGGGCCACACATTGACCACATGCGCTGCACACATCTCTTTCCCTTTCATTGTTCGCAATAAAGCTCTGGCCTCACGATGAACTGGCGCGGATATCGGAACATGATGGAGGAGAAAGCCCTCCCCGAAGACTCAGTCTGGTGAGTAACCGCTTCAAAAACAAAAATCAATATTTTATACTTTTTGGCTTATAGTCTGGAGCTGACAGCTTTATTGATAAATGTAACAGCCCCTCCCCTATTTGATTTCCCACCTTTTTTTTTTCCAGCTCATTCTTATGGAGCTCTCTATGCCCCCCCCCCCTTCTATTTCCTCCATCTTTCTGTGTGCAGGTGCTGAATGGAGAACTATTAACTAACACCGGAAAACACAAGAGCAGCTAAGGGACTGTGGGATCATTTAGTTCACGGTGACCGCTATGGTACCAAAATGAAGTTGGGCCCAACACCGTAAACAAGTTGAACACTAACTCATCAGCTCATTAGATCACAACGTGTGTCCTCTCCTAGGGAGATATCATTGGTTACATTATAAATTATCATTAAAAAATTGTATGAGATATTAAGAAAAAATCAAGAGTAAAATAGATAGCTTCTGGATGTACACGTGGCGGCTAAGTAGTAAAGCGCTTGACATTCAAACTGAAGTACCTTGAGTTTGAATCCCAGTTAAGACTGGAACATTGGGATTTTTAGGACGCCACAGAGTCCATCCAACTCTAATGGGTACCTGGCATGCGTTGGGGAATAAGTGGTTGGCCGTTCAAACAGCAGCGACGACGTTATGCTGGCCAATGATACCCTCGTTAACCTTCAAGATGTCCCCATACATCTCAAGGTCTGGAATTGTCACATTTATTTTGTATAAGGCCTTCGAGATGAAGGAAGATCGCTGAAATTTATAATTTTTTTTAAATTCATCAAAAGATATTTCATGTTCTCTGTTAATCTCTTCGGCTATTGTAAATGACAAGAAATAATGTCCACACTTGCCTCTTATCGGGCTCTAAAAATGTTGACACCGTGCCTCTTCCAATGATAAAAAAGTTCGTGTCATGTATCTACCCTAGATGTCTAATCTTAGAACCAGAAAGCATGGACTATGCTGCCCGCAGAGCAATCAGAAATAATTCATAAAAAAATTGTGCAAAGCCGGATTTTGAAAAATAAAATAAAAATTTCTTTATTCCTCTCGCGCTAACCGTTATCACCTGCACGAGATCGGCACGCGCCAACCGCGGAAGAAAGATTCTGACGTTTCACAGTTCCCCCCACCTGCTTGAATCAAGTTCAGGGTCATATAGGCATAACAAAAAAAAAAAATTGTAATGTGGAAGAAAAAAGGGTCAGAGGTGCGAAAAGGTGTTAGGAAAAATAACAGGGGGGGGGGGGGGGGAATGGGAACGTAGAGACATACGTGTCGCCTAACTCGTGAACTTAGAGAGAAAATATGCGCTAAAGGTGTGTGTGTGTGTGTGTGTGTGTTTGAAGGATTAAATGTATGTGCTGCGTGCACTTTTCATTGTTTGAGTGATTATAAGGTGTGTGTATATGTGTGTATCTGTTTGTTAGTGTATTGCTTTGTTCCACTTGGCGTTTAGATACGAAATTCAGTAGGTCTAAGATCTCGATCTAAAAGCAATACTGAGATTTGAAACGGTCATAGGCGTCACCAGAACTGGAAAATAAACACCGTTGAATTCGGACGACGAAAATCGACGAGCAACAAAATTTCATTAAAAAAAAAATTAAAACATAAAACAAAACGCTGAGCTGTGTTATGGCGCTATTAGAAATTATTTGTTTCGTACGTAAGGGAAGTTTTGACTTCGAGACAATGACGCGACTAGTAAAAACAAGAATAGAATTTTAGGAAGAATAGCGAAACATAAACAGACTACTGTTGACGACTTTAAAAAGAGGAGCTTTTGTTATGAACGTAGAGATTTAGCTTCACGACATTGAACGGTACCCTTAGTTAACTTCTTGCTCGACATTCACTACCAGCGTCGACTAACTTATATTGTTGGCGTGTCGCCTGTGTTGTTGAAGTTCGTGATTTGAGTGTCACCTCTGCATGGTACACAGCCTGGAAGCGCCTAACAACTGGTGTCAGGGGGAAACACATTTTATTTTCTATGTACATCTTTTGTTGAAAGTTTAACCCTCCTTTAGGAACTGTTATTACTAGGGATGACCATTCGCTGGACTACAATATGTTGTAATATAATAAAGAATTGTCTTCGTTTCCCTAAATTAAGGATGAGTACAGCATTTCACATGACAACGCAGACCCAGTTGCGATTATAACACAGACAGTAAAATAATTAAGAATGTAACTAAATATTAAGATTCTTGGTAATCGCAGTAGAACTGCCAAGTTTTGTTGCAATAGAATTGTGAATTTTCGTTGCATTAGAATTTAGATGTTTTGTTGCAATAGAATTGTGACGTTTGCGCTACAAAAAAAAAATGTTTTGTTTCGTAGGACAACACTTGACATTTTAAGGTTTGAGATTTTCTTTCGGACATGAAGTTTAATTCGTCCTAGTCCAAGTCTACTGCACGACGATAAGGGATGCCAGCGAACAGGGTTTGAGCCTCAGACCACCAAGATGACTGTCCGAAGTTTGCCACACGACCAGGCAGCCATCCTACCGATGATCAACTTTTAGTTTAGGTTTTATTTGAAAACCACAAAAAGAAAACTATCTTTAACCCCTGCGAATTACAGAATGGAAATTTTTTTTTTCAGGCAGTCGGACGTCGAAATTTAACACTGGAGAGAGTAAGGGCTGGAAAAGGTAGGGGCAGTGTTAGGCCTTTAAAACGTTAAGTTCCCCTTTCAGATCTTGCGATCTATGGGTCTGATGATGTAAAGGTCATCTGTTTCTGTGCCCCACGGTTAACGAGGGTGACATTTGGTCAGCACAACGATAAACCTCCTTTTCCCCTAACCCATTAGAGCAGGGTGAGGCACCCTAAAGATCCCGAAACTAAAAATCTGTCTTCACCAGGATTCGAACTAGGTTCGGGGGTCAAGCGCTTTACCACTCAGCCACTTTGCCTCCGTTAGGCCTTTGATTATAATAATAATATAGAAATTAGCTACTTATTTCTAAGTGAGGGTGAGGTGGACATAGTGCAGGGATCTTACATTGTTTCCATGTTCTAGTTTTCATACATACTTAGCTTTTGATTTTTGTGTTTTAATTTATTTTTGCTCAACATAGTCGTTATTGTATTATTTGCTTTTACCAGCTGCCCCTGAACTGCTCCCAAAACTGGCTATCTAAACCAAACAATCCTACTCCTGTCACCATATAATGCCATTAGTTTCAACCTCTGGCAGAAGGCATAATAAATATTTATTATATGGGCAGACGTGGATGATATCAAGTGTTAGGTGGCAACGAAAGGGCAAAGGATTGCATGTCGGGAAAGGGGGACAGATGGATTGGAGGGGGGCGGGGTACCGATCATTTGAACCAGTTAGATATACTGCAAATTCGACATATCGTTGAAAGTTCAAAGTGTTCTATAGAAGTAGAAAAAAAAAAACCAACGCAACAAAAGAAGTTGCCCCTACATCTTGTCGTCGTGCGAACATGTATTCAAATAATAAATCTTAGTGTTAGCACCGCGCCGGGCTGTTGGAATCTGCTATGTTAATTTATTACCGGTGATAAAAACGGAACGCGTTATATTTCAAACCAAACAAAAAATACGATGTGCGTGTGGTGCATTACTTGAGTGATGAGGACATGTGACGATGATAATACAAACTGATAATCCTGCCACACTGTGGCTAGTTGTCCAAACATACGAACGAGTAGAAGCTTTGTAATTACGTTTGGTGTAAGCTATTACAAAACATTCACATAGTCCCCCTCCCACATACGCATTCACGTATTTAATGACTTTTGAGTTGGCACTTGACCATTACTGCAGCAAATAACTAATTTTTTTTTGTTACCGAATTTGTTTATTTTTTTCAAATTTCCATTCTATGGGCTTGTTGTTGTTAACTCATCTGATCAGATAGTAGACACATATACTAGACAGATAGTAGACACAGATATTAGACAGATATTAGACAGATATTAAACACAGATATCAGACATCGATATCAGACACAGATATTACACACAGATATTAGACAGATATTAAACACAGATATCAGACACCGATATCAAACACAGATATTAGAGTTAACACAATTTTCTGTTTGCAGAGGTGGTCTTGTTCATTAATAAATAAATAAAAAAACACACGCGCGCGCACGCACGTACGTACGTACATACGTGTACAAGGCACTTCCAGTAGCTGTCGTTATAGTTGATGCCATAGGTAGCCTTATGTGTGGCTCTAGAAATGTTTGTTGATTTGAAAAGCAGCGTATACTTATTAAGGACGATAAATCAGGACCAGATTAGAATAGTTCTAGCTCCCCTGATCTTCAAACAAACAATTGTGCCAACGCCAATTCTTCTATTTCCATAGATGCCTACTGCAAAACAATCCGGTTCCCAAAATGACAACGACTAAGAATTAGTACCTAAATTCAAAATATTTTATCCTCGAATATCTTTGGACTTTAAGCTGACCTCTGATATGTAAAATATGAGGTCAAATAGTGACATCTTTTTGTTCATTGAATCCCAGAAGGAACGGAGAATTCGGAGGTCCTGCTGGCCTGACATTTAACACGCTGTTATTGATTATAAATAATGTTTGAGTATTGATTACAAGCTAAAGGATTTATTACAACGTTACAACAAATAGAACCACATGGGAGCAGCACAATAATCAGCACACGTGACATTTAATTATTGTGAAACTTTCTGAAGAGTTATGTATGTCTGCAGGTTGTTTATGGAACTCAAGACTGTTTCACAATTGTTGAAATTGGACGTGAATGTTCATTCAAACCCTTCCTACTAGATACCCTAAATTTTTAAAAAGATAACTCGATTTATAGATGAGGATTCTCTCAAGAGAGGTGCTAGACTTGGTCTAGATCATGACAGATCCATATCACCTGTATTTTGCTTGATTTAAAAATTAACTTTGGTTTATAATTATATATCTTATAATATAATGTTTTATATATTGTAGAATACGACTGTATTTTGTTTAACCTTTCGCAACGGGATTGGGTAAACCAATTGCGTACCTTAAAAAGTGTCTAATACATGTTTGAAATGTAATAGACAAGATTGTTTAAATATTCTTGCTAAAATATTCAAGTACATGGCAACAAATGAAGTGGTCCGGCTAAACTGGAATTTAAAGTAATATTTCTCTACAAAGTCTACCTGTTGTAGATTATACAGCTTTTCCTAGAAATTTTCCAAAAATACAAAATAATTAAATTTGGATAACATTTTTTTTAGTCTTAACCCCGCACAACGCCATGCATTTATACTAGTTCTATAATATAGCTGAGGCGGCCGCGGCTAGATGACGGCTGCCTTATCACACTTTAAATACGTTTCAGTTATCTTCAATAGGCCTACATTTTTTTTCTCTTTCAAATCATCACATAAACATTTATAATCTTCACTTTCTCTCCTGCCTTCTTTTACTTTTATTTATTTACTTTTATTTATTTACTTTTATTTATTTACTTTTATTTATTTACTTTTATTTATTTACTTTTATTTATTTACTTTTATTTATTTACTTTCTCTCCTGACTGTTTACTTTTAATTTCACCATTTACTTTCTTATTATTTATTTCTTTACACATTTCTCTGTAAGCGCCTCTTATTTTGTACTTTTAGCTAAATTGAGAGGGGGGGGGGGGAGGGAGGGGTTCGAGTTCGAAACTAAAGGCGGCACGGAAACCTTCTCCCAGACGCCCCCCTCCACACACACACAGATCCTCTCAAGAGATTGGACCATAGTGTCACTTGGCATGAGAGATCATAAGAGGCACTGTACAAAAGCGATTAAAAATTTAAAAAAAAAATGATATTTGATTTCTCTAGTACATTTAATAATTAATTCTTAGTAACTATTTTTTTGAATGTGGATCTCCTATCGACATACAGAAACTGTTTTTCTTTCATGTTTTTTTTTTTTTCGTTTTTTGGCCTGTAAGTACATTTTGTGATTTGAAAAGGTGAAAAAGTATTGTCCACATTTGCTGTCCATCTAAAATATCTGCATAGAATTATTACAAATTAAATTCACGTACTTTTGTGCTATTTTTCATGAATACAAACACTTCCATGTGGTATTTTTTGTATGTATATATTTTAGAATGTCCATTCTGAAGTACATATATTTCTCTAAGAAAACACCACCAAAAAAATGATTAAAAATACATATTAATAAAGCTTATTTCCATATTGTACATACCAATAACTAAGCTCATTTATTTTATTTTGGCATCGACCTCAGTAACTTCTGTACAAATAAATAAAACTATTAATCAATTCGAAAAAAAAAAATGTTTTCTGTATAGATCTGAAAGTGACCATATTTTACTTCAGGTCGTTTACTCTTACCTCCCTTGACTAATTTGTACCAGGGTTATTTTTACTGTCAAATGCTAATTCCTGTGTTGGCAAAGAAAGCGATCAAAAGAGTTATCTATCCCGAGGGCTATACATATTCAAAAAAGCCTCTTAAAAATATTATAGAGATATGCGGACTGGTTGGGGCTGGGGGGAGTGGTGGAGCCAATGAAAAGATATACAAGTTAAGCTATTTGGTCTGTATTAAACATTCACCCTCTTGGGAAATTTCCCACAAACCCTGCAATATCTGCCTCCGGTCTATATGTTCAGACGTTATACCCAGCCCTATACGTCTGCCATAATCTTACGAAATATCATTTTCTTCGCTGAATAGAGGCGCACGTAATTCCTCCTACGGCATTGACAATATTGTAACCTCATCTGTAACGTTGGATTGGGAGAGAGGCCTGCCTTTATACATATGTAATTGTGCCCTTTTTAAAACGGTTTCAGGTGAACTTTGCCCGCGGAAACAAAAAAAAAAAACAAATAACTCCTTAGTGAAACGAGTTTCTTTTAATGGCTCATCCGGTTATTTATTCTTGTATTCATTTTATTGACCTGTAAACATTCCTTGAAATGCGCAAATTACTTAGTGGAAATCGCCCCAGTGTAGGCCTAATTTACCTTATTTGGTTAATGGCAATTTTATTGAATTTTATAGGAGTTTTTTGTTTTATTTTCTGTTTATGGTCTTCATTTTTTAATATGGTAATGATAATATGAGAACAATGACGCTAACGTTGAATTCGGTCGGTTTATTCAAATATAGAGAACACTGAGTTGTGTTTGAACAATGAATTTATTTAGGAATAGTCACAGTGACTTATAATTAAGTCGGTAGATTAACATGTCTTTTTTTTATTCTTACCGCTTTATGAAGCTAATTACTTTTTTGTGAGAACAATTACTTCAATCTCAATAACTCATGAAGAATAGATTTTGTTTTTAAATTCTGGTTAAGCCCATGTATAAATCTACTCAGAATATTAAAGATTCTAGTTTAATAATATAGAAGCTTTAAAAGACTTTTGTCTAGACTAGGATAATGGATCTAGAGATGCATATCTAGTAATGATATTGTGTATTTATAAATAGTATAGGTATCCAGTGTCGTCCATAGGATGTTATCACCATGGGAATCCCAAGGGGAACATCCTATGGAATGGGATGGGACAGCACACTTTTGTATTTCCCATGGTAGTCGATATTTGATATTGTAAAATAAATTTAGTCTGAAATGTGCAGTTGTGTAAGTGCAACCAAATAGTCTTCATTCATCATCTATGTAACTGAATGGTGCTAGGAGAAGGATTTCGAGTCTAAAGAATAATTGAGGTTTTCCTAGGGTTTTTAAAGGCTAGGTTTTCCCAACTTAACGAGCGGTAACACTGCAAGACAGGTACTTTGCGCATACGCGCGGCTTGGCGATTTGTAAAAATACATGGCTATTTTTAATCTGTAATTTGTTTCGTTGCTGAATTTTTTTCTGAATCGAAAATTTCAAATAAATTTGTGAAGGCGGGAAGGCAGACACTTGAAGTCACGTTGTTACTGAGTACAGGCTGTGTAAACGTAGCACCCCAAAATGGTCAGAATGATACTGAATTGTCATACTTAGATTATATTTTTGAGTGTTAAAGTGTTAAAGAGTTGATGGATCTTGTCGTTTTGCATTCTCTCTTTTTACATGTAGTCCCATTTAGTAGACTATACTTAAGCTTTCATAAATTTAATGATTTTATTTGAACTGTATTCCATATTAATATTATAATGGGAATCTCATGGGATGGGATGGGATAGAAAAATATGTCCCATGAACAACCCTGTAGGTATCGTTATACTTACTGTCACAAATACATTTTAGTATGTGATCTATTCAAAATACAAAGAACATTTGAGTTGAGTGCGGGAAAACCCGCCGAACATGCTCTTCATTTTAAGATGATTATATTTTGATAAATTATTACTGTCAAACCAGAGTGTTCATTGTGTGGCCAATTAATTGTAATTTTTCCCAAAGATATACATGAACTGTCAAATTTCTAGGAAAATCGTCATAGCTGTGTCCACCAATCGACCACCAATGAAGAGTTTGCAAGCTTATAGATGAATTCTAATTATAAATACGAAATGCAGTGTACTAAGGAAAAAATATCTCACAAAACGGACGCTAGGTGAAGTGACGTTCAGCCATTTAGGATTTGTTCAGAGACCCCCACATGAGAAACTTGCTTCTAGATTTTTGCTGTCTGACTATGACGTCTAGATCTCAGACACTGAAAACACTGCTCTAAACAAGTAAAATAGTAGTATACATTAAAAAAAAAAACAAAGCTTATATTGACTTAGATTGGATCATTTTGAATGAATCATGTAAATTAATTTTTAATAGATCTAGGCAAATGTTTAGCGCATCTTTCATGCTAATTAAATGCTCAATGCGCTATGATCCAATCACTTGTGTGGACTAGATTGGAAAGGAAGGGGGTTATCTGGTTATCTGATAGGTTTCCATGCTGCTTTTTCAAAACTATTTTTTTTTTAAAGTTGTCGAGTCGGAATTCGAAGTCGACGTTTCGAACCTCCATTGTGGATGACCGACTGGTTAGCCAATGAACTATACAAGTAGCCTACTTATAAAAAAAAAGATTTTATAGACTATTGCTAGTTAAAAATGTTTAGCAAAAGTCATTACTCTCTATACAAGGCTTATCGCTCTGTCAGCTTAGTAAATTTTCAATATAAAACAAAACTAATTAACCAGAAATAATTGTTCAATCATTTGATTGATTCATTTGTTGTGATCGACAATGAATAATTGTGTGAAATTTCAACTTTTTCTGATTTCTGAGAGTGGAAGAAATAACGTGTATGAGATACCACCCAGACAGACAGACGGTGTGAGTTAAGATAAGCATTTTAAAAATAAAATTCCACCATAATGTGTACCGTGCGGTTCTATTTGAAATCGTATATATTTAGTGCATCACTCTGCCTTTCTTATGTCAATAGCATTGTTCTGCCTATATTTTGTTTTCAAAGTTATTGAAAAGTACCCTAGGTCTAGGAGATTGTCTTTTACTCTGAAGCATAAGATGGGGTACATATAAAGGTCTCTAGAGTACAAAAGGTTAGACAAGAACCAACTTATAAAAAAAATGTCCTTAGAGGATATTTGTTCGACCGGGTACAGAACCAAAAAAAAAAAAAAATAGTCCTTTCAGTATAAAGTATGAAACCAGATACAAGAAGACAAAAAAAAGTGTCTCTATAAATGTAAGGCCATGTTTCTGTAACCACGGCCCTGTGAAGCAATACGTTCTTTCAGACGAACTATTCAGCCTCGTCCAGTTAGTGCGTGATGAACTTCTGACTGAAATCAATGCCACAAACTCCCCCTTGGTGTTTTTGGAGTCTCGGAAACAATCACAACCAACTCGATCAGTGCGCTAACCCCCCGGTCTCGGGCCATCGCAATTATCTGTCTAGTACAGGGCTGGAAAATTATCCTCCACCCACCCACCCCTTTTTTTTTCTCTCTCTTTTTCCATGGGAAATTCTAAATCATAGATACCCGAATATGATACGTTCTTCAAAGTCATTATTTCGTCCATGAACTTTGGCTCTAAAGTCTTTTTTTTGTATTGGCATGTATGTGTCTCTCTCTTTGTCTCTCTAGAACTCAACTTTGATTGTGCTTACATCGTTTGATTAAACAATCTCAATGGTTTTTATATACTTACATATATACTTTACTTATATATTTTACATATACGCTTTACTCGTTAGCAAAACGGGCATTCTTAATCCTCGAAATAATGAACAATCAGATAAACAAGTTCACTGCTCTACAGTCTTTTATCATTCTTATATTTGAGGTTTTTTTTTTAGTTGAACCGTCACATAGTCTGTTAAGCACTTTATCATTCAATACGATTGTTGTGCTTCAATGGCTTCCGCACACATTGAATTAGAAGGCAATGAAAAGCAGACATACTGGCCAGAGATGAAGAATGAACAAACAAATGAAAATCCCACTCTACCCAGAAGAAATAATGAAAATAATAGAGAGTAGAAGAAATGAGAATTGGACCTGCTCACATCCCAATTACAAGAAAAAGGACGCCTATTATAAACTATCTTGACATGACCAACACATAATTTTTCGACCGGACACAACAGAACGAGCCAACATATGTTCTGGCAGCTTAAAGTCGGGACGAGCGAAACCTGTCCTTATGGAGCATCACCAGAGAATGCTGACCATGTCCTTCAAAGCTGCATACTATATCAAGAAACCCGAACAAGATTGGACCCAAAAGCCACACAGAGAACAAAAACTATACGGAGAACTGCCTGATCTGAAAACCACTGCGCGGTTCATCTTAGATATAGGATTACTGATCTGAACCCTCCGCCATGTAAAATGAGAACGAAGAAGAAGAAGAAGAAGAAAATTGTTGATCCAACTATTAGAAAGTTAGAGAATCACTTGAGATCAAATGACAGAGTAAAATTTCCTTACATTGATACTCTCAGATAGTGATGTCACATGTCATTGGTGTAATTGGTGATATGACAAATCGCGGTGTCCACTTCCTTGACCATGACGTCTATGTACCTCTGGACAGCTATCAACGACACTTGTGATCTCGTTCACCTGACTCAATGGTGTCTCCACCACCCCGCCACTCGACACCGCCTCCAGTGCTACTACAGCTGACGAGTAGACTGAGTGTGACGAGGTTGAAGGCCGATTAGTGAGTTTATGGTTAAGCGGCTAACGGCATGTGGCTAAAGGATGAATGCTATTATTGCACGTTGTTCGCTTGGTTAACCAGCATGCTACTGTTGTAAGTGTAATCCAATCAGTAAATGTGTTGGCATTTATTGGCTAGGAAATGAGGCTGGGTCGAGGGAGAGATCGATGAGTGGTTATTGAGTACCGGTTCGGAACAAAGATGGACCAGGGCTTTAAAAAGACAGTGAAACTCGTGCTAGAAGTGATAAGAGACTC
Source organism: Biomphalaria sudanica (assembly GCA_036873155.1). Taxonomy (NCBI): domain Eukaryota; kingdom Metazoa; phylum Mollusca; class Gastropoda; family Planorbidae; genus Biomphalaria; species Biomphalaria sudanica. The sequence goes on from JAZGLO010001103.1 coordinate 162,733, forward strand.
ACTCTCCTTTAAAAGATCATATTCACTTCTTACACAACGACAGCACAAGTTTGTATGTAACTTCCAGTCAACACATACTGCTAATAGAGACAAATTCCAGAATTCTACATTCTGGAAGAGCCAGCAAGTGTTCTCAAACTGTATCTTTGTTTCCCTCCTTTCCTTTAGACCCAACAGCTTCCTGGATAAAGGAAAACTGTTTTGTGTGCAACAACTTTCCGACCATGGCTAAATTGAAAGTTTCAATATCACTGCCTGGTCTGGCAATCTGAACATTAACAAAAAAAACTTCATTAAGTCCTAAATTCTAAATTCTGTTAGTAAGGTCATTGGTATCAAACAAACTCCATTTGGACAACCGTTTGAGAGAAGCATTCATAAGAAAGCTAAAAACAAAATAAAAAAAAACAACTGGGTCACGATTATGAGATTTTTCCATCACAAATAATATACAAGACACCGATTACAAAATCAAACATACTCAAAAACTCCTTCATGCCCTTAACAATCAAATCATTAAAGCAATTCAACTCTCTGATATATACATTTTACATGGAATGTTGGAGTGAAACTGGTGCGAATAAATTTTTCGTATTCAATAATTATAATGTTCCTTATGGAAAACAAAGATTATTATTAACCCTTTAGACGCGTGTGGTAGTTTAGCTTCTAAACTTTAGAATTGTAATTCCATCTGTATGCACTCTTATAAAAAAGCTCAGCACTTTAAGGGTTAAATGTCCAGACTTTTTCATTCAAGCTCCTTGAGATCATCCTAAGTCATTGGCAGCCAACAAGTCGGACATCTCCCCCACAGTTATCCTCTAATGCAGTCAGGAGCTAATTGCCTTTTTTTTTTATCGTTCGTGTGAAAAAAACCCAGGTGCTGGGAAATGGGATGTGGGAATTCTAAACTCCTCACATAACATATCGTTAATATCATTATTTTTTTAATCCACTATATGCACAATATGCACCAATTATATAGCTTTTTTGTAAGCTTGTTATTTGAACAATTTTGTAGCCGATTCTTAAGTGTGTAGATCTATGTTACTGAGTATTACAGCCAATGATTTCAAATCGACTTTCCAATCAAAGTATTAGTTACTTCTATGTGACATTATGTGACAGGATACAGTGCCATTTTAACAGGATGTAATGCTTTCTGACACAGAAAGTAATTCACTTAACTTATATATCACCTGATCCCAAGGCTGTTTAGTTTTTCAAACACAAAACGTATAGCCTACCCACATTCACGTAACTCCCTCGCCAACTCTCGTCCGCCATTGTATTTGTTGAAATAAAATCGAAGGTAATTAAACAAAGAAACCGGGGATAAAAAGACAAAAAAAAAACAAAATTTAATCTAAATCCTAGAAAACGGAGATAGGAGAGGTCACTGGTGTCTTTTGAGTAACCATGGCGACCATAGAAGATGCTGTAAACTAACAGCTGAATGTGTTTGTTTCTTTAATGGCAGTTGGTCGTTCGGAATCGTCTATTTTTTCCTTTATTATAAGCGCGCGCAGTTTTTCTTAGTGCCGTCATTATGAGAGGAGGAACTGGTGGCATGAAGTGTGGGGGAGGTGGGGAGGGACTGGTGTCGAGTGGGAGGAAGACATTGTTACACAATCAAGTGTTACGCAATCAAGTGTTGAAGGCCTAAGCAAAACAAAAAAAGATACAACAACGTTTATTAGCACACGTGACGTTGAGAATTTTCTCTGACCAATGAGCGAGATTTGGTGCGTGAGATCAAGAAACATCTCTTTTGAACGCGTTAAACACTTTGGTATACGCCTTCTGGATCAATCGCGATGCAAACAAAATGTTATGGCTTTGGAATAGTATAATCTTGCAACACTCGTACACATCAACTCCTACCACACGTCTTGGCTTAAATTTATTTAATTTGTAAAAATAAGTACATCAGTTTCAATATCCTCGTCTGCTGCGGTCACTGAAAAGACCATCTGAACTTTTGACCCCTTTGCTCTTGAGGACATACTCAACGCACCTTTGGAAATGTGCTAATCAGAAAAGTGTTGCAAATATCAGTCCAGTCTTTCGGAACTTTCAATGCGTGCTTTGTTTTCTCTAGAGATCTATGTTTGTCTTTTAGAATCTTTCCTTTTAGTCTAGATGACTCTAGAATATATGAAATTTAAAGCTTTAAAAAAAAAGCTGGATATAAAAATGTAAAGCGCTATTGATTCTATGAAAATGACTCGATTTAAATACCAACGTCTAGAATGAATGGTTATGTTTATGTTGTACTTAATATCGGACTGGATTGAAAGAGAGCAATGCTGTGAATATTTGATGAATTGACGTGAATGTACGGTGAATACATTTTAAAGTCATTCCCCGGAGAAAATGAAATATACTTAAAAAACATATTTAAAAAAAAGGATTGTTTTACTTTAAACTTTGGATTTAACAAAACAAACATATGTATGCAAGCTCTTTTTTTCCTTTTCTTTCGAATTACAGATTGGATATTTCAATATTACTGTTCGAGGAATGGTACCCAAAAGTAAAAGAGTGGTCACGAGTTCGAACCCTGCCCGACACCAGATTTAAGCTTGGACTCGATTCTAACTAGAGCTCTGCATCTACGTCCAAAACCTTAGCAGCAAACTTATTTATATCGATTCCAGTTTGGACTCGATTCTAACTAGAGCTCTGCATCTACGTCCAAAACCTTAGCAACAAACTTATTTATATCGATTCCAGTTTGAACTCGATTCTGGATAGAGCTCTGCAACTACCACGATATGATAAATATTAGAGATGAAGATCATAAAAAGTATATTTCTATCTAAAACTTTTGTCATATATATATTTAGAGCATGGAATGGGTTGCCTGATTCAGCCAGGAAAAAAAAGGAGAGTTTAATTTTCTAGTTAACATACATGAATGTAAGAGTGGTTGCTGCGTGGTAAAGTACTTTGCTTTGAATCTCGGTGATGGCTCGATTTTTAGGACGCCCCTGAGTCTACCCAACTCACTGGGTATCTGAAATCAACCGTTGGCCATAGATACAGGTCAGTCATTTATATAGCCATTAGCCATTAACCAGAGATCTTCGAACTTCGCAAATTCACACCATTGAGGAAATTTTTACAAAAGTGTAACAAACTGGTGTGATAAGGTAACACTCATAAAGACAAAGCCAAGGTCAATTTCTCTGAAACAACTGAAAAAGAAAAAAAAAGTTTCCCGGCAAATGTTTTATTTAAAAATAAAATCAAATAGATGTTTAAATTATTGACATTTGTGTTTTGTTTAAAGAGATTTCAGAACAATAGAACAGAACAGCTGGTTGCCCCCCCCCCCCCCAAAAAAAAAAAGTGGCGTTAGAAGTGATTGTCCTCCAAAACTCATCGTCTAGAATGAGGAGAGGGGCACCTTCTCCCAAATCTAAAAGAATGGAAATGTTTTTTTCTCGAGGAATAAGAGATTGTCCCTTTACAAAACAATTAGATCAATTAGATATTCATTATTAGACGGTTAGACCAGGTTCACTTCTAACTTCACATTCACTTTCACCTATCCTTTGATCTGTTGACCGCTAGGGCACCACACAAGATCCGTCAACCTTCTTTCTCCATTCTTCTCTGTCATTTGTCTTTTATAGAATTTCATTTTCTTTCTGAAAATATTGAAACCTTGTTGATGTCCAAGGGCTGAGCCGAAGGCTCTTCGAGCCGTAAGTTTGAAAAAAACCCTGTTTGGACGCCAAACAGTAAAAAAAAAAAAACCTGTGTTAACGCACAGTTCTGTTTGAGAGAGACCCGAGTCAATGCCTATGTAAAGCATTGCTATTTCCGATGCCTTTGGCCCCCGACGCATGCTTACTGCACATGGCCGAAGGCCGAGTACACCGGGAGCCTCCGCCATTTTCCTTCGTTATACGAAGCTAACCGTGGGGGACTCGCCATTATGTGTAACGGTCCCTTGAGAAACAGTCCATGGATGTGTGACAGGTTTGTGGGGACTCTTTTGCAACCCAGCCCGTGCAATGGGTGGACTCTCGTCTACCCGTGGGCATCCGCACGGGAGTCTTGTGTTGCTACCCATTTAGCCTAACCACTTCATCTAATGGTCGTTTCCACACAGGCGCCACGATGAGGCAGGGTAGCGTGCCCGCGAAACCTGCCTTTTTTCCTGCCTGGGTGGACCAATTCGGGGCCGATTTTGAATTTGTGTTTCCACACAAACTGTCATTGTAACCTTGTTTTTCACGCTCTCACGCAGAGGAGGGCAATAAAAACTAGCTGCGAGGTACATTTTGAGGTTAGGGAGTAAAGTAATCCAGTCGTTTTTTGTTGTTTTTTTAGCGGCCCCGAAAGGGGAAAAGACGCTATTAGTTTTGTGCGAAATGTCTGTACGTCCGTCCTGTATAGATCTCGTAAACTAGAAAAGATATTGAAAATCTGACATCACAATATTTTAGACCATTCAAAGTTCTGATGCAACGGCTACTTTTTTACTTTTTTTTTCTGAAAGCGAAAAATCTAATTTTAAAAATCAGTTATGCAAGCAGTTTTTTAAAGAGAAAAAGCTCATTAGTATGCATTATAAGTTAGACCTAATTTAAAACAAATAGTAATCTCTTAAACTTCATGTTCAAAAATTTTTTTTATTGCATCAAATAGGAGATAGAACATTTTACAAAACAATAAAAGGTTTCGGAAATTCAAGATGGCGGATGTATTATCTGTAATCTAGATCTAGTGACTTCTAATACCTTGTTTCTAGGATATTGGACGCTTTTTGCTTCTAACATAGGAGTTTTGATTGCTCCTGGGTTTTTTGTCAAGGGAGTATATCGATATAGTTGAATTTTCAAATTGCAGAGTTAATTTTTGCGTTCTTCTTCATATTTTTATTACGTTATAGTCGGTCACGTTCCAATCGCGTCATACTTCCTTTATTGTTCATTTCCTGTTCCTTTGTTATTGTTGTGCATTTATCCAAAGAATGTCTTATCCGACGTTTTTGATTGAAAAGAAAGACTTAGAGGGTGGTCTTGTCCACCCGAAGGGTACTCTCCTGTTGAATCTATCTGGCAATAACGCCATGAAATCTTCTATTGGGAGCCTTTTAGAGGCTCTCAAGCTGTCAGCTGCTGAAGTAACAGCATTATATAGGTTCGAAAACCCTTATACATGGTTTTTGGTACCAACAACTGTGAAAGTAAGAGACAGACTTGTTGGTAAGTCTTTCGGTAGTGCGACTTCCTTCAAGGTTGAGATCTTCCCAATAGAGGAAGAAAGGCTGAAAATTACCCTACATTTGGTATCGCCTTCAATTGCGAAAACCAGAATTGTTGACATCATGGAAACATTTGCAGAGCAAGGATCCAAGGTGGAGGTGACGAAAATAGGTGCTTCTGACAAGTGGGTTTCCTTCATCAAGGCAAAAAAAGGTGCTCCCATCCCACACTACATCCAGCTACGGTATGAAGGGGACCCCAAAATTTATAAAGTGCTAGTCACGATACCAGGTCGTAGGCAACAATGCTTACATTGTGGACTAGACCAGCATTGGTCAAATCGTTGCCCCACCCGAAAGGCCGGCCCGGCTCGAACTGTGCCTCCCAAGGACAAACCTGGCCCTCTGAGCTATGCACAGGCGGTCAAAGTAGGTAATCCCAAGGAGAAGGAAATCGAAAAATGGTTGCAGAAGGATGGCTTCACGATGGTAGAGAAGGGTAAAAAAGGAGTTTTCAAAGTTTCGCCGAAGAAGATATCTAAAGTGTCGGATGTCGCGGCTACATCGATGATGGCGGATGCGGCTACTTCATCGGATGTTGCCAGTACACCAGAGATAGCTGTGGATGCGGAGGTTGGGACCCCCCAGAGTGGCGAAGATTTCAAACTAAAAAAGCGGTTCCGCTCTAGAGAGCATGTGAAGTCCGCTCCTGGGTCTCCGACAAAATCGAAAAGGAAGAGATGCTTATCTGTCTCCTCGTGTGAGGATCTTTTCGCGAGCCCGCGTATTATAAGAGAAGTTGTAAGCCCACGTAACACGAGTCTTGATGTTAGTGTGTTGGACATTCCTGAGACTCCACCCACATTGGTTATAGATAAGGGGGGAACACCCATAACCGACCACTAAAACTGGTTAAATTTACTTTTACACCCAGTCATGACAGACATTACAATTTTATCATTAAATATACGTAGTCTTAGGAATAAGCAAAAATACATTGTTCACCTATCAAGAAAATACAGGCCAGACTTTATATTCATTCAAGAAACAAATATAGACACACATTATAAATCACGCAAATACACATCCGACATAGGACTGAAAGAGGGCTGGTTTAGCTTAGGTAACGAGTGTAGAGGGGTAGCTATTTTTGTAGTCTCAGATAGATTTAAAGTTGTGCATGCATTTCAGGACACCAGGGGAAGAATAGTGATCATTAGAGTAGAATCAGGAAATCAAACATTTACACTTGCAAACATCTACGCACCAGCAAAGAGCGCGGAAAAACAGGATTTTTATGAAAACTTAATCGATATACTAAATAACAATTATAGAGAGGATACGCTAATCATAGGGGGGGATTTCAACTACATAACTTCTGCATTAGATAAACAGACTACTTTGGCAGTGGGCCCTGCCTCTGTTAAAACCTTTCCGAATCTTAATTTCTTAGAGGAGATAGAGAGGAATTTTCATTTAGTTGACGCTTACAGGACACTAGAACCTATGGGTCGTGACACTACCATGGTGCATAGGTCATACCCCGTCTCGACACGCTTAGATAGAGTGTATGCTCCTAATCATCTCTATATAAGTCGGGTGTCGCATTTGGAAGAAACATTAGAATACACAGACCACAAAGCGGTGTTAGTTACTTTGGACATAAAAAACAAAGAAATTAAAAGAAAGTCATCCCACTGGAAATTTAACAATTCGCTGTTGGAATTTCCCCTTTTCGTGGAGTTAGTTTCTGCTAATCTAAATTCTTACTTACAAGATATACATGATCCACATTTCGATTTAACACAGACATGGCCACTCCTAAAAAGTTCTATCAAGCAGCAAAGCCAGTTAATATCTACATTAGTTCATGGACGTAGGAGGCAAGAATATGAACAACTCAAATCCACATTATTACACACGGATGATGAAACCGTTAAAACAGACACTCTTTTAAAACTAGAAGAATTAAACAAGTATACTTATAGGGGTGCTGAGATAAGGTGTAAAAATTACTTAAGTAATGAAGGTCCTAGTAAACTTTTCCTATCGTTTGAACAGAATGTGCAATCAAGTAAAGTAATAAACAACATCATAGATAGTGAGGGGAATAAAGTAGATAATTATGAGGATATTAAGAATATTTTTACAAAACACTTCACTACTATATACAGTGAAGAGCCAGTATATACTGATGCTCAAGATAATTTTCTAAAATTTTGCAAGCAGCTGGACAAGACAGATGAAGATCTTTTAGGGAGTGCATTTACGCTAGACGAACTCAGGACTGCCCTGGACTCGACTAAGAACAATAAATCACCCGGTCCAGATGGCTTAACCTTTGAACTTTATAAAACCTTCTTCCCCCTGCTGGGTCCTCTCTTACTGCGACTATATAGCGACGCCATTCGACTGGGTCAATTTCCCTCAAATTTTAACGAAGCATACATCACGCTTCTACCCAAGAAATCTGAAAATAACACTTCACCTAGCGACTTTAGGCCCATTTCACTTCTCAATACAGACTATAAACTTCTCACAAAAATGATTTTCCTAAGAATGAAACCTCTCATAAACCAACTTATAGGATATGACCAGTATTGTTGTATCCCTGATAGAAACATAGACGGCATGACGCATTTTTTACGGGATTTTATCATGTACAGTAAGGATAAAAACCTCAATGTGTCTCTTTTATCTGTAGATCAAGAAAAAGCCTTTGACCGAGTAAGCCATAGCTTCTTGTTCAATGTTCTTGAGAGATGTAAAATAAGTTCCTTGTTAATCAGATATATAAAGCTTGTCTATACAAATGCAACAAGTAGATTGATAATTAACCACTCTCTCAGTAGGAGTATCCTTATACAAAGGTCTGTCAGACAGGGCTGTCCCTTATCCCCCTTCTTGTATATCCTTTGCTTGGAACCCTTCTTGGAATCTATAAGATCTGACCCCTCTATTATTGGGATTAATATACCGGGTCGCTCCTTCTCAACCATCAAAGTCAAAGCCTATGCGGATGATACAACTTTTTTTCCATCTTCAGAGCAAGATATTGAGAATATACTAAAGAAATTTACACTCTTCGGAGAAGCTAGTGGTTCAAAAATAAATATAAATAAATCCTCTGTAATGGGACTAGGGAAATGGAAATTCAAAGAGAATTGCGCGTTCAAAATTGTAGATAAAATCAAGATTTGTGGTATTGTCTATACCTGTAATCCTTTATTCTATTGTACAGACCAGTGGGAGAATATTTTTGTCAAAGCCTCAAACTTGCTAAAACTTTATAAGCACACAGGCTCTACAATATTTGGTAGAGCTGTATTGATAAATAGTTTGGTCATTCCAAAGATTGTCTATTTAGCTAACATTACAGAGCCACCTCCTAAATTCATAAACAAGCTGAACAAGTTAATTAGAAGCTTTATATTTAAAAACACTATTAGGAGCATTAAGCACACTACACTCATTCAAAACAAAGAGGATGGGGGAATAAACTTACAAGATGTCAAAACAAAAATACATTCGCTAAGGCTAAAATTTGTAGGTCAAGTAGTTAGAAACCCGACAAACTTTCCATTGACAATTTACTATTATGGTTTAAGATTAAGTAGTCTTCTTCCAATACACAATGATACTCCTCACTATTTTGGTACAGTCACTCATCCATTTTACAGGTCTATTTCCAGAATTTTACCTGGTAATAAACATTTAATACACAACAAAACCAAAGAATCATACACAACACTTAAAAAGCTGTTACACGAAAGTCTAGTGAATAGGATTAAGTGGGGGAGAGTTCTTGGGGGGACAGAATTCAAGGACACATTCAAAAACCTACACAGCAAGCATATCCCACCAAAAGCTAGAGAGATAAGTTATAGACTTATCTTTGGGATGACCCCTATGGTTAGAAGACGAGCAAATGACCGTGCCTGTATATTATGCCTTCTTGAAAATGCTGACAATGAGAAACATATGTATTTGGAATGTCCATTATTCCTTCAAGTTAGAAGTACTGTAAGGGACTTATTAGAAGCAAACTGTGGCAACTATGTAAATGTTAACTTGTCAATTGTATTAAACAAGCTGCCAAAACTAAAAAATAAAATGATACATAACTTTAACTTAATTATTGTTTCCGAATACAGGAACCTTGTTTGGGCTAGCTGGCTCAAAGCTCTACATAATAATAAGGTTTTTCATCCCAATCACTTAGAATTGACATTCAGAAAAATAATAGATTTTAGGGTAGAGAATTATCTAGTTTGATTTTCATATACTTGTACAATGCTCAGGTAGTTTTCCAGAAATGGGGTGATGGGGGTCAGGGATATTTGATATTGTGTTGATTGTTCTGGGGTAGAGGATACTTGTATCATTGTTGTGTCTTTTATGGATTCAATGGCCAGGATGGTTAGGTAGTATGTCTTTGATATTAAATAATGTTTCTGTTACTATTAAAAAAAAAAAAAAAAAAAAAAAAAAAAAAAAAAACAATTAGATTAATTGTAAGACAACAATTAGGCCAGGAGAAGTGCGGTGGCTGAGCGGTAAATCGCTTGGCTTCCGAACCGGGGGTGCCGGGCTTGAATCATGGTGAAGAATAGGATTTTTAACTTTGGAATCTTTGGGCGTCCACTCAGCTCTAATGGGTACCTGACATTAGTTGGGGAAAAGTAAAGGCGGTTGGTCGTTGTGCTGGCTACATGACACCCCCGTTAACTGTAAGCCACAAAAACAGATGAACTTTACATCATCTGCCCTATAGACCACAAGGTCTGAAAGGGGAACTAGTTAGGCCAGGTTCACACCTAACTTTACATTCTCTTTCACCTATCCTTTGATCTGCTGGACTGTTATGGCACTACACAAGATCTGTTAACCTTCTTTCTCCATTCTTATCTCTCATTTGTCTTTGATATAATTTCATTCGGATGTTCTTTCTGAAAATATTGAAGCCAACCTGGGTGGACCACTTCGGGGGCCGATTTTGAGTTTGTGTTTCCACACAAACTGTCTGTTGTAACCTTGTTTTGTGTAGGATAGTTGATAGATGCATGACATTTCTTGTCGTTTTTAAATCTCACTCAATAAGAACAAACTTTGAGGAACTTAAAAAAATGTTGAGACAACATTTTGTCATCGTTTCGGTTCATTTCTACATAACGTCGAACCTTGAGAGCCACTTAACTGTCAATACATAGCTCACGCTCGACTGATTCTCATTGAAAACAAATATTTGTGTACATAACAAAACAAAAATTCTCTAATGGCCGCCGTGTATTACTTTCTACTTTCCTGTCCAAACAATGGACTTTTATGAATAATTAATTTTGTTCGTTTGCTTAAGCAAAAGTGACTTCTCATGGGCATTTAACTTTTGAATTATAAATTAGTTTGAGAAAGAAAAAAAGAATGTTCAATGCATGAAATACTAGTAGTGCATTCTCGTCCTCGGATATTTCCCACTTCCCATGTTAAACATCTTTCGGATGTTACTTCAGATTCTGAAGATAAGTACAACCTAGCCCAAACCTCCCTCAGGATTACCTGGTGGTGGCTGCGGGAAGGGTTCCCACCCAGGACCTTAAAGGCCACTGAACGACATTCCATAGCGCATACAACATAGGTAGCTTTCCCAAATCATATCACACTGTCTTTAATAATATAGTTTGAGGAGAACTTTAGTACACCGTGGAGAGTTTTGTTTTCAACTTGTTTTTTTTTTTGTTTGCAATACCTCTATTCAATACCTCTATTCAATACCTCTATTTAATACCTCTATTCAATACCTCTATTCAATACCTCTATTCAATACCTCTATTCAATACCTCTATTTAATACCTATATTAAATACCTATATTCTATACCTATATTCCAATACCTATATTCAACTCGTACCTTCGTGGAACCATCTGGGTGGGTGGGCTCAAAAACCTGGACGAGGATCTCGAAAACGGTTCTAACGATTTTCCTAAAAATTTGACAGAATTGCTAGCTCATTGGCCGCATTGGGAAAATTCTAGTTGGACCGTTATAATTTTTCAAGGAATTAAAAAATAAATTTAAATTTTTGCTAGAGAACTAGAAATTCTGACCAGAATAGAACAGTAGCTCTTGCAAAAGTCAAAACAACCTGGAAACACAAAGGCTTAGATCTTGAGAAGAGAGGGAATGCTGCGGTGCAAAAAAAAAAAAGGTTTCATTTTGTTTTAAACTATTTATTATTTATTAAGAGGATACTAATCGCTCTATAACTAAGTTCTATAGAGAAGGTATTTTTTTTTTGTTTTTTTTTTATAATTATTTTATGCTTTTTTTTTTTCTCTTACTTTTTGATTAACACGAAACAGATTTATTGTTTACTTATATCTCGTCAATATATAAGGGATGGCTAAATGGTCGTTTGGTAGACACTTTAGCCCTCGTCATATGGTCCCGAGTTCGAATCCAGCCCTCTTCCATCCCTTGCCGTCCTGCAGGAGGTTTGGAAATTCCATAACTTGAATAATAATTACTTCTTATGTCTGAAGAGTTAGACTAGTTTCCTCTCTTGCACTTCCTAAAAATATATAGGCCATGCTTGTGTGCTGTATTATTGAGTGGGATAAATAATAAAACAACAAGGTGATTACAGGATTTACTCCCCATAACAGCACTGCAGACCTAGTGACTAATGCAATTACATCCATTGTTGGACCGATGACCCGCTGAAAGGCATATTAAAAATATGTAGACTTAGAAAAAAAGAAAAAAAATTGCAATAAAAATACGGAATTTGTGTGGTATTTGTTTGTGCTGTATAGATCTGTAAAGACCTCGGCTTTTTTGGGAAATACCGAAAACAAAATACAAAGGTTTGATAGAAAGCTTGCGGTTTTTCGCGAATAGTCGTCCCAAGATTGCGATTCTGTCAATAACTGTTCTTAGTGAGGTAAAAGAAACCTGTGTACAAAATTTCATGTGGATACGTTTGAGATATCTTGATCAATGAATGGTAACTTACAAATATAGAGTAGATTAATAGTTTGAATATGTTCACTTTAGTGCATATCAGATTTAAAATGAAACAATAATATTAAAACTTCCTAGGTCTACAACTAAGTCCATAGTTATATAGTGCACACCAACTTTTAAGTTCATAACAGTCTAATAAATTAATCATTGATTGGAATAATAGTTGTAATAATAGTATTATTCTTAGGTTTTTCTTTTTTTCATACATTGCATTCTTAATGTACAGTAAATCGCAAGCCTAATAGTTGACATTTTTATACCTTAAAAAGTGGTTTTATTTTAAGGCCCAAAAATTTGATTATTTCTCGTATCGCTAATTTATCAAGTTTTATAATACATTTTATAATAGATTCTCCTATCGTGTCTGTCACGGTCTAGTATTATGCTGCTGTTGTGCAATGAACACGGGATGTAACTTTGAGTGATTTCAGTCTGTTGGATGCCTCACTCCTAACGATCTTTTTGCCATTGTCAACATACAATATATATCGATCGTCTTCTCCTGACGTATATATATATGAATATATATATATATGTGTATATATATATATATATATATATATGTTTATATATATATGTATATATATATATATATGTATATATGTATATATGTATATATATATGTAAATATATATATATGTATATATGTATATACATATGTAAATAAATATATATATATATATATATATATATATATATATATATATATATATATATATATATATATATATATATATATATATATATATAGATAGATAGATATAGATATAGATATAGATATAGATATATATATATTTATATCTATGTATATATATGTATGTGTGTATGTGTGTATATATATATATATATATATATATATATATATATATATATATATATATATATATATATATATATGTGTGCGCGTCCTTGCGTGTGTGTGTGTGTAATAATGATGTGGACGAAAACTTTACTAGGGCGCCAGACATAAACTTGCAGTCATTGGCATGCTTGTTATATTAATGAATTATGCAGGGTTGCACACATTTCCTAGCATCGCGATTCCCCCTCGCCTCCATTCGGCTTTAAAAGGTTCCAGTATTTGTACTAGCTTCCATTACAAACAAAGAATTAGTTCTGTTTCTTGATATAATGTCAACACCTCCATCCCCCTCCTGTCTCTCTCCTGTCTCCCCCCTTCTCTCTGTCTCTCATGTCCTCTCTGTGTTCAATAGGCACCTCAATTGCTATCGATTGGTCTAAAACTGTTTCCATGTAAAAATTTAGCCCCACATCAGCGACATCCATGAGAAACTATATAGATACCTCCCCCACCCCTCCTTTCCCTCTTAGCGGAGGACTTACTAGGAAAGTCTGATTGATGGCCGGTTTGTTCATTAAAAAAAAAGAATCATTATTTTGACCTCTTTGGTGACCTACATAATACGTCACAGTGTTCAGGTCCTGACACAGTTCTATCCCTTGCCTTCACTAAGGAACTATTTGTAGTAGGAATATAGTTTTTTTCTTTAACTTCCGCCCCATCACAAAGTCTTTGAGCCTGCCTCAAGAGACACCGGGAATGCGGAGTGATACTAGTCAGTTTTGAAGGATGGCGGGATTAAAGTTTTTACCAACTAATACGTTTTGAACAACATCCGGTCATTTCCATTTTGAAACTTTAAAGTGAAATAGAATATGGCGGGGTGAGACACTCAACCACGTTATTGAGACTTTTGTTTTCTTTTCCTACATAACAAGTTCATGGGGAGCAGACGTTCCAAGAACTAATGCTGCTTACGTAAGGAATTAAGTTCAGACATTGTTTAGGGAAATATTTTTATTATAGGACAAGTATCTTGCCCTAGTGCACTCACCTTTTTTTTTGGTCAATGAGTGTAAGCTACATTATTTTCTAATCTATTCAAATTATAGTTGGTTCTACTTTAGTATTAATAAAGTTTCATTTTGTCGCTGCAAAAAAAAAGTTCTTAAATAAGAACTTACCGACTTACCTCAATTTAAAACAAAAATATAGTCAGACTTACGGACGGACGAACAGAAAAACGGATCAATAGACGGAGAGACAGACTGGTGTATAAATAGATTGACGGACGAACAGTTGGATTGACAGACGAATAGACGGACAGACTAATTGCCTGCATTAATTTGGACATTGTTAACCACATCACACTCTATTGAACTATAGAGGGACTATCGGGAGGGAAACTTAATAAATAACGTTTCCCCAAGTGATGGCGTACATGACCAGATCGTTATTATAGACAATCTACTACAGCTGCACATAAAAGTTGGCCAACTATAACGGATAAACCTGGCAACATTGTACTTGCCTGGACCCTCTCCCCCCCCCCCCCAATCCTTTCCCCATTTTTCCCCCTCGCTTTTTTTTTTTACCTTTTTCTTTCAACCAGCACCAACCAAACCATTTAATGACACAGCCCGGCTCCCCCCCCCCCCCCCCCAAAAAAAAAAAAAAAACTCAAGTCAGCTAGTCATCTTAAAACAGACTGGTTTCGGTAAGTATCAGCCGCGTGTCTCAAACTATTTGTCTCTTTGGCCACTCGGAGAGGCCACTAGGGAGAAGAGGGTTAAAATCTACGTCCGCTTCGATACTGAAAAATAGATCGTGATCTAGAACACGCCCTTCTGCAAGACAGCTTGGGCCTGATGAGAATGGTCGATTCCGGAAAACAATTACATTCCCTGGACTTAAAAAACACGTCTTTTTCTTGCGTAAATTGTCGGTCCAGTCTCTAATCTGTATTATCTCCCTTGTTTATGATCATAACATCATTAGCCTCTCCAGTATCCGTTTCGTCTGCAGGGAGCAACAGTAGGCTTGTAGCAAGAACAAAAAGGAAAAGGAGAACCAAAAGAATTATTGTAAGAGGAAGCTAAAACGTCACGAAATAAAATACAAAGCTAACGAGTAGTCGAGTACGTCACAATAATTTAGTTTTTCTCTTTATTCGCCCGTGTTGATAGAGAATCTATGAAATTAAAACTTACAATGCAATACATATGTTGTAAAAATGAAGTGAAATATGTTACAATTTGTTAATGTGGAACGGAAGTTGACCAATATAATGCATGTAGCTGTATTCTTACTGAACGGAAACTTTAGATTACCTCTTGTTGTTCTATAACTGTGATGAGTAGAGGTATTGGTCGACAGCAAGTATGGCTGGTTATCAGAGACGGATTTAAGGCAGGCCAGGTGTGGCCACGGAGTCTTCACAAAAAAGATTTTTTAAAAAATATCCGAATTTCGATGGGATTAATTTTTTTTTTCATAAAATTTTTTTTTTCTCATTTTTTTTTACGGCTGGCAAAAATGTCATGATCAAGAAGTGTACGCTCGTAGCATGCTTGGAATAAGTAAATACAGCTCTGGACTTACGACAGTGCGTCTACCAAGGGCCTTACTCTCCACCAACTCAAAAATATACACTTTTTAAATCTAAAATATGCAAATCAAATATTTTTTTAAAGGAAAGTTAGATTAAATTTACAAGAACTGTATTTTTTTTTGTCTTTTAGATATAAGTATTTTTCTTCACAAGTGAATCTTTATTACAGCTTTAAAAAAATTGTAGGGGCCTCAAAACCCTGCCCCTGGGCCTCCACATACTTAAATCCGGCCCTGCTGGTTATGGTTTTCTTGTTTTGAAGCAAGTGTTTCCTCATTCTTTAACTATGCGTTGATTATGGAGAGTTAGACTCAAGAGTGTAGTAAGCATTTTATTTTATAGTTTTTATGCGAGTCTTGGAAGTTACTTTCAAACACATTTTCCCACTCTGATGGACCAACCGTTTAGACTACCTTAAACTGTAATCCTGAGCGGTGTGTAAGCTGAAATTGAGTTTCTGTATCTGTCACTAAATTTTAAAGCATCGGAACTTGTCTAGGAAGAATTTGATGGGACGATATGACTCTGAAGTGAGTTTTTTGGGGTGCATTTTTTTTTACTGCTCTAATCTCTGCTATAAGAATGTTTTAAAGGTTTCATGTAGCGACTCTTATCAGGCCGATCTATATTCTAGTTTAGAATACATGCAGGAACTATGTAATCAGATTACTACACTTAAAGAGACAAATAAAAATGCAGTTTTTTGGATTATGGGTGATTTCAACCTACCTGATATAAATTGGAAAACACTAACCATAGATAAACACCAAAACCTTAAGGACATAAATGAGCTTTTCATAGAAACTTTACACAACCTAAGTTTAGATCAAATCATTAAAAAGCCAACTAAATTAAACAACACATTAGATCTCTTCTTAACCAACAGACCTGTATTAGTAGTTGATTATGATATTATCCCTGGTCTATCAGACCATGAGATCATAAAAATACACAGTCAGGTAAAAGCAGTAGCCAATAAAAAACCCAAAAGAAAAATCTTACTCTGGAATAAATGTAACCTAACACAACTACACCAAGCTGCATTAAACTTTCAACAAACATTCTTATTAGAAAAAGACATTAACCAACCAGTCGATGACCTCTGGAGTTTCATTAAAAACCATCTTAAAAGCATTATAGAAAATCATATACCAACTAAATACACATCAAACAAAATAAATAAATGCTGGTTTAATAATAGACTAAAGAAGCTTTGTAAACAGAAGGAAAACCTATATAGAAAATTTAAAGAAACCAAGGCAGAAAGAGTTTACAAAAAGTATATAAAAATTAAACACCTAACCCAAAAAGTAAGCAGACAGCTGCAGAGTGAATACATAAACAATGTAATATCTAAAGATAACAACAAAAACCTATGGTCATTCATTAAGTCTAAGAAAATGGAAACAACAGGCATAGCGCCATTAAAAGATGAACATAACATAATACATAATGATAATGAAACTAAAGCAAACATCCTAAACAAATACTTTGCTTCAGCATTCTCAGCCCCAGGAGACGAAGACATATTTCTTAATTTGAACCAAGTAGACAACATAGAAGATTTAGTAGTACAAGAAAATGGAATTCAAACACTATTATCCAACACCAAACCAAATAAAGCATCTGGACCTGATGGTATTCCAGCTAGATTACTCAAAGAACTAAGCAATGAGCTAGCCCCAGTGTTCAAAATACTTTTTCAGGCATCACTTAACCAGGGCAGAGTACCAAAGGACTGGAAAGAAGCTAATGTCACCCCCCTATTTAAAAAAGGAGAAAAATATGATCTAGGAAACTACAGACCAGTATCACTTACCAGCATCACATGTAAAATCCTAGAACACATAATATGTAGCAACATCATAAACCACTTAGACAAACATAATGTTCTCACCCCATACCAATATGGCTTTAGGAAATATAGATCGTGTGAAACACAACTAATAGGACTAATTCATGATTTTTCAAAAGGTTTAGATAATAGTGAACATATAGATGCTATCTTACTAGATTTTTCTAAGGCTTTTGACAAAGTTCACCACCATAGTTTGCTTAAAATATTTTGGCATTAATGGTCCACTGCATCAGTGGATTAAAGATTTTCTGATAGGGAGAGAACAAACTGTAATAATAAATGGCTCTAAATCAACACCAATAACAGTTAACTCAGGTGTACCTCAAAGAACAGTCTTGGGTCCACTACTATTTTTAATTTACATAAATGATTTACCAAATTGCATTAGTTCAGGAACAAAAGTCAGATTATTTGCAGATGATTGCATAATATAAAGAACAATAAAAACAACACAAGACACAGATATTTTACAAAGAGAATTAGATGAATTACAGAAATGGGAATCAAATTGGAGCATGTCTTTCCACCCAGAAAAATGTCCGTTGTTAAGAGTAACAAAAAAACTAAAACAAATTAATTCCACTTATCTTATTCATGGCAAACCAGTAACACAGACTAAAAACGCAAAATACCTAGGTGTTATAATAAATGAAAAACTGTCATGGAATCCACATATTGATGAAACTATAAAAAAATCAAACAAAGCATTAGGGTTTATTAAAAGAAATTTCTATAAATCAAATAAGAACATAAAACTAAAATGTTATTTAACCTTGGTTAGGCCAATAATAGCATATGCATCCACCGTTTGGGACCTCTCAACACAAGAAAACATTAAGAAACTGGAACAAACACAAAATAGAGCAGTGAGATTCATAACAAACGAATATTCACATTTGACTAGAGTAACACCATTAGTAAAATCACTAAATTTAGAAAGCCTTCAGGACAGAAGACTCAAAAGTAAAGTAGCAATTATACATAAAACACTGAACCATAATCTTCAAATACAAAAACAAAACTTAATAAAATACTCTGAAAGACACAAAAATAAAGGCACATTCCTCGTCCCATATGCTAGGACAAATTTGTACAAATACTCATTCTTCCCTAGTGCTATTAGAGCATGGAATGGGTTGCCTGAGCTAGCCAGAAAAACCAGTGACTTGGCATAATTTAAGTCATTGGTTAATATGCATGACTAAATGCATGACGCGTAGGACGTAATCATCTTCTTTTTTGAAGTAACGTCTGTATTATATAAGATAAGAAGAAGATATATCGATGCTAACTTCCATGTTGTCTACTTAATGAATCGCACTTACGAATACTGTAAGCTATTAACTGTTGGGCAATGTTAATTTATGATGGTATAACTGATTTCCCTGTGCTATCTTTGATAACACACACACATTTCTACTTCTACAGGCGTTACAGGGAGAACGGTTCTTACAATGTTTCAGGTTCTTAGTTTGATGGCCTCCTGAATACGTTGAGCTGTCTCGAGTCCATTTGATGTATCAGAATTGTGAATTTTGTTATTTAGAGTGTGTGTGTGTGTTTTTTTTTTTTTATAGAAATCTTCTAGTTTTGTTAAGTTAATTATAACATTTTACAAGTTAAAATTTTTAGTCAATGTATTGAACTTATTCACTGGATGGTCTAATGAGACCTAACAAACTCAATATTGTTTTTAAAAAAAGAGCTGGTCATTTTTTTTGTTAACATTTTTAAATCTCTAGCTTTGAATTTTGTTCTAGTTGTAACCCTTGACAAAATGTAGGTCTAGGTCTTTCAATATCAGGTCAAGGACATTTTGTTCTCTCTAATGAAGTTAATGTTTCTATTGATCCAGGGCAACGCCTTTAATTCCTCCACCCCCTTGCCCCTCGACCTCAATAGAAACCAAATTTTCCTCCCAATATGTGTCTCCTCAGTCTTCACTGACCAACCTTCTGTCACCAATATTAGGTGTCCGGCTATTGAGAGAGCCTCTCCCACCCCACTGTCTCCACCGCTACCATCAAACGCTGGACATTCTTGGTATCGTAATGTGACGCCGGGCATGGGAAATTGACTTCTTCGTAGCAACAGATGGCGGAACAAGCGTCAGAGGCCGGTTTCAAACAAGAGTTAACCCAACATGATTTTGCGAAGTCATCTGATTGGGAGAGAAATATGGTTAATAAAAACACTAGTAGAAATATTTAAAAAAAACAAAAAAAAAAACATTCATCATTGTGTTTTGTAAGCTTTTAATAAGATATATTAGATTTAGAAGTAATGATTTTAATTTTTTAAATCAGATACATTTATAAAGAATTTTAAAGACATGCGTATAACAGACAAGTTAAAGTTGACTATGATTCGCATAAATTACAGACAGACATGTATTGCAAACTAAAAGATATTAACCATTTCTCTCCATAAACGTGCAATACATCAAATTATAGAGCTATTGTTGAATCTAAATCTATACAATCGCATGCAACATAACGCTTTCAGCTAGTTAGTTGAGAGTGTTTATACGCCACAAATAAATTCAATATAGCCAGTAGGGAGAGTATTTGAAATTTATCATTAAAAAAATCGAAAAGTCTATATTTACTTGTTATTTTCGGGCTTCTTTTGACAAACCTTATAACCAACTCACTCTGTCTGTCTGGTGTAAATTTTGTACTCATGATTTCTCCCACACCCAATCTTTGATCAAGCTGATATTTTACACGTTTATTTCTTGTACCTGACAACACAAGAATCAATTTAAGAAATTAACCAATTAGTTAATTAACTATTGGAAATAAATTATTCTGCTTGGTATCTCAATCAAAAGAGAAAGAAACTGGCATTGACTGAAGTGGTCAATTTTCTGAGTCTTAATGAACACAAACCTGAAAAATAGGTCAAGACTATAGAAACAATAGATATCTATACAATCTTCTATGTTCATAAGCTCTCCTCTAGCAGAGTGGTTACCGTGTTGGCTTGAGAAGCCTGAGATGGCTTGAGCCATGACTTTGATTTCAGGTCATTCCCCCCCTTTTTTTTATAATTTTTTTTTTTTTATTGCGTCTAGATCTATTACAAATTTAATTCCATGACTGATCCAAACAAATTGATACAAGTACATGTAATATAAGCTTAATTTTTCGTTTTCTTGTTTTAAAGTGTTTTTTTTTTTCTTATTTCTTGTTTGAGACTTTGCTAGAGTCAGTGTATTATACAGAGATATATATAAAGTATCAGTAGAACATATTGATCCAATTATTAAATACAGGCAATTATTAAAAGTATTACATTTGGATTGCCTTAATAACACATTGTGTTATCTCTGAGTAATGAATAATATGTATTTATGCTCAATACATAAGTGGTGTATTCATTACAGTTGTAAGCTGAGCCTTTGAAATAAACGCCCTCGGTCTCTACCATAACAATGAGAAGGGGAACAACTTCTTTCAATCGTTGCTTTCAAAAATCAAATCAAAGACTGCTTTCTCTGGATTTCTTCCCGGTTTCTTCCCCTGTCTTCCTGTGCGCACAAATAAATAGAAAGCGAGCATAAATATGATTTGAAAGCACTGTAAAGACGCGGAGCGCGAACTGAGCACGTCCCAGCGCGAGACTTGTGTCTACTACGTCACTGGGATCTCAGACGGAGATAGTGCCGTCTCCAGAAGTCTCATCTTGTTGCCTCCTCGGACCTGGCTTCTTTTGTTTCGTCCCACGTCTGCTCTTACATCGATTTCTGACATGAAAGTTTGATGTTTTGAAAGGCGCCAAAGTAACTTTTGATTGCGCATGTCAAAGAAACTGCGCTAGGATATATAAAATAAAATTTAAAAAATAGGATAAGCAGACAAGAGCAAGTTTTTTTTTCATGTTATGGCTAATTTTGTGTATTTTCCTACAGCATACGAATAATGATAACTATTTAGTATGCACATTTATTTAGAATTTGAGAGTGGAATGGTAACCATGAGACTATGTGTACAGTACGATGTCATCTCTTAATGTCGCCATCTGCATTATAGATTGCAGATGGCGAAGTCTCCAGAAATAATTTCCTTTCGTTTCTCTATTAATCAAATAAAAATGTACAAGAAAACAGTGGAAAAAAATCCAGAGCCATCATCAACTCATTTTTAGCGGCCCCCGAAAGGGGAAAAGACGCTATTAGTTTTGTGCGAAATGTCTGTCCGCCTGTCCCGTTTAGATCTCGTAAACTAGAAAAGATATTGAAAATCCAACATCACTATATTTTAGACCATTCAAAGTTCTGATGCAACGGCTAATTTTTTTTTTCTGAAAGCGAAAAATCTAATTTTTAAAATCAGTTATGCAAACAGTTTTTTTAAAGAGAAAAGCTAATAAGTATGCATTATAAGTTAGACCTAAATTAAAACAAATAGTAATCTTGTAAATTTCATATACGTTATATTTTTGCATAGTACTCTGCAATTTTTTTTTTTTTTTTTTTTTTTTTTTTTTTTTTAGCATTCGAATTAGAGATTGAGGCTTTTCAAACCAATTACATCAATTATAATCTTCAGTTAGGTCAGGAGAGGCGCGGTAGCTGAGCGGTAAAGCGCTTGGCTTCCGAACCGGGGGTCCCGGGTTCGAATCCTGGTGAAGACTGGGATTTTCAACTTCGGAATCCTTATGCGCCTCTGAGTCCACCCAGCTCCAATGGGTACCTGATATTAGTTGGGGAAAAGTAAAGGCGGTTGGTCGTTGTGCTGGCTACATGACACCCTCGTTAACCGTAGGCCACAAAAACCGGTTAAATTTTTTACATCATCTGCCCTATAAACCACAACGTCTGAAAGGGGAACTAGTTAGGCCAGGTTCACATCTAAATTTGCATTCACTTGCACCTATCCTTTGATCTGCTGTACCGTTATGACAATCTGTCAACCTTCTTTCTCCATTCTTATGTCTCATTTGTCTTTGATAAAATTTTATTTGAATGTTCTTTCTGAAAATATTGAAACCTGCCTAGTGGACCACTTCGGGGGCCGATTTTGAGTTTGTGTTTCTACACAAACTGTCTTTGTAATCTTGTTTTTAATTCGTGTAAAATCTTTATCTATCTATATACCTAGTTAGATGGATGCCCGTGCTTTGTTGAAGAGTAGTCGAATAAGAGTAACTTTTTGAGTTGATGAGAATAAGAGAGCCTCTATATGGATTTCAACTAAAACTCGGAAATGCGTTTAAAGTTTTCGTAATAAATGTATCAGTGGTAATGGGCGAATGTCTGTGCTAGGAGGGGTCAGTGTCCATACTGTTTAGCTATCAGAACACGTAGAACTTCTGATTGTATCCTAAAATATCACGAGAATTACTTTGTACCTTGTAATGTGCAAAAGACAAAGAAAATTAGTTCATGGGCGATGTCCTAACGGTTCAAAGAGTATGGGATAGGTGAAGGGCAGGGCCGGCACTAACAGTAGCGGGCCCTATGCGAAACGGATTGTGCGGGGCCCAGTCTGGGTAGGGATAAGCATAGTGTCAAAATTAAAATTTTGTATTAGAAAATGCATTCGTATTTGCAATAAATTTTTATCAATTGAAAGATGACAAAAGCCCGCTTTTTTATTTTTGTTATCGCGCGTACATTAGGCACCCCAAAATGACAATTTTGTTTATTTTTCAGATTACTTATGGCCTTTCAGGAGATTTTAATAATTTTGGGAGATTTCTATGACTTTTTCATATATTTTGCAATTTCAGGAAATTTGAAGCAGGCCCTAAAATCACGAGGCCACGGAAACTCCTGTTCTATATAAGTTATAATGGTTTACTTTAATAATTTACACCCAGAATTAGCGCGGGACCTATGAAAGTGCGGGGTCCACTGCGGCCGCATAGGTTACAGTGGCCTAAAGGGAATGAGCACGACTTCTTAGCTTTATGTGAACACGATTGGACAGAAATATTGGATGACCATCAAATTAAAACAAACAAAGGTATTCACAGTTTTACCATTCTAATATCGACTAAAGGTTTAGAGCTCAACACTACCAGCTCTTGAATGTACAGTACTTCAATACAACGTGGACATATTTTTACCTTTTCTTCTGTTAAGCTCTATCTCATGCTTTTAGCTTTACCTTAGTACACTATGATCTTATCACTTCATTTAACTAGGTCGCAAAAATGAAAGAGCGGGAAAGAAAGCAAGGGATATCTGGGTGAATGTTACCGTAATCGTTTTTTAAAAGCTTTTACAAAAAGGGGACGACCTCATTTCGAACTCGTGGCTCGCGCCACTTGAAGTCGACATACTAAACACTCTGCTAAGGAGGTGCTTATGAAAATAAAAGATTTTATAGTTATCTATTGTTTGTTTCAAACTTACTTTGAAGCGGCGACCTATAAAGAGGAATAAGACACGTTTCTCTTGTTCAAGATACTAAATAAAATAATTAATCTCCAATAGTTAATTAAATAATTGGTTAGTTTAATAGTTTTTTCAATTGATTCTTGTGTTGACAGGTATAATAAATAATTATGAAAATTTTCAGCTTGATCCGAGATTGGGTAGTGGAGAAAGAACGAGTACTAGCTTTTGACCAGAAAGACAGACAGATATAAGCTTTGTAAAAAAGGATGTGGGTGCAAAAATGTAAAAATGTTTTGGATGTCCCGTCAAAGTTGAAGATAATCTACATCCTAGCCCAAACCTCCCGTAGGACGATGGGGCATATAGACTTTAATGAATTCGTTTTACAATTTTAATCGTAAGCAGACAGTGTTAGACATATTTTAAAATGTTAGTTGATTGCAAAAAGCCAGATTGATATTTCAAATGCGTAGCTGAATAATTTAAAAAAATGTTTTTACTTAGACTCCATGTTAATGGCTGAAATTGTGCATACATATCGTCTATCATAAAAAGTTACTAAAATTGTGTAATGCATGTTTTTAACTTCACTGTACATCTATGCCAAAAGTTTTTTCAAAAGATAACTCTGATGGGGCAAGGGGAGATAAAACATCCATAGACACCATAATAAGCACTTACATGACAGTACATGTATATCCTTGAACCTTTAGAATTGCTACTCTGTCATCAGGTAAGGGCGGCTACTCTGTTTTCTCTATTTCTGCCGGAGAATGTTGACGACAGCATTGCCTCGTTTCGACAAGAAAAAAAAAAAAATCTTTCTATAACTGAATGTATCCCGAATTTTTAGTCAGAGAGTGAGACAATCCTTTTTTTTTTTTTCTGTACTAGAAGTACTAGTAGTATTCCCTGAGTACTTGAGAAGAAGTCACGACAACCTAAGTCTCTGCATTCGTTCAGTTAACACTGAATGTCAGTTATGGTGGTTACTCATTCTATGTCATTTATTTTATAATAATGTTGTTGTTTTTTATATTGATCATTATCAGATGTTTACAATTATAATCTTATTTTGAGAAGTCCATCGTAGTCAATTATATTCCATCACTAAGACACAATACGTTCGCTCACACAGCGGCAAACAGACTGAATACACATAGACTCGCACTCTGGCCAAGTTAATTATTTTGCTGTTCAACAGATATTTTGTACTTAAAAAGTTATTTGAATCATTCTGACCATTTCCTGCCTTCTGTTCAATTATTGATCTGATAGAGTGAGGGTTTTGAGAGAAGATCTGTCTCACAGAGAGGCCATGAAGTGGAGGAGGGGGGGGGAGATAGAGGTCTGCAATGAAAGTGTGTGGTGGGCAAAGTCAATTTGTTCACAACTTGTATTGATTGGTTGTTGTTATTTAATTATTTAAATGTGTTTTTATGTAGCTTATTTCTAATGATAAAATAAAAAAAAAACCTTTTGCAATATTTTTCTTTCATCAAGCAGGTGTAAGTGTGTGAAATTTGTGAAATTGTGTAACAGTGTGTGGTGTGTTTAATGGCTGATTATTTTACCACTTTTAGCAGCCAATATTTAGCGAACACATTGATATCAAATTATTTTTTTAATGAATTCTCTCGACCATTTGTTTAGTTCTTCGTACAATTAAGTTCAATTCTTTTTGTTTACCTAATGCTGGACATTCCCCTGGACAGGTGTTGGTCAAATTGAAAAACAGCAACATTCCCGTGTACAGGTGTTGGTCAAACTTTGTATTACAGCAACATTCCCGTGGACAGGTGTTGGTCAAACTTTGTATTACAGCAACATTCCCGTGGACAAGTGTTGGTCAAACTGAAATACAGCAACATTCCCGTGGACAAGTGTTGGTCAAACTGAAATACAGCAACATTTCCCGTGGACAGGTTGGTCAAACTGAAATACAGCAACATTCCCGTGGACAGGTGTTGGTCAAACTGAAATACAGCAATATTTCCCGTGGACAGGTGTTGGTCAAACTGAAATATAGCAACATTCCTGTGGACAAGTGTTGGTCAAACTGAAATACAGCAACATTCCCGTGTACATGTGTTGGTCAAACTGAAATATAGCAACATTCCTGTGGACAAGTGTTGGTCAAACTGAAATACAGCAACATTCCCGTGGACAGGTGTTGGTCAAACTGAAATACAGCAACATTCCTGTGGACAGCTGTTGGTCAAACAAAGCAATGATGGCTAAAGAAAGAGACATCAAAGAATAGGACAGCTATAGTAGGGAAAGGCTCAAAAGAAACAGAAAGATGTGTGAGATAAATATCTTTAGTGAAAGCAACATCGTACAACCCCCCGCCCCCCCCCCATATATATATATATATATATATATATATATATATATATATATATATATATATATATATATATATATATATATATATATATACAAGTACCCCGCATCTGTGCAGCGTGACTTGCCATAAGCCAATGGATTCTCTACTGCCATTGGTACTATTTGTTTTCTTCAGGCTTGTAATAGATGTTGATAAAGCTTTCCAATGTACATTTCACAACCACTCAGTGAACTATAGGAGGTATAAAGAGACCCACCGATAGTTTCGTTATACTATGCAACACCTGCCCGCACACAACTGCCATTCGTTTGTACAAACGTGTATGGTCCGCGTGTTATATTCGTGAAAACAAAACAAAACGTAGTGACGCTATGGTAGGAAGGTGAAAGGTGGAACGCAGTGCCTGGCCGGTAAACCCGCCCTCAAATCTCCTAAGTAGTGCAAGGGCACGTTATTCATATTTGCATAAGAACATTCATCAGTAAGCTATTGATAACTTACATATAATATAAAAGAAGTTAATGAAAGTAGCGTCGGAAGTAATATTATATTTTAGGTAGTGATTTGATACCCATTTTAGCTCCTTTACGCTCTGGTGAGGGAAACGGCTGCCCAAACCGCCCCCCACTCGCTACGCCACTACTGGTTCATGTGCATTATTTTGAAGTAGGAAAAGGGTGAAAGTCAGAGAGGATTTTAAAAAAAATTGCGAGACATATAGGAGGTACTGAGAGACGACAGTATTAAATAAGTCACGAGAGAGAATGAACAAATAAAATGATGTATAGCGAAGTTAGGAATAAAGAAAGTCAAATAGAAGTGAAACACACAAAAAGTAACTTTGAGACTTACGGTGATATTTACATTTCATGCTTTTCGAGTTATCTTTGAAACCAAACTGAAACAAAAACTCTCATTTAATGTGATAAAAACAATGCATCCATGATCCATCTATAACGATCTCCAGTTCTAATGTTTTAACACGTCTAGAATTAAAGTCTCTACTGCTCGGCTGTGCAAATGAGAAGTTTCACTAATCCCTCGAGTTTGATGACATTGCTGTTGTTTCTAATTGATAGACTCCAGGCCTGTTATCTCCCACTGTAGCTCGTGTATTTGTTTTGTTTCTTTTCTCTGTCTGGTTAGCATGACCTGCAGTTAGTGTCCTTTTTTGTGCGAGAATAATTTCTGAACACCCAGTGTTTAATGTCACTGGATAAACATTAGATACGATGTGAGAGGCAGCTTAGTTCCTAATTAGTGTCCTGTTACTGTTAGACTACTGTTTAGGAGCATTAGATCTATAATGTTTTGTATGTAGCCAAAAAAACTAAGATATATCTACTTAATAAAGGGAGAGAATAAAACCTTTTTCTACCATTGTTTTCCAAGGTGTGGGATTACCCTTCCATCTCCAACTAACGAAGTTAAAAAAGTTCTCAATTTAACATTCTCTAAAAATAAAAATACAATCAAAATAACTTTTTAAATAGTATATCTAATAGTAATTTATATTTCCATAACCATTACATTATTCCAATGTATAACACTGTACAACTATGAAAATAATAGTTTCACCTTCAGACCTTGAAACCTGGCGGGTAGATAACGTTAAGGTCATCTATTTCTTTGGCCTACAGTTAACAAGGAAGGTGTCATGTAGCCAGCAAAACGACCAATCGCCTTTACTTTCCTCAACTAAAATCAGGTACCCATTAGAGTCGGGTTGACTCGCCCTAAACATCCCGAAATTCCCAGGTGTTGGTCAAACTGAAATACAGCAACATTCATGTGGACAAGTGTTGGTCACCGAGATTCGAGCCTAGGACCTCAGGTTCCGAAGCGAAGCGCCTAACCACTCAGCCACCCTATGTCAAACATTAGCATTAAGTATCAAATAAAAGTGATTAATGCACTGTCCTCGTAAAAAGTAAGCAACTATGTTTAAAGGAGCAAATCTTTCTCTGAGATGATCGTAGAAGATTTATTTCGGTAAGCTGCCATCACTTTTACGGAAAAAGATTAGCAAGAAAAGATTTTCCGCCAATATTTTGACATTGATGTAATTATTGATAATAGCTGTGCAATCCTGGCACTTCGTGTGATGTGAAAGGGCGCAACTTTGCTGGAAAGGCTTTAGTCCTTTAAGATGCTATTTACCTATTTTATCTATGGAGCATGAATGTTAGCCTAAAACTTTCAAGGCCCATAGAAAAAAAACAAAACATTGTAGACAGTTGAAAAGTCTAAAAATGAGCCCCAGAAAACAATGACTTCATCAGCAACAGACGTGACAAAATATGTCACTGCTTTTTAAACTGCCAAAAATTGTACAATCTTCATTTTGGTATTCGAAGACAGCGCCTTATATCTAATCAGCTCTCTTCTTTTGGGTTGTAAGTTGGTCGCCCAAAGGATGTCTCTATGGAACAGATTTTTTTCAAAAGATAATTTGTGTATATACAGTGTATGTACTTCCTGGACTTTGTAGTTGAAAACAGGCCAAGACTCTTGTAGTAAGCCTTTCACCTGTTAGTCTCTTACCTGTTTAATAGATATTTAAAATGAAAATAAATAACCAATTAATTTTTGAGCGAGTGAAGTAAAAAGCCAACGTGTTTACATAAGCTATAACTTGCCTAATTTAATTGATATTTCCTAAGTCACTTTGGCTGCATGAGAAAGAAGGTATTCACGATTGTGACATAATGGGGAAATAACTATTTTTGAGTAGTTGTAAAGTTAGAAGTGATTCCCCCTAAGAAGTTTATATAAGGGCATGTATACCGTGTTTAGTTTCCACTTGCTCCTGAGTTACCATCTGGACCTGTGTTGTGAACTGTACATATTTTTTTTTAGTTATTGGTCGTGTATCTTGGAATACTCGGGAGAAGTGTGCCCAGCTCTGGAAATCTTTGGGCTAAGTATATTTTTGATCATTATTGTATTTTATGATTAATCAGTAGATATAGCCTCAAATAATTTCCAGGCAGAATATTTTTACCCTGATGTTATGCATCATGGGATACTCCCAAACGTGACTTATTTTTCTAGCCTTGTCTCTGAGGGATTCAACTTGTATTGAATCATCAGATAGGCTTTACCGAACGGATATCTATAGGTGGGATTCTATGAAGCTTATAGGCTCATAGGTTTCCCTGAAGCTTATAGCTCATCATGACCTTTTTGCTTTGTTGTTTTTTTTTGGCTAAAAGTGGCTGTGTTGGCCTGAAGCCTGTGACCCCGGAATTGCCAAAAGTGGTCGTGTATTGACATGAGGCCTGTGACCTTCATTTTTCTATACTGATGTGTGATTTCCAGAATGTGATGAAAGTGTATGTATTATATGACTAGGGCGGTGTAACATACTATTTTTCAATGTGTATCTTCTGTTTATTTTGTGTTGAGTAGACCTTTGAGTTGATTGCCATTTGTTTACACATTTATTTTACTCATGCAAATAAACTTTGTATATATGTTTACATGCAACTTTGTTAAGTCTTGTTTTGCATACATTAATTTCATTATATACCTAGAGGTTATACTTAATAACCTAGGAAATATAAGTAGGGGCCAATAAGCCACTGGACAAACGTGCCAGTACACCTCTTAACACTGATATGTTGATCTAAAATAACTAAATCTAGCTATAAGTACGTGAAACTTTTTAGCTATACCCGCTAATAGGTAAATTAATTAATCAAGTTTTGTTATGTACAATGAGGTACTCTTTTAGAATCAATCTCCATTAATATGTAACCTGGGGTACTCTTACAAGCAACCTCATTCAATATGTAGCTAAAAATAAAATCAAAATAAATATCTTCGTTGACATTTTGACCTTGTGCCTAAACGTAGCACTAATTTTTTTTGTCGTTGTTAAACCACAGATCTGTACGACGTGGCTACGCGCTATTGGTCTCCACTGCCCACATGTGGCGACGTCGCAGGTCAGTGTTGAGGCCTACTATAACGACTGGTCTCGGCTTAGGTACGATGAGTGCTACAAATATGTTCATTCGACAAAAGTATCGCGCAGACGCGACCATAGACAGGTAACCTACTAACCCATATTTTCATTTTTAGCTCTCACTGGCAGAATCTGACTAGCTACACACACTCATACATTATTTAATGATCATTTTAAGCCCTCTCTTTGTTCGTTCGTTGCTCTTTATTAATTTTATGCTAAAGAGTATAAAAAACAAAAACTAACGGCCTAAAAAACAAAATATTAACATTATCAACTCAGCACGTGATATTACAATGATTAAAGAGCCAAACTCACTTGTAAAGAGTGAACAATGTCATCCTTTAATTAACTAGTAATCTGTATTCTGTTGGCACGACTGCTGACTTCACTTTGAACCTGAAGTGCTGCAGCACATATCGTGGGACCTGATCGTAAGGGTGTATTATTCTGCTATGACTTCAAAGGTAACCCAGTGTATCAGAATTTAATGACGTTGCAGTCTAGTAACTAATTGACAGAGAGGATGAATGATCGCATGACACCCGCGCTTTCAAAGTCTAGTTTATCTTTAAAAAAACAACTTTTTTTTTATTCCAATTTTGGTTGGCTTTAGTAATGAAGCTAAAACACTGGCTGTGTTCAGTTAATGGCAGGAATCATCACGAGATAGTCGACACGGGCTATGTTGAGTTGTGTCAGGAATCACCACGAGATAGTCGACACGGGCTATGTTGAGTTGTGTCAGGAATCATCACGAGATAGTCGACACTGGCTATGTTGAGTTGTGTCAGGAATCATCACGAGATAGTCGACACGGGCTATGTTGAGTTGTGTCAGGAATTATCACGAGATAGTCGACACTGGCTATGTTGAGTTGTGTCAGGAATCATCACGAGATAGTCGACACTGGCTATGTTGAGTTGTGTAAGGAATCATCACGAGATAGTCGACACTGGCTATGTTGAGTTGTGTAAGGAATCATCACGAGATAGTCTACTCTAACTGCTGGTCATATCTGATGGACACCACAGTGTTCAGTACTGTTTAGGGCTCAACTCTCACGCCAAATCACCCCTCCACTTTATTTTCTCACTGTGCGGTGTGGACCACAGGAAGATTTAATGAAAATGTACGTGAAGAACGTTTAATATAATATATATATATATATATATATATATATTGTTATAGGTTTAGTTAAATTGGGAATTTGACGAGACTATAAATAGACTATGTTAGACGGAAATAGGAATGATGGGATAATTTTTAACGGACAGGACGGGAATCGACTCACTCCTCTTAATGGCGAGACATCGTCTTTAGTAACTGTTGACATTTGGACTGTGCCCCATTTAATTTTGGATTAAAATATTATTTATTAAGTATAAACAGTTTTTATCAAGTATTTTATAGAATTTAATATATGTTGTTTGGTTGTAAAACGAATTCCAAGAGCTAGTAAATAATACTTCATCTAGACCTAGATCTACGTCACATCTATTACTAAACAACCACAACAATATATATATATATATATATCATTCTAGTATTACATCATAAAAGCCTAGAATGTTGTTCGCTCATCACGAACGTATAAGTTTCTCTTGTTTGTTTTTTTCTAAAGTGTGATCTGGTCCTCCGATGATACGTGGTGAAGAACCTCCAAAGATACGTTATAGACCTCCGATGATGCGTTGTGTAGCATCTTTGATGATGCGTTGCTTGCGATCCCAAACACACATTATGAGGTCCTCAGGTGATACTTTATTAGTTTATTTAGCACCAAACAATAGACAGCAAATGATTACTAGTTTTTTGTTTAAGAAGTATACTTTCTATCTGACAATCAAAATAGAACAAATGTTTGAACTGTCAATGCAAATATCTACATGAAATTCACCCTATACTGAAGTTTAAATAGCTAAACATCAGTGCTAATAATCCTCTCAATAAAGCGGAAATTGGGTCAATACAGTATTAATTTGTTTTCTTATACTTTGTCTATGCATGTCATGTTTTTTGGTTATCCGTAGAACCCCTGCTTAAGTTATATTGAATTTTTGAAAATTCATCAATTTCAAATTACACATTTTGTTTAAAATAATTTCTAACCAGTGACACGAGTAGTGACAAAGTTTTTTGAACCTACATTTTAAGTTGAATTAATTTTTAAAAATAAATGTATTAACAAAATTCAAATTTAAACCATTATATAACAGATAATATGTATCGTTACTATCACTATACACATTTTTTAAAGGTTTGCAAGCTGACCATCCGTTACTACAGAGATTATTTTTCATATAGGGTTTTGTTGTTTTATGAAATAGTTCTTCAAAACATTAAATATTAATGTGCCTTAAGTATCACAGAAAAAGTTTTCACAAAGAGCAGTTTTTCGTGGATTTCATGAGCCATAATAATTTGAATAAAAAAATACATCATTACCAGACAAGGTTGACTCTGCCAACTGTATAGAGAAATGTGTTGTTTGCAGAAATATGTCGTTTGCAAAGACTTATTTAAGAAGAAAGAAAAATTGGACTATATTCCAACAGAGCTCAAGAATTTAGTGAACTCTTCTACAAATCCATTGCCCTAACAACCAATGAGTCAGAGTTTGCACGGATGGTTCTCAGAAAGCCACCACAAACGGAGGAGCTGGAATACTCATTGAATGGCCCAATGGAGAAAAAATAATTTAAAAATTAAGTTCATTGTAACTAATGAGCTCTACGACAACCACAGAGAAGAAATAGGAGCACTGGAGCTAACAGATACCATGCTAGCGAATCGGCCAAGTTCGCCAAACAGTTAAATTTTTTCTTGACCAATAATAAAAATAGTCATTCAAAGCTTGACAAACTCTGATGTATCCTAACTGAAACAACTCATGATGCCTGGACTGATGTTCGGTGGTCACCTTGCCTGCTCGCATCTACCTTCGGGAGATTTTGGTTAGGATGTTATTATCCACATAATCTGAAGGAATATCCAAAAGATTTTGTACAAAACATACTGTGTGACCTGTGCTCCAATGTTTAAATAGAAGGAAAAAGAAGGCTGACACACTTGCCAAATGTGAGAAAACAAATACACCCTTAAACATCGCACTTAATCAGGAAGAAAAGAAGAAACTAATAGTGAATTGTAAAAACGAGAAATGGACTAGCTCTCATTCGATATACAAGAAAGATGAAACCTATTATAAACTATCCCGATAGAACCACCTAAAATTTTTCACATCAGAACCGTACACATCATATTGAGAAAACATATGTTCCGTAAGCTCAAAATTGGGACCATTGAAATTTGTCCTTTTGGAGTGTCACCAGAGAATGCCGCCAATGCCTTCAAAATTGCATTCTTCATCAAAAGGCCCAAAAACAAAACACCGGTCACAAAACCCAAACATGAAATTCTTTTAATGATATAAGTTTGTGTAAGACTTTTTACTATTTCTTCAATTGCTAGTAAAATCAATAATTTGCCTATCATGTGAGGTTTTCAGTATTTTACTATAATCATTTTCTCAATGTCATGTCAAAGAGAGTTTTTGTGGGTGTATTCTGAACTTTATCTTTCAGTGTTGCAAACTTTTATCTTTTTATTAGGGTGGCATCATCTCAAATGATCCTCCAGCTTAATTGGTTTCATAGCATCATAAAAAATGGCACATTAACACTCGCTTGTTTGACAAGGAAGTAATGAAGTTCAATTTCAAATACTTAACGCTGTACAGTCTACATTTATTTATTTTCAAGTTATAACTAGACAAAACAACACTATTTAAATATAGTTATTAAATTAAACAAAACAATTTTTCATTCGATCAGCAGGATAATAATTTTAAGGATTTTCTAAGGTACAAATCATAAATGTGTGTATGAAAAAATTCCAATTGTCAAAATTAAAGTCACGACATGTTGAATTGATATTCTTTATCGTAGATCCCCGTGCACATCTCATAGACCCTCAATTCCCTTTTTAACTTTCGTAGACCCCTTGGAAGTCTTCGTAGACCCCTGGGGGTCTATATAGACCACTTTGGGAATCACTAATTTAGACACTATAGACTGTTTGTAACCACGTAATTAAGACCCCACTTGTCCAACCCTCTGCTGTCTGTTTACAACCCTGCATATTGTCAATAGTGTACTCCAGCCTCACACATTTATGATGTTGATACGAACGTATACACAACACACGCACGTATGTTGCTATTGGAGGCCCCGTCGTCCCGCCCATTCCATCACGTGGTTTATGACATTAAAGTATTCGAAGTAATCCACTTCTGTGTCACGCTGACCCTGAAACTGGAACACACAGAGATGATAATATAACAAGAAAGAAAAAGTCACGTGAGTAATGTCCAGGCACATAATGAGTCAGTCTCACTATGGTTTAATACCCTCTTGGAGTACGCTGCCCAGAGAAAGAGGTAAGAGGGGAGAGGAAGGCTAGGAGGGAGAGAGAAAAAAAGACATCGATACGTGTAATACTGTGTCTTTGTACCCCGATGTGCAGGCCGCCCGGTCATGCTCACCAACAGAGTTGACATGCACGCATGCATGCGATGAATAAGGTGTATGTGAGTCATAACCGACCGACCCGATGCAGAACCCTCCATCGCCCGCCCCCACTTTTCTTTTTTTCATTGTATTGCCCCTATCTCTTTTTTTCCCCGTTCTCACTGTAAGGTGAAGGTCACTGTTGCATGAACAGGACCGCAAACGGCGCTGCGGAACGAGTTAAACAATATTGACTGGCTGGACTTTTGGTGTGAACACAGCGCTTCATTGAAAATGGCGGTTCTAAAATTATTCCACTGTCAAACTAACAATATAATGAGTTGGTAACAAAATAAATAAACATTCTCGATACCGTTTATTACTTTTAAGAACATATACAAGTATTGAGTGTAATGATATTTACATTACTTGTAATAGATAGTGCATGCATTGAGATATATCTTTTTAAATGTTCTATTACCTACAGTAAATTAAAGTACCTCTTTCAGACCTTGCGATCTATGGGGCAAATAATGTAAAGTGCATCTATTTCTGTGTCCCCCACGGTTAACGAGCAGGGTGTCATGCGGCCAGCACAACGTCATCTATTTCTGTGTCCCCCACGGTTAACGAGCAGGGTGTCATGTGGCCAGCACAACGTCATCTATTTCTGTGTCCCCCACGGTTAACGAGCAGGTGTCATGTGGCCAGCACAACCACCAACAACATTTACTTCTTTCCAATGTATTTCAGGCACCCATTAGACTTGGCTGGACTCAGTGGCACCCTTACAAACCCGAAATTGAAAACCCCTATTTTCACCGTGATTCGAACCCGAGACCATTTGGTCTGCAAGTCAAGTGTTTTAGCACTCAGCCACCGCGCCCCCTTTTTTGCCAACAGGATGACTCGATTTTGTTTGTTTTCTCACGCCCAATCTTCTATTTTCTTAAGGAGGTAGTAAAAGTTCGATCCTATTCTGTAAGCGTGCTGGAACTTTGCTACGCTATTGTCTGGTGGTAATGAAAAGGTCAATTAGTTTAAAACCAAACACCATCATTACGTTCAGTCTTCTAAATAGATGCAGAAAATAAAGTATTACATATCATTTATAATATTGTGAAAATGACTGGCAAATAAATATCCTAAGTCTATATCCTAACGATCATTGCAACAACTAGCGTGGACTATTCAAAATAAACTCCATTTCAAAACATCCTCGTATTATTTTAGACTCGCTTACTTGTATTGCTCGAATAAAGCGAAAATGTCAAATTAAAAAGAAAACGAAAATGACATTTCTCCTTACTTTCTTTAATAGATTTATGTTCCTGCTTCAACACAATTTTTTTTTAATAACTTTTCTGTTCTTTCGAGTCCTCTTCCATCTCTAACAATGTATCCCATAAATTAAGTCTCTATGGAACTGTTTGGGAATCACTGGATTAAGGGGGGTTGACAGGGTCGAGTAGAACGAGATACCACGTGACTAGCGCTAATCTCGACGCCATTTCGTTTCTTTTCCAGAGAGGCAAGGGATGAAAAACTTGGCTGAGAAAATTATGAAAGTCTGTCTCGAGGTGTCCAGGAGAAATGTGGAAATGATCATGATGGACGGCCTGGGCAAGGGAGAAAACAAATAAGCAAAAAGTCATTTGAATAGCTGTCCTTGTGGAGGGGGATGAACTGCTTGCTTGAGTAAATGGGGGGGGGGGAGTGTAGATCAGAGGTGAGTACAAGCTTCAGCTTGTGGAGGAAACTCGATAAATCATTAAGAGACAATGAGTAATGCTCAATCAAGTTTTCACTGAAATAATGATTTGATGAAAAGCCGGGTGGGGAGGAGGGGGTGTCCAGTAACATAATTCTGATAATGACCCTTGTCCAAGGTGTCACTACTCTTCTCCCTTTCATACTTTAGCCATATTGGAGAACGTCGTACTAAAACCACTGAGAACCCAATAGAAAAAAACAGAATTGTGTGTAGCACCTATTTTTAAAGAGAATCTGATCATTTTTAATCTCTCCCCCACCCCCCACACACACAAAACTGGTCTGCTACAACACACAACACGGCTAATAATTTACTTGACAAATCTATAGTTTTCCTTGTGTGTGTGTGTATACGTGGCCAGTGAACAGGGTAGAATGTTAAATCTATTGATAAACTGTATATTTCAGAAAGCATCTAGACCGCAGATCACAACTAGATGTAATAAATTGTATTCCTATATAAGCACAACAAAGTCACATTTATAAGCTCAACTTTTTGTAACACAGTCTATTTTATTATTTAGTGTTTCGATTTAGCGTACTTGACATTGTTTATTGTCTTTTTATGTAAAATAACTCCCAATCTTTTTTTTTTTCATTTTATTTTAAATTTAACAATATCGCTCTCACAATTCTCAATATCGCTTTCTCTTTT
The DNA here is from genome assembly GCA_036873155.1 of Biomphalaria sudanica. Classification (NCBI taxonomy): domain Eukaryota; kingdom Metazoa; phylum Mollusca; class Gastropoda; family Planorbidae; genus Biomphalaria; species Biomphalaria sudanica. Next base: position 199,859 of record JAZGLO010001103.1, read on the forward strand.
TTTTTTTCTCTCTTTTACTACATTTATCGCTAAAAGAGTTGTCTTTTGAATGTACGCCGGAACTTAAAAATCAGAATGTGAACTATGAGAAGACTACTCTGATTAACTTATTTATACATGAAAATCCCTTATAAACAAATAGTTCTCTCTCTTATTCTCGCCTAACGTTTTAGTCTCTAACAAAAGGAATAAATATCAATTTTATCCTTGCCAATATTGATTTCTTGTAAGATACTATCTGTCATCAGATAACATTCGATACTCAATTAATGTATAGTGAGTCCAAATATTAATGTTGACCATAAAATTATTATACATGCAGTAGATTAACAGAACTACTTTTATCACTTAAATTAATATTTACATTTTTTTTGCTGGGTGTCATTGTTTTTTTTTAAAGCTTTGGACAAGTGTTTTCGCAAATGACACTTTACAAACATTGCATGTTAACATAATTATACTGTCCTAAAAAGAATGTGGCATTAAACGTTTCACCGCATTAAATGATCGAAAGAACTTAGTCACCACTCGTCAACCATTATTCAGTGTGATTCCTATCTCAACTTGCTTTCATAGTGTTGACCCGCCAGTCAGTACACACACACACTATCACAATACCAACCCTGACTGGCCAGTAGGCCACACTTTGATAGTCAATCTGTAGTCTTTTAATCTGGCCTTCATCTACATCAGTGGTCGTTTCTACATCGTCATTTGTGAAATGAGAAGTTTGAAGTTATTGACCCCCCTCTCAGAACTATAGACCTTGCCATAGCCGCTTCGGTTGTCATCCCACGCAAACGGGGCTAAAAAGAAAAAGGTTGTAATTTATTTTTTCATGATTACTTTTTTTTTTTTTTTTTTTGCTTTTTGAGGGCTGCATTGACTTATTGACAAATGTTTGTTTTGTAAAATGTAATGTTTGACATGTTTCGGATGTTCCTTCAAAGTTAAAGATAATTTACTTCCTAGTCCAAACCTCCCGCAGGACGACAGGGGATGGCAGCGAGCAGCGTATGAACCCGGGATCATAGTCACGTGAGCATACAGCACGACCAAGCAGCCATTTTAATCCACTTCGATGTATCGTCTGCTACCTCCGCGTAAGCCACCGCCGTCTCTTTTAATTGAACAGTAACTCTCAGCATCTGTCTTACCTAGTTCGCGTCCTTTCAACGTAGTAATGAAGATTTATTGGAATCTATGTGGAGTTGAATTTATTGTCTCCACCTGATTAGACAGATGAAGCTGTTTCTTACAATTTCAAAATCTATTCGATTACGATACTTACACTATAGTGGTTTCGATTCCAGTTATATAATAAAGAGAGATAAGTCTTTCCATATATCTTGTTGCTTGCATCTTTCTTGCGTCTTACTTGCGTTCATTTACGTATCGATATTAAAGTTTATTTCTATTATGCTTACGTTTTACTTTGTTCACAGAAAGGTAGATGTTGATATCCTCGTTTTCCAACAGAACAAGACACAGCAATAGTACTATAAACTAGCCTCGTTTAGATGTTGATCTATTTCACGATGCAAATAAACTAGCCTCGTTTTAGATCACGTTTTCTACATGACGGTAAAAGCGTGCATAAGCTAATGACTAAACTCCACATTAAGACAGTTTAACCCCAAGCAAACGGCTCGATATGTGCAAACTCAGCTTTAAATAGAATTATTTGAATACTTGCACATCTGTGGACTTGATGTCAGGCGTTTTCTTGTGGCACGTCTTGGCCTCTTCAGATCTGTTTTTTAATGATGTCCCTTGACCTTGGATTAATTTTTGTTTTGTTTTGTTTTTGTATTGTATTTTTTGGGGGGTTGATTTATTTAATTTATATTTTGCATTTCCGTATGTTTGGCCGCCAGAGTGAACTGTTGAATTATGTTTGGCCGCCAGGTTCATTATGTTCGGCCGCCAGAGTGAACTGTTGAATTATGTTCGGCCGCCAGAGTGAACTGTTGAATTATGTTCGGCCGCCAGAGTGAACTGTTGAATTATGTTCGACCGCCAGAGTGAACTGTTGAATTATGTTTGGCCGCCAGAGTGAACTGTTGAATTATGTTTGGCCGCCAGAGTGAACTGTTGAATTATGTTTGGCCGCCAGAGTGAACTGTTGAATTATGTTTGGCCGCCAGAGTGAACTGTTGAATTATGTTCGGCCGCCAGAGTGAACTGTTGAATTATGTTCGGCCGCCAGAGTGAACTGTTGAATTATGTTCGGCCGCCAGAGTGAACTGTTGAATTATGTTCGGCCGCCAGAGTGAACTGTTGAATTATGTTCGGCCGCCAGAGTGAACTGTTGAATTATGTTCGGCCGCCAGAGTGAACTGTTGAATTATGTTCGGCCGCCAGAGGGAACTTTTGAATTATGTTTGGCCGCCAGAGTGAACTGTTGAATTATGTTTGGCCGCCAGAGTGAACTGTTGAATTATGTTCGGCCGCCAGAGTGAACTGTTGAATTATGTTTGGCCGCCAGAGTGAACTGTTGAATTATGTTTGGCCGCCAGAGTGAACTGTTGAATTATGTTCGGCCGCCAGAGTGAACTGTTGAATTATATTTGAACACTTTTCGTTTTCATTTACACCGTAATCAAAGATTAAAACTTGTCAAGAACATTTATGTGATTATGTTTTTCTTTTAATATCTGAGAAAGGACAGGAGGATAGACATAAGTATCTATACATAGACATACACAAATACGCGAGCGCACACAAACACACACACACAAACACACACACACACACATACACACGTTACCAATCATATTGTGTTGTATGTAAGATGGAAGAAAAACAAAAGATGATATGCGATGAAGGTTACTGTCACGGATGAATGTCTGTGTTGTTTATAATCTATTTTTACTTATATATGTTTGTTGGAACGTATGCGCGAATGACCGGAAGTGTATTATTTTTCAGAACAGAGAAGACCAGCGTGTGATATGTGCCATGAAGTATAATAAAGTTTCTGTGTTTTGATCGAGTTATTAAGTGGGTTTTTTAATTACAACTGAACCCATGGACACTTACACTTCCAGATTTCTAGAGCGCTATAGATATAGTAGAATGCTGTAATAGTTACTATGATGTGGTGATCGTGGTAAAAAGGAGCTAAAATTGTTAAATTAACATATTCATGTTTGATACATTTGGGTCGATTTACGACGCTAATAGAGTCCATGGCCATTGATGAAAAGACAGAGTGTTGAAAGCATGTATTCAAAATACAGCGAATTCAGAACAACACTGCACGAATTGCCCTACAAGACGAGATTCTGCTTCTGTTCTCTTGCGCACACTCCATTGGCTTCCTGTGAAAGCAAGAATTGACTACAAGCTGGCCACACTTTGTCATCAATGCATCTACACTAAAGAAATGTCCTTGTACCTTAGTGAACCATATGTTTCTCAGAGAAAACTGCGCTCCTTGGACTCAACGCTTCTAGTGGTGCTACGTTTCTCCCTCAAAAGTTACGATTTTTGGACTTTTTTCAGTACACGGACCAAAGGCTTGGAACTTATTCCCCATTGATCTCAGACACAACATTCTTCACTAGATCTACATTCAAGAAGAAAATTAAGACCTATCTGTTCACAACTTGTTTACATTAGTTTGTTATTTGAGCTGTGAAGTGATTATGTTCGTAACGTTATAGCAGCGCCCTGAGCCGACATCCTCTTTGTTAACAGCATTCTATGAATTAAACTATTAGTATTATTATTATTATTATTCAAAAAATCGGAACTTCAATTGTCATGACATTGAACTAACACGTGTGAGCTGTATTAGAAGAAATAAATAAAAAGTTATAACAAGTTTTCAGATTAAACGTTTGGCTGTCAAGTTGATCTATTTGACTTTGTCCCATCCAGATAAAGAAAAAGATGCGAAAGATTTTACAATGAGGCATTTTTTTCCCACTAAAAACAATATAAACTTTATAGGAGAAATAGAGAGAAGAGAGAGAAAGAGAGAGATTATATATACATTCTACATGCATTCCAACAGCTGGAGACAGTATTTGTGACAGCACTGACACCTATGCCATAAATATTCATTAGTGGAAGGGCTTATAGTTAGTACCTTCTCAGTTTCACACACATGAAGTTAGTCTGACGTCATACGGTCATAGATTCAACTCTAATACAAAATGTTAGAGAAACAAAATGGATGGGAAGGTCAATGGTGTCGCGTTCGATATTTCTCTTCCCATTTTTCGAAAGAAAAAGAAATACATTGACTTGAGTCATGCCTTTGCACACTCCCAATATACAAATAAATCTCGCACAATCTCGTCTGCTGGTGATTAGCTCCTAACATAAAGATGGTTGGATACCGTTGTTCTTGGCTTGTTTCTTTAATGCTCGTAAATCTATGACAAGACGTAAAGGTCAGGCTGCAGAACTTTCAGTATAACTTAAGAGCAGGAAAAATACTTAGAATCTAGGTTTTATCGTACTAAAAAAAAAACAATAAAATTCATCGATTAGTTTATTCAATATTTATGATATATTTATTGCTTTCAGTGAATCAAACAAGTTATAACATTAAGTCAATGCTAAATAACAACCAAATGACGGAATCCGTACTTGTCTCTTTAAAAATGTGGCTACTAATAATCTTCTTTGAATTATATATATATATATATATAATAGAGAGAGAGAGAGGGAGTGAAAGGGAGGAGTTAGGAGAAATGAAGTTATGGGGAGACAGCGAAAGTGTGAATGTAAAGAGAGAGAGAGACGGAGTGATAGGAATCCTGTTATATAATGCATTAGTGCTTTTCATTTTTTAAAGTTTCGACTAAACGGTAGAAAAAGAATCATTTGCTGGATTTTTTAAAAAGTCCATATTAAACACATCAGATACCTAGATCTAGTTCACAAACCTCAGCTGTAACAACACTGCCAAGAAATCGTTCTACAGTTCAGCAAAGTGCAGCTCCAATCAGCCTTCCCGTCATTAATCAATTGATTGGTTTAAATCGCTTGTCAACACACGAGGTAACTTAACCTTTTGAATTGCAAAAACGGCAGCTTGCTTCCCAGGGAATGTCTTTGGTAAATGTCCTGCTAGAGGACAGAAGGACAATGAGCCTATAAAGTGGCGAGTGTGTGATACGTTTTACTTGGAGAAACAGCTATAAAATGTCCTTATAACATAATAGTCCACATTATTTTTACACTGTATAGCTGAGCAGTGGTGACATTTCTGCATCACTTGATTTTTTGTTCTTTCTAGTAACTTTCTACCCATTGTTTCACTTTCTGTCTCTTTCCTTGTCTCTATTCTTAACCTTTTTTTTTTTCTCTTTCTCTATCTCTCAGTCGCTCTTTGATTCCATTTTCACATTGAGAACTTCACGTTATTTTCGTTTCTTTATGCCTTTCTTCTTTTTCTTTTTCTGTCTTTTTAGCGCTTTTTCCTCTCTATCTCTTTCTTTCCATCATTACCACTTTATTTGCTCTTTCTTTCTCTTTATCTCTTTTCTTTTTTTTTTTTAGTTTATTTATTTTCTTCGCATCTCTCTGTTTAGCTTAATGTTTATATTTCTTTCTTAGCCCTTTACTTCTCCTTTAATCTCTCTCTCTCTCTCTCTCTTTCTTTCTCTCTGTCTCTCTCTCTCTCTCTCTCTTTCTTTCTCTCTCTCACTCTCTCTCTCTTTCTCTATCTCTCATCTATTTCTTCATTTATCGTTAGCTCGTCCCTTCTCACTATCTTTAGCTTTCTTTTTCTTTCTTGTTGCTCCCACTCTTGTTCAGAGTAATGTTCATACGCTTCTACTTGGTTCATTTCCTTGTCTTCGTCTCTTGTTACGCTGTTCGCCTGCTATATAACCAGTGTGTGTTATATCAATGTTGAGCAAGGAGATCTAGAGCTTCCTCTCTGTGTGCATTCAACGCGTTGTTAACGTCTAGAGATGCTCTTATTTGAACAAGAACACTGAAATGTTTTTGACGTGTAGATATCCTATCATCTCACTACTCATATCTGGCTGTTCACCTTCACTACATTGCACATAGGAAGTTCAGCTTTGCTAGTTTGCCACTTTACAAATGTCCAGCATCGCCCTCCATTGATCAACATTTCCTTTACCCCTCTCCTAACAGCCGGCCATATTTCTTGTTGTAACAAACGTCTCCTCCGGTCAGCTATCACGCCGCCTCATTAGCTGGCCATTGTCCGTAAATGTCCTCTCGAACCTATCACAAATTGAATCCATTTCTCCGTGTTAGCATTCTTATTGTAACCAAAGATTTGTACGTGTCCCCAGGCTACAGACAATTCCGTTCTAGTTAAATTATTTCTTGAGGTTGACAAAAAGAAAAGCTTGTCATAAACAAAACGGTAATGAAAAGTTTTGTGGCTGGAGAAAGTTTTGAGTCAAATATCTCATCACTTATTGCATCAATAATTCAATCAGCTGACAAAACAAAATGTCATTGTTGTTTTTAATATGAATGATTCGAATGGTTGGAATAAATTAATTAAATACAACACTATATATGTACCCTTATGAAATATTGTCTCGCCTTGCTAAGTTAAGTTGCTAAGTATTATCATGAAACCTAGGGAATTGAATTGTAGTTTCGAAAGGTCATAAGACTACCACAACAATCAACCGCCTTTACCTATCCCCTAACTACTTACCGGAAGTGGTAATCTTTTATATATAAACTCTCCACTACCTGCAAAATGATTCCTAATGAGATGCGTCTCAAATAGCCTCTGACAACCAGTCCAACTCCTGGCCTTCACGTGTGGCTCAGATATTGAGTCCGGCAGAACTGTTTTCTCTTTCAGTAGAAAGGGCGAAGGCGAGTTACTGGAGACTTAACTAGTAAGCTTCGGGTAGGAGGGGCTCGCTAGCCATGACTGGCTACCCACCTCAGAGAAGTAAATTCAAACCTCTGCTGCCTTGCAGCTATACCCAATCATGGGAAAGCCTTCGGGAGTCAACCCTGAGGAAATATCAGGAACAGGCGACCCATAGGAAGTTTGCAGCACACAATGATACACCCTGACAAACCCTTCGATGCCGCTGACCCCAAACTATATCGGCACTTGCCGTTCCTTTGGATACATCAGCTGCGTGAGCTTATGAAACTGCTGTATGGCCAACATTATTCCGACCATACTAATGGCATGCATTCATCATATTTCTATGAGATGATAATAGTCGCTTCGCGACTGAAGGAAGCATACTCTACATTTGATTCTATGTAGATTTTGCTGCTGAGATTCCAACATTGTTTGCTAACTTTCGTAGCGCTTACATTCTATCCACTTATAATGAAGACACCATCATAGCTAGAGGCCTGCAGACAATTAGTGATTTTTTTTTTTTTTGCTAGGTGAACTTCCTCAAGCAAGTCTCTCGAGACTTCTTTTATGCTCTGAAATAAAAAAAACTCTTTAGTTGCTACTTTGGATATCTCGTCAATGGAGAGCGGTTATATCAGAAATTGATGTTAATCCAAACAGGATTGTTTATGTGTATGGAGAAGTTTTGAATTGGAAATTCTTCTCTCTTTGGCCACAATTAAAAGAATAGTTTCCTTTTCAGACCTTCTGATCTATAGGGAGATGATGTAAAGTTCATGTTTCTGTAGTTAATGAGGGTTTCATAAGGCCAACACAAAGACCAACCGCCTTTACCTATCCCCAACTAATGTCAGCTGCACTAAAGATCCCGAAATTAAAAATCCGCTCAAAAAGTAGCAGTTTATTCTGGTGATGGTAAAATACATACATAGAAGACGAACATTTTAACACCACTAAACCAATAGCAGCTTTCCATGCGAAATTCGTTATAAAATAAAGTGAAACAAATATATATGATAGTGAAACAAATATATGATATTGAAACAAATATATGATAGTGAAACGGGAAAACAACATAAAAAATATGTACACACAAAAACGGTGAAACAAGATTTCATCTACAAAAATGCACGCAATAACATGTTCAATATTACCTCATCTTTATCTTCAAGAGAATCTACAATATTTTGTGTACTTTTGGGGTTCAAAAGTGATCAGGTTACTGCGACTTGTTATATTTTGTACACACACTCTCTCTCTATCTCTCTTTCTTTCTCTCTATCTTTCTTTTTTTTTTCTCTCTCTCATCTCTCTTTCCTAAACCCACATTGAAATTAGGGTACAACGATTGATCCAAACGAGTGCTCAGATTGTATTGAACAAAGTGTCTAATGGATACATTCTGAACTTCTTTGTAAGTTCTACCTGTAATAGTACACTCCCCCCCCCCCTTACATTCATCTTCACTTAGTCCTCTCTCTCTCTCTCTCTCTCTCTCTCTCTCTCTCTCTCTCTCTCTCTCTCTCTCTCTCTCTCTCTCTCTCTCTCGGCACATTGTTGAATGAGATTTTGTAGCTTGTTTTTAAACTCTGTTAGAACTAAGCAGTTCAAATGGCCACCTACTTGTACAGAGAACTAAGCAGTTCAAATGGCCACCTACTTGTACAGAGAACTAAGCAGTTCAAATGGCCACCTACTTGTACAGAGAACTAAGCAGTTCAAATGGCCACCTACTTGTACAGAGAACTAAGCAGTTCAAATGGCCACCTACATGTACAGAGAACTAAGCAGTTCAAATGGCCACCTACATGTACAGAGAACTAAGCAGTTCAAATGGCCGCCTATTGTACAGCTGATAATGAACTTCAAAAATGCTTTCGATATACATTATCTTTGCAGCGGAGCATTATTTTTGCCACTTTTTTTTTTGCTGGGAGGGGGGTGAAAATACCTCTTCACTGGAGGCCGTTACTCAGTTACCTTTCGTTCTAGCTCATTATTACATCTAGTCCTTTATATAGATGCACTTCACGTATGTTTCAATATGTACAAATATTTCTTGTGTTGGTCGGTCATTTGGTGAATCTTATATTCTTTGTTTTATTTGCTTTTTTTTGTTTCCGTCATAAAATACATGTTCAATTTTTACACCTGCAAGAATAGTTTATGTCAATCCTTACTTAGAATCTCATTTCTTTTGGGTATGAATGTCGTTTCTTAGTTATTCATTATTATCGTTATTATTAGTGTAGAAGTAGATCTAGTAGTATTACTTATATAATAGTAATTATTATATTTATTAGTCATTTATTGTTATTTACCTTGCAGCGCCTTGTTAACCGCTGAACACAGAAATAGATTCCCCTTGCTACATCTGCTTCACCCACAGAGACGCAAGAAATTTCTGTTCAAATGAACACTATTTTCCGCTAACAATTACAGACATTACTTTTTACAGATTTACATCTTGTTGGTCAATTTTGTTTTGTGATATTCTTTGTATTCAGACCGGAAGTGTGTAATCTGACACCATAAGTGAGTGTGTGTGTTAGGTACGGATGTATTGAATAGCACTCACTGTAAACCAAAGGCCAACAGAAATTGCTCTAGAAGACTGATACATGCGAATTCGATTACGTTTAGATGGCTTGTTTACCAAACATAATGGTTACTCGATTATAATTTAAATTGAAATAATATCAGAAAATTTCTCAGTGGATTAAGGCGACTACAATGAATTTTGTTTCCCTTTAACGAATTTCGACACTGGCGATGCCAGACAGGGTGTCAAAATCGACACAAGCATGACCATACGATCCGACCCACAACTTGCTTACTATAAGAAATGCATCTTTTTTTTTCTTTTCTGCCACATAATAATTAAAGTTTCATAAAACAGCAAAAACGTAATACATGCATGCAGACGTAGCTTTATACAATTATTTCTATATGAACTCTGAATTTGTAAAACGTTCAAAATAATTTTTATCTCTTATCTTATGAATTTATGTTAATTTCTTACAATTTAAATACAAGAGTATAAAAATTAATAGCACAGCAAATGATGGCTAATTATAAGGAATAGTGTATTCGGTTGAAAATTAACTGATTAGTTTATTGGGGATCAGTCAACGAATGGATGAATAATGATATTGTTCGACAGGCGATATCTGTATATAAATTTAGTCATATTTATTTGACATCATATCTAATGTAGCTATGGTTTGGCTATTTCACTGTGAATATGATGTCAATCATTCCTTGCAGCCCAAAGTAATTGCAATCTTTGTAGACACACACACACACACACCATCAGTATGACAAGTAGCTAAAGAAAACTAGAAATGCTTACACAGAGGTCAGTTTTTATTTTATTCTGACTACGTCCAGTAAAGAATGAGCAGGAAGAGAAAAGTGTGTGAGACTCAATAGAAATAGTTGATCCATAGATCTATTTGACGATAAAACAAGGGCCATAACCATCAATGTTATTTCATTCTTATAGCATTTTCAACGTGTAAGAGTTACTGTTCATTGGGGTCAGGCTGAGTTCCCAGCATCATAGAAGTCTGGGACAGGATCAAATTACCGTCTGATTGAATCATTCATTACATTCAATTGATTTCTGTGACCAGACGACCTCACCTCTTCACTACCTCTCCATTTTTTGTCACTCTTCAAAAGTCTCTTGCCCACCCCCCCTCCCCTTACCTACATGGAGCAGGTTTAGCACTTAAATGAAGGACTTATTGAATTGTTTCTCTTATGTTATTTGCTAACTGAAGGCGTTATTAATCGATGCCTAAACCACGGGTCATATCTGGTCCGTCTCCGGTACCTCTCAGAGCTTTTGGTCACAGTGAGTGCATAACAAAGACGCGGGACGTAATTGTCTTCTCTTTTAAAGTCACGTCTGTAATCTCTAAGATAAAATGGTTTTAGGTTTTCTTGCATTGGTAATTCATAACGACCAGTTTTACCTTCTGATGTGTGTGTGGGAACCTAACCGCAGCTCTCACTAACCTAACCGCATCTTTCACTAACCTAACCGCAGCTCTCACTAACCTAACCGCAGCTCTCACTAACCTACCCGCAGCTCTCACTAACCTAACCGCAGCTCTCACTAACCTAACCGCATCTTTCACTAACCTAACCGCAGCTCTCACTAACCTAACCGCAGCTCTCACTAACCTAACCGCAGCTCTCACTAACCTAACCGCAGCTCTCACTAACCTAACCGCAGCTCTCACTAACCTAACCGCAGCTCTCACTTATCTAACCGCAGCTCTCACTAACCTAACCGCAGCTCTCACTAACCTAACCGCATCTTTCACTAACCTAACCGCAGCTCTCACTAACCTAACCGCATCTTTCACTAACCTAACCGCAGCTCTCGCTAACCTAACCGCATCTTTCACTAACCTAACCGCAGCTCTCACTAACCTAACCGCAGCTCTCACTAACCTAACCGCAGCTCTCACTAACCTAACCGCAGCTCTCACTAACCTAACCGCATCTTTCACTAACCTAACCGCAGCTCTCACTAACCTAACCGCAGCTTTCACTAACCTAACCGTAGCTCTCACTAACCTAACCGCATCTTTCACTAAGCTAGCCGCATCTTTCACTAACCTAACCGCATCTTTCACTAATCTAGCCGCATCTTTCACTAACCTAACCGCAGCTCTCACTAACCTAACCGCATCTTTCACTAACCTAAACGCAGCTCTCACTAACCTAACCGCATCTTTCACTAATCTAGCCGCATCTTTCACTAACCTAACCGCATCTTTCACTAATCTAGCCGCATCTTTCACTAACCTAACCGTAGCTCTCACTAACCTAACCGCATCTTTCACTAACCTAAACGCAGCTCTCACTAATCTAACCGCATCTTTCACTAACCTAACCGCATCTTTCACTAATCTAGCCGCATCTTTCACTAACCTAACCGCAGCTCTCACTAACCTAACCGCATCTTTCACTAACCTAAACGCAGCTCTCACTTACCTAACCGCATCTTTCACTAACCTAAACGCAGCTCTCACTAACCTAACCGCATCTTTCACTAACCTAAACGCAGCTCTCACTAACCTAACCGCATCCCTCACTAATCTAACCGCATCTTTCACTAACCTAAACGCAGCCCTCACTAACCTAACCGCATCTTGCACTAACCTAACCGCATCTTTCACTAACCTAACCGCATCTTGCACTAACCTAACCGCATCTTTCACTAACCTAACCGCATCCCTCACTAATCTAACCTCATCTTTCACTAACCTAACCGCATCCCTCACTAATCTAACCGCATCTTTCACTAATCTAGCCGCATCTTTCACTTATCTAACCGCAGCCCTCACAAACCTAACCGCAGCCCTCACAAACCTAACTGCAGCACTCACTAACCTAATAGAAAACATTAGACGAAATTTAAAAAGATCAAACTCTGTGTGTGTGTTACGGAGGCTTAACTCCTTCCCCTTTTTAAGAAAAAAAGAAAAGGTGGGGGGGGGATAAGGCTGCTTTTAAAAATGTATTGTTTTTTGTTATTGTGACAATTGATTATAAAAAAAAAAAGTATTCCATTTCCAAAACTCTTGTTACTATATACGTCGAGGTAGCATACGAACACACTCTATTACATGTGTCTACTGTTCAGATGGTGACAAACTAATTTTGTTGATCAGTAAAAACAAGATTTTAAAAGAGAATTACTACCAACTATATTTGACAATGATTTAAATTTAAAAAAAAAAAAAAGCTAGCTGTAATGATCATACCGCCATAGCAACTGCAATGCCGTAATAGTTCTACGAAAACCAAGACGCAATTCTGAACAGCTCTCTTGCCTACACTGAATTGGCTTCATGTGAACGCAAGAATCGATTACAAGGTGGTCCCACTTTTACATCAGTGAATGTACAATAAAGAAAAGCCCTTGTATCTTAGTGAACTGATCACGTCACGCTCCATGATGGAGTCAACACTTCTAGTTACACGTTCCTCCCTCAAAAGTTTGCGGAGCTTTTTCAGTGCATGAGCCAAAGGTTTGGAACTCGCTCCCCATTGAACTCAAACAACTTGCTTCACTATATTCAAGGAGAACATTAAGACTTACCTGTTCAATTTTTTTAGATTAGTTTTGTCTAACTCTTGCGCTTATGTCATGAGTGTTATGTTATCAAAGTGCCTTGAGCATACAATATATTGGTTAACAGCACTATATTAATTAAATTATTTTTTTTTAAATTTTCAAAATCTTAATCTCTGGACAAACTAAAGCCTAAGGTTTCCCAAATGACTTTCATTCAAAGATCTCAACGGAAGTACTAACAATAATTTTCATCTTGTTCTTTTTCTGGGTTTTTGTTTTCTTTATACAAGGACACAAAGGTGGAAAAGATGTCGTGGTCATGCCATGGCCTTGACCTAAAAAATACATCCGACACGCACACATAGCAAGGACTCGTAAAACCAGCATCTGTCCTCTACTCACTCCCGTCCAGACAGAAGCTCATGACGTCAGGTCAGGTGTTCCCAGCCCTTTTTCGAACTCTTTGTTTGGGTGTAACTCTCTCTCTCTCTCTCTCTCTCTCTTTCTCTCCCCCTTCTGTCTCTCCATCACATTTCCACTTCTCTTCTTTGTTATCAATTATCGCTAGTTGGTGACAAAAAAAAAAAATTCTTTTTTTTTTCTCCCCCACCCCCTCAATCTCCCCCCCCCCCCCAACGCATACGGTTTTTTATTTTGAAGATCGCCTGCCACGCTTGACTAAATCATGGTTTCAGTGTCGCCAGTCTTTGTGTTCGCTCGCTATATGGGAGTAGTAACTGGAGGACGCTTAAATGATTCAGAGCCGTAGTTGAATGAATGATTGCGCTGTCGTTACAACGACTGTTGGTGATCTCATTCAAGTCTGGATTAGTTTGGAAACGTGATAGCTAGTTTCACACTTTGGAGCTTGGCGAAGCCTAGTGCATCAATAGAATCATTAGAATCACATGCATACTACTGACTTTTGAGTCATTGGTCTTCGGCGTGATAGGGTTAACTGGGTGGATATGTAGCTAAAATCTACGTTTTTAATTTCATGGTACGACTCGGTGGCTTGATAGAAGGGGCAGAAACATGTACCTCACACAGGCACACACACACACACACAATTAGATTTCTTACTAGCATTCTCCCTTGTCCTTCTTTCATTATTTGATATCTTGTACTTTTGTTGGTCTTGTAAGGGGAGTAGAATGACGCTTGATGTATCTAATTACGCCCTATTAATGCGCTGAAACTTTATTTACTTTCTAAATGACTTGTCACGGTCACGTGACTTTTTGTGTGTGTGTCTATCTTGTATAGCACGTAGTGTTTTACCCCTCCATTCCTAAATATAGGTATGGATTTTTCAACATTTTTAGGTAACTAAACTCTGCCCTAGTCTATGTGAGGCGCGATGGCTGAGCGGTAAAGCGCTTGGGGGTCCCGTGTTCAAATCCTGGTAAAGACAGGGATTTTTAATTTCGGGATCTTTGGGCGCCTCTGAGTCCACCCCAGCTCTAAATGGGTACTTGACATTAGTTAGGGAAAAGTAACGGCGGTTGGTCGATGTGCTGGTCACATGACACCCGTAGGCCAAAGAAACAGATGACCTTTACATCATCTGCCCTATAGACTACAAGGTCTGAAAGGGAAAGTAAATGACTAGCAGTTATAACTAGTTCTGAGAAGGGTTTACTAGTCATAAGAATGTTTATCTAACTACACAATAGAACACCATCATCTATGACTGAGCCTCTCTCTCTCTCTCTGTATTTAAATTAAATCTGCATCACTTTCTTACATCTTTCAATAATTACCTTTGATGTATAGTCTATGGTTTGCAAAGCTGATATCAACTCTTGTTGCATTAGTTGATGAGAAGTATAAACTACTGTGTCACAATGTGGTAAGTAGTGTACTGTACTCTATGTAGGTCATGGCTGCTACTAGAAGTAGCGGCCGTATTATATAAGATTATTATTTAGATATTATTATATAAGATAAGATAGAAAAACTGGATTGGGACTAATGAAGTGAAGATCTGCGACTTTTCATTCATTAGGAAAAGAAATATTTATCCAAATTCCGATATTGCACATTAAACATGTTCAATAATATTCTGATGATAAGTAAAAGACATAAATGTCACTAACTCTTGGTGTTATTATTAAAATATTGTGGCTATCTTAATTTGTGGGATAGTAAAAATGCAAATAAATATCTAGTCGATGATGAACCGGTACATCAACAACAGCGAAATCTAAAAGTCATTACTATTGCTGAGACAAACGTTTTGGTTAACGGTGCAGTAAAGTAAAAGGAAGAGGACAAACTTTCTCAAATCTCCCGAAATTCTCTTTCAACTTCACTTTCTACATTGGAATTTTTTTTTTCCTTACACGCTATGGAACACGGTTAATTGTTTTTCTCAATAGCCTTATCAATAAATAAGGAATTTGCATTATTACCCATCAAGCACATTCATAGAAATGTATTGTCTATTTTGGAGGCGCGGTGGCTGAGCGGTAAAGAGCTTGGCTTTTGAACTGGAGTCCCGGGTTCGAATCCTGGTGAAGATTGGGATTTTTAATTTCGGTATCTTAGGGCGCCTATGAGTCCGCTCTTATCTCTCACCCGGGCTCTCCGCTCTCATCCGGCCATTGTCCTATACTTGCAAGTTCTGTACAATAACAGCCAGTTCTAATGGGTACCTGACATTTGTTAGGGAAAAGTAAAGGCGGTTGGTCGTTGTGCTGGCCACATGACACACTAGTTAACGGTAAACTACAGAAACAGATGACCTGTTCATCATCTGCCCTATAGATCTTAAGGTCTGAAAGGGGAACTGTACTTACTTTACATATTGTGTAATTTAGTTGCTAATCTTAGCATTAGACTTTAAAGCAATCGCAGTGTATCGATGAAAGACAAAATTTGCAAAGGTAATATTAGTGTACGTAAAGGTTTAGAACCAAAATAAACATTTGTTAGGGCCTAAAAGATAATTGGGAAACTCTTTGTGATGCAAAGCTGGCATTAAATTGTCTGTTGTATATAGAGGCTTCTTACAAATCAAATGTCAAGATCTATTTCATTAGGACAGCCTACAAAAAAGAGATACGAGCATTGGGTCAGACAAACTAACCGTATATCATATAAGTACCAAAATGATGTCACCCTGATTATTTAAGGGCCAGTTTGTCAAGGATTATGTCCATATACAGTTTTAATGTTATCATTGATCTTGACCCGCGCGGATTTATCTTTGTGCCAGTGCTGGCCTTTAATTAATTTTTGGGTCTTTTTTATATTTTTTTCTCGACCAAATCGTCCGTCCCTCTCGTGAGCTCTCCTCTCTCCTCAGGCCATCGTCCAAAACTTGTGATAGTCCTAAAACAAGTTTAGTACAATAACACCCCACAAAGACAGAATCAGACATTATACCACAAACAAAACGGAGGAAAAAATTTATGTTTACACTGACACACGCGCTCAACGTCTGCCTTCAGGCGGACAACTTATAGCGCCAACACTCAGGCGCCGCGGACTACTTTTTTTTTTTCTTTCCAATTTTCAGACTAAATGTTTGATCCTGACGATGAAAAGTGTGTATTTCGGCCGGAAGGAAGTCCCCGAGTGGTCTAGATCTGAAGGTTTGCGAGACATGTTTATTGCTGGCACCAATGAAATATATTTCACATTATCACTGGTATTGGAGGGTTGCTGATACTGAGGAGGTACTAGATGGAAAAGAGGGGGAAAGATAGTAGAGGGAAGTGGGAGTGGTAGATAGCCCCCGGGGGGGGGGGAGATGTTAACGTTGCCAGGGAAGTCTTACGTCACTGAACCGTTAAATGTTTTCGGCTCAAAGTGCATTCTTGAAATCTGGAGTGATTAGATCGTACTACGTGGATCGTATTTCCCTATAAGGATGCTCCTCCAACAGTGACCGACATTGATTATGCGTGGAATCCAGTCCTATGTGATAGGCTTCATAGAAGTACTAGGCCTAAGCTTATTATACGTGCTCGTTTTGTTTTAATTAGCATCAATTCCTTGGTGAAAGTTTAAATGATGTTACTGGTAGGTTAAAGATGTCACTATAGTGAAAAAATGACTTTCATTTCTAAAACAAAGTGAGATGTCACTTCACGCCTATTGGGGGAAAAAAGTAACAACTATAGTTGCACTAAACCTATCAACTTAGTGGGTTTATTTCACTGAGACCTAAACCTTGGTTTTTAAAAGAAATGATTGAGCTCTTCTATACAGACAAACATTCACATATTCCCGTTGTTAAATCATATTTAGATTATTCAATCCTTTGTATTTCTCTATTCAGAACGATATGTTTAAAAAAAGAACTGGTGCATAATATCAACTATAGCTTTTATATAGAGCAGGGGATCTCAACCTGTGGGTCACGACCCCCTTGGGGGTCGATTGACGATTTGCCAGGGGTCGCGGAGACCATCTAAAAAATGAAATGTTATTGTCTATTCTTCTGTTGCTGTATGTATGTGCGGGGGAGGGGGGTCGTGGCAGAGTGGGGGGGGGGGTTGTAAAAAGGGGTCGCCGAGCCTAAAAGGTTGAGAACCGCTGATATAGAGGTACAAATAACAAGTGAAGCAAATACCGCTAAGACTTTAAACTTTGTGTGGAGCTAGACTAATAACAATTGGAGATTTTCACAATAAACTAAGCAATGTCAAGGACGCTAAACTGACCTTGACTGTTGCCAAGAACTGAGCAATGTGTGGCAGTTGGTCTTCTTATCTAATCTCCTTTAGTACCGCTAGCTAGTTCCTCATTTGTTTTCCAATACTTTTCTAGACACAGAGTGAAAGTCTAATGCTACCTTCATATTGAAATGATTTGGTGCTACAAACTGAGGAGCTTAGAATACTGGACTCAGAAGGGCTGGAAAGTGCTCTACATTTATCCTATACCTTTTATAACACACAGCTTACGGACACTTCTAGTTTGTACACTGGCTACATGGATGAAAATCTCCAATAGTCATTTTGTAGTTAAGACCTAATAGAACTATACCGTAGGTCATAGAGGGGTCAGGGTGTGGACTCGCACACTTGTATGTACATATGGTGTTGTTTGTTTGTTGTTCAACTTGTTAGTATACCGATTCAAGGCTTACTGGTTTTAAAAATAATCACTTAGAACAAAATTAATTTTGTAAATAGAAGCTGTAAAAAAAAATGTCATCACCATTCTTGCAGTTATGTAAACATTAACTTGATCAGTTCTATTTTCTAGTTAAACGTACAAATGTTCTAGGTACATAGAGCAATGTAACAGTAGACAACATTTTTATTTCAATTCAGATAAAGAGCTCAACAATGTTTTAATTCACTATAGAAGTTAACTGAAAAGTATAACATTATATATTTTCTTCCAACTTTGATTTCAGCCATGCGGCTACGACTTTAATAATTTAATCAAATCTTCCTCCTCCAGTAGTGTAGCTGAAGAAATTGATAGGCTTTTTAGTTACGCCATTATCATTGTAACCTTTGAAAAGGTCATTACATTTTACATTTTCTTAATACAAAATATTTGATTAAAGTTGTATAAGTTAACGTTGTTGCTAACACATATTTCTAGCATCTACAGAAATATGTTCAAGATGTTTGTGTTTTTAATTGCGTTCAAATTACAATCTTATAAGGTAATGTCTGATGGGTTTGTTCTAGTGTCACATTTCATTGCAGCTTTCAATTAAAAAGAAAATATAATTTAAATAACCCCCTAAAAATGTACATTTCATATGACATTTGATGTATCCACATTTTCAATCTTAAAACTTATTTCTCCCATTGCACTTCTGTACTAAATAGATTGTATCGCCCCATGAGATACGCCGAGCCTACCACAGTGCACAAAGAGTGAGAACCTTTTGTTTGCACCATAGCCTGCGTTCATTGGACACAGAATCTGAAAAGAAATGGAGACGAGAGTACCGAAAAGTCAACAGACTGGTGTGGAAAGTCAAAGCAAGAAACAGGATGGGTTTGTTCAACACGCAGCATTGACCAATCTTTATCAATGAATCAATAGTTCACTGTTTACTATAAAGCGAGCATCAGAGTTTCAAGTCAGAGTCTACAAATCAGATTAAATCATTCAGCATTTTCTTAATTTACTTACACTCTTTTGTATTCCGACATAGCAAGACACATGCTCACAAAGAATCTAGACTGGATGTCATTCTAGGTGAAAAGGAAATGCACAGCATAAAGCATTGTCTCATTAAAGTTTATTGTTGATTTGAACTATCAGTTTTATAGTTTTATTTGTTTTAGTAAAAAAAATAATAGTTTGCTATAATAAAGAGCAATTGTAACAAACAAAAGTTCACAAATGGAGATATGTGAGTGTTGCTAAGACAACACATTGAAAAGGAGCTATAGAAGGGGAGGATGGTGAGCTATAAAAACAGCTTTATACACAGTCAACAAAATGGCATCAGTGAGAGGTTCATATTATGTCCATTGTTAACCCCCATTGTTAAAACTAAAAATAACACATTTGGAATTTCATGTCAGATTTCTCGAAATGTTTACGTGTATTAGAATATAGGGTTACCCTGACCAGTAGGCGCCAGCAGGTTCAGGCATTGGTCGCATAAAAACAATTCTCAGTGATTATTGATGACTTAATAGTACCAGAGTCATTCGGTGACATCTGACCGCGGCTTGTACTACATTATCATAATATAAATATATGCAATCAGTAAGATAACAAGAGTATTGATAATAAGCCCATCGATTAATGTCACGTGATCGATTTGTCAAACATGCGCAGACAGGTATTTATCGAACTAATTAACAGTTTTAAAAAAAACAGGCAACAAATAATGCGTTGTGTTTGTTTACTGTTAGCGGAGGAAACTTTTTATTTGAATAGCTGTTTTGTTTTTTGTTTTAACTCTCGCCAGAACTAGCATAAGATAGAAATCAAACGGAAGAACAGAATGTACGACCCGCTAATGGCGCAGTCGATATTTTACATCATTCCGTTTTCTAAATCCTGTGGACATAATTATTGGCATAGAAGGCAGACCAATGTGTGATGGTTGCCATAGTGATTGGAATAATTGGCCTTACGATCAAACCATAGAGAATAGATTCTTTCGAGCTCGTCGTATTAGACCACTGGGTTCACATTCTTTTTTCTATATTAGCAAAAACGATGCCATTAAAAGAATATGTTTCGTTGAAGCTTCCGATGATGTTGTGATAGAATTCAAGAATTATGATGTCAGTGCTAGTAGTGTGCAATCAACCAAAGACATTTATATTGTTTAAAACTGATGGCAGGGTGGGGCGCCCACTGGCACGAATTGTATTTAAGAGAGTAGTATTGCCTTCCCACATGACATGAGATGCGAGTTCGGAGGTTGTGCCCGCCCCTTAGTTTCTCTTTGGACGTACAGAAGTTATACAGTGTAGCATCTTCTATTTTCCTTGAGGTTAATGCGTTCAAGAAACAGATAGTCCAGCGATAAACAAACATTAAAGTACAAGTCACCTGTACATTTTAATAATAACTGACATATTGTATCCTCGTTGAATAAGTAAAGCCCAGTAAATATACTGAAGATTAATAAATATCCATTTCTGAATATTGAACACCAAACGATAACCTGGAACAACGGACCCAATAGCTAGCTCTACGTTCCTTATATAGCCACGCCAAAGGACTTGATTACGTCATTATTAGCATTTTCTTCAAGTTTTTAAAACTTCTACCTTGACCTTCTATCTAGTTCTAAATATTTCTGAATAACGCTTGTTCACATCAATATTTCTTCAAGTTTTTAGTGATCATTGAGTCTAGCTGTAACAAGTTTTTTTTTCCCTTTTAAATACACACAAAATGTGATCCAATAACCTGGTTGGCCCTCTGAGACATTACTAGTCCTTTTTTTTTCTTTTCTGGCTTACACACTGAAGTGTGACACCCGCCTTTATTCTCTTAATAAAAATGTATAGGTTCAAGTGTGTGTCACCCCTCTCCCAAACTATTTCCTCCTAATCTTCTGCCCGAGAAATATAATCAAAAGTTATGCAAGGTAAATGTTTTAATTTAAAAAATATAGACCATACAATTAAATAAGCTCTCTAGCGGTACTAATGAATACATAATTATCAATCAAAGTTTAGCCTAGTAGTCATAATTCTTTGCAGCCCTGTTTGTTATTCTCTATTTAATGTCTGAAACAATGTTCATTAACATTGTAAGCGTGTATAGTATCAGGCGAACAGATTGGTTATAAGAAAATCAAACTTGATTAACTGTGACACGTGTTGAACGCACTTTGTCTAGTATTGACTTATAGTAATACACTATCTGGTACATATACTTATATATATTAGATAGATCTAGACTGAACATGGAGATTTTTTAACGCTACTAAAAATGTGAAAATTTTTTAGAACCTTGGATCAAGGCGATGTTTTGTAAAGTAGTTAAAAGAAGTAAAGTTGTTGGGTTTTTTTCAACCCTAACCTATGTAGAATATAATTTAATTTTTAGATCTAGATCTAGTTATTGAACATCAAAAATAAGAGTACTATCGTCTCATAATTATTATTTTGCAATTTTTAGATACATAATCTAGAAAGATCTAGGTAATCAATCTATTTAAATGTACATAAGATGATTTAAATCAACATGAATTATTTTCATTTAGGATTTTTGAAACATTATCTCAATGATTTTGCATTATTTCTAAACTTTGAAAACTAAAGATCATTACTTTTCTAAGACAGAAAAGATTGATTGGGGTGACTCCCTTTAGAGCCTGAAAAAAATAGTTTACTGTACATAAAAATCTTTACATGTATAGGTCTGTGAATCGATCAGTCGCGGATAAGAATTTATTTCGGTAATATATAAGTCTATGATCTGGTATATGCTGAACTTCGTAGCACGTTCCAGTTGCAACGCCTACACACATGACCGAGCCACACGTATACACTATGCCTAATTGTACACCATGCATAATGTTAGACCAGTGATTCCCAAAGTGGTCTGTATAGACCCCCAGGGATCTACGAAAAAAATAAATTGGGGGTCTATGAGATGTCCACGGGGGTCTACGATCATGGAAAGTAATGTTTAACAAACAGATGTGTAGATTGTACAGCGTGGATTATTTAAGATGTCAAACAAGCAGTTGCCTAAGTTACTTTTTATGTTCACATGATAAAAAGATAAAGCTTTGAAAAACTTTCGAGCTCTCAAAGATAAAGTTCAGAATAGGTCCACAAAATCTCTCTTCAACATCATATAGAGAATATAGTGGTTTGTGAGCGTCTTACAAGATCTCTTTACTTATAGCCAAACATGAAAATCACTATAGATAAAACATTTATTTTACCAGCCTTTAAAGTAGTTTTAAAAACTTGTTTTACACAAACCTACATCTGATATTATTAAACGATTTTTTTAAGCAACACTACAGTTCTATGCCCATTATGTAATTCTTTGCAAATGACATGTACAGATACAATCAGCTCGTCGCAAGCTCTGACAGGGTGAAACGCTGTGTGCTGCAACTGCCTGATGGTCGCCGGCTCCATATTTTTCCTCAGGGTTGACTTTCGAAACCTTTCCCATGTTTGGATATAGCTGCAAGGCAGCAGAGATTTGAATTCAGTTTTCCTTCTGCTAGGCGGGTTGCTAGCCAAGGCTAATAATGAGTTCCTTCTGCATAAAGCTTACTGTTTTAGGCGCCAGTTATTCGCCTTCTCCCCTTCTGTTAATGAAAACAATTCCGCGGACTCAATATTTGAGCCAGATGTGAAAGATCAAGAAATACACGAGAAACTGCTCCTTGTGAAAATTTTTTAAATGATACTTAAACCAAATTAATAAATAAATTAATTCCTATATGAAACATAATAACCGTAGCAACGAATGATAAACCTGAAAAAAAATTTCCAGTGTGTTTTGTGATTCCAGTAATATATATAAATTGTTATTTTAATTCGTTTAAATTTGGATTTTATCATTAAAAAAGATCACTATAACTTAAAATGGAGCTTTAAATTACTTTTTCATTGTTTGACTCACTACAGTTATATTAAGTTTTTTAAAAAAATGGATTTGGTGATTTTGCAAAAATGCAATTTACGTTAAGCAGGGGATCTACCGTAAACCAGAAAACATGACCAAAACGTTTGGGAACCACTGTGTTAGACAATTAGTATTATTAGTTTGCATAGAGACGCACCATAGTTGACAGACTTTGAACGCTACATTTAGTGACGTCACGACTTAGTTCATAGATTAATATAGTGAGTTGGTCAGTGATTTCAGAGGGATAATTTGACATTACGGACAGAGACTCGACTGTGGATTTTTCAGTATTAAACGTCATTTCAGTTTATATAACGGTTTGGACTTAAGTCTTTTCTACTTGTTACATGTGTAGGTCTTGTTACTTGTTCGCTAATTGCATCGAATACACCCGTACAAGAAACCCAGACATCTCCAGAGTAATCTGTCGAAGTCAGACAGCCATCAACAATTACAACGGCAAGGCATATCCGAAGAATTTTAAAACTAATTCTATTAAACCACCTAAATGAAACTAGAGAAGAAAAGAAAAAAAAACACAGCAGACTTCAGAGGGGGGGGTGTAAAAAAAAAAAGGGGTGGGGGGGTAGAATAAAATATTAAAACTTTATGGTGGCCAAAATATCTTTTATAATTTTTTCTTTCTCAATGAATGATCATATTTTATTTTATTGAAAAACATTGCAAAATGAATACACCTTATTTGTGTAGCAATTATCCGATTAGGCAGTTTGTTGTAGAGTTATGTTGGCCGAACTATAGAGGAGGACAATTCATCATAAACAAGGGGAAAAAAATATGTTTATTTGTAGTTTTTTAAACACTTTAGGTAGATTTTAGTTATACACTATAATTAAATGTAATATTTTATGTACTCAGTTATTGGGCAGTTGTTTGAGACAAACATCTATAAAAAAAAAAGCTAACAAGATCCTCGAAATAAAGAATCACCCTTTGTGTCAGGATTTTGTGATTTTACCATCACAAAAGAGATACAAGACACCGATAGCAAAGACAAACAGACACAAACACTCTTTTGTTCCCCTGACAATCAAATCATTAAATAAGAACACTCTGATATAAATTTTGTCACATGTAAATTATGAGTAAGTCTGGTGTGAATGTACATTTTGGTTTCTTATAGTTATAATGTTTTTTGTTTGGTGTAATGCACAAATTGTAAAACAAATTTCCATACGGACAATGAAGATTATTATTATTATTATTATTATAACTGAAACACCGAGACTATCCCCCAAAATCAAGACTCGATACTTATCATTTGGACTGACGACTAAAACAAAAAGAAAACCAAGTTCATTTAGTTTCCCGCCTTCTCAGATATTTGAGCACACGACAGTACCTTGAAGATGAAGTAGAAAACAAACAACCTGTGTGTGTGGGGGGGGGGGGGGGGACTATGTAAGTTAACAGAGCAAGCTTAAAAACCTGAACAAAAAATATTGGGTGATCAATATGTCCCAAAATTCGCAAGTAAACAGCAAAGCCTGCCACTTTTGAGGTGGAATTCCTTACAATGTGCCATCGTCTGTAGCATGTGTAAATACCTTGAGCCAAACATAGCAATGCTACCGGCCCAATAGTCTATGTCCTCCCCTTTCATTGTGTCTATGGATTAACAAGACTTGCCCTAATCATTCCAAGATTTTTAATATGTGAATGCCTCTTAGCATAAAGTTGTTACGGAATTATTGGCCGGGCCTGTACGACGCTCAAGCATAGGATGTCAAGCCGCAGATGTTTGATTTGTTTACTGAACTTTAGAATGAGCACAAAAACCAAGAGAATATATTCTACCAAACTAAACTAGATTCAGTATAGGATTTGTAAAATTCAAGGCATGTCTGCAGTTGATAATCATTCTCATGACAGAGTCTAAATTTGCGCAGATCATAAAATCACGTAGAAATTATCTGAGATTTCAGATTCTGCCTTCATGCAACATAGTGAGCTAAGTATAAGAAAAATAAAATACAGACACGTGGTAGATCTAAGCTGGAAGTCAATGTGAATGTGTTCAATAGTGTTATTCGTGT
Organism: Biomphalaria sudanica; assembly: GCA_036873155.1. Classification (NCBI taxonomy): domain Eukaryota; kingdom Metazoa; phylum Mollusca; class Gastropoda; family Planorbidae; genus Biomphalaria; species Biomphalaria sudanica. Next base: position 224,901 of record JAZGLO010001103.1, read on the forward strand.
AGGTCATGTACAAGTTGGGGAAGAGGCGGTGGTGATTGTGGTGCTTATTCAATAGCTTGTAACTAAGTCTCTGGTGTTCAAATGTGATAATGGACGTTTAAATGTTAAAACAAAAATACTTTTTAAAAAAAACACACAAAGCTTATACAAAGTGTAATTGTATCAATTACTGTTGATCAGTCATTTCATAAGTTTATAATAGATCCAGACTAACAATAATAAATCTCTGCGATTAGAAATATTTGTATCAATTGATTTTGTTTAGCGCAATTGTAAGCTTTTAGCTCTTTCAACGCGCTATGATCCTATCACTTGTCTAAACCAGTTGGGAAAAGGAGAAGGGGGGGGAGAAGATGGTATCTGGGTGAATAAAAATACCTAGGTACAACCATCAACAGCAAGCTTAAATGGAGTGAACATTGTCAAAATCTTAAGACCAAAACTCATAAACTACCGTACCCCCTATCTTAGAAAGCTAAGAAATTTCAAAATCGACCCTTTTTTTTTAAATTTAGCAACCATCTGCAATCTAATTAACTTTACCATCACCTGGTAGTATGGTAATAGTTCACTGGCCCAAAGACATTGACTAAATAGACTAATTTAAAAAAAGCATCGTGTGTCACAGTTACCATCACTTGAAGAACTTTTTCATGAAAGATGCCTTTCCAAGACACATACGATCCATAAAGACAATCTGCACGCATTAAACCAGTTACATCGGATCTGGACGAAATGGTCGTCTGCTCTCAATTAGAGCTCAATCATTCAGATTGAAGAACTCTTGTATCCCACTCTCAAAGTGGTGTAGGGTCACAGCTTTCCTCACCGATAAATAGAAACCTAATAAGGTGCCGCTTGTGTGTGTCTGTGTTATTCGTATTTGCATCTAGGCCTATATTGTTATTGTTATAGTAGTTTGGCTGAGGTGGACAACTGTAGTCAAACTGAATTTCTATTTGTTTGAACCAGATTTTGTTATCTAATCCCATCTTATCTGAATACTTTCTCGCTTTATGTGAATGTCATTGTTTAAGCCTTTGTTAGGAGTCTACTTACTACTGTCCTCTTCTTTTATCTTTCCAACTTTGTATTTAAATATCGTTCTTTCCATTGTATTATATTGTATCAGAGATATTAGCATGAGATCAATGCAATGAGTAGTCGCCACTTCTTTTACTAATACTGGACCTATAAACTTACCAATGAAACTTGGAGGTACTCATGCCATAGCACATTTAGCGATAGGCTACAAAGTCGAAACCTGGATTTGAACCCGGAGTTTGTTACCCAAATATTGTATCAAACAACTACGAGCATTCTAAAGTACAAATATCAGAAATGTCTAGGGAAATAGGTGCAGAGCATGAGCCCTAAAAGACTCAGGTCCCATACATCTAAAAAGAAAGTTTGTTTCTTTCAGCGTCATCTTTTTTTTTTCCATCTTGTAAGCAAATCCTCAGCCTGGGGAAACAAACTGCCTATTTTACATAACCAAGTCAGAAAGAAATTTATCTCTTCCTTTTATTGCTTCCTAGAAATGGAGGGAAATATTTAGGAAACTTCCGTGTGTCCTGCTTTGTTTAAAAATAATTGCTTCAGGATAAGGACTAAAACATTGGTTTAGAAAGAGCTCTTTGATGTGTAGTAGCAATGAGGTACTTTGAGTACTTTATCTTGGTAGGTGTAAGCTCTTTCCTTTTTTTAATCCGTTTTTTTGTAGCATGTTCTATTGATGTTCTAGTTGAACCATAGTTGTTGAAGGAAGCCAACTCTACTTTCTACTCTACTCTATCCATGTGTACAATTGTATGTGTCAATCCTGACTCTGTGTTTGTCTTATAGAAGTTTCAGAAATTTATATTTAACTTTACACTGATTTCTGTGGGATTAGTGACAATGGATACAGTTTCCAACAGAATCTAAACTAATCAAGCGCGTAGCTCTCTTTACATATCACTTGAAACAAATCAGTGACTTTGCCTGTTTTTTTTTCCCACAGATTCATGAAATTTAATGATGCCATCGAGTGTGTGTGTGTTTTTTGTATATTTCGCACATGAGAGTGGGAAATGGGGTTATTTGTGCATGCACAATAGAGCATCAACATTGTGTCAACAATACCCTCCCTTTCACGTGTTCACTGCCAGTGTACCAGGGACGAGAGATCCCCTGTCATTAAAAACATCATTTCTCGTGTTGCCATTCCGTTTGCCTGCCATGTGGGCTCTGTCAGGACTGTTTGTTCATTCTGCCATTTTTGTTCTAGTGACAGGCCGAGGCTATTGATCTCAGTGGTCGATACCAATCAAGACAAATCAAGAGGGAGTTAGGTGTGGCGTAGTCGAGTGCGGCCAGTTAATTGTGACCGGATAAGGGCGCCCGATGAAATCACTCGATTCGCCCATTTGTAATAAGGATAATGATGGGGGTTGATTGCTTTCTGTTGTGTCTACTCCCCATGCCTTGTGTTTACCGTGACGTCACAGGCTTTTGAAACTTAACTTGGACTTGTTCCCATTTTTTGTGTTTTCTATTGCTCCAGTGACGGTTGACTCAGTTGTTGTTTTTTTAAATGAGGTAGAAATGTACGGTGGCCTACAACAGACAACTAGAGTCTGGGATTTTAATTCAACGACTAAGAGAAATAAGAAATTTGAAACACTCTAACGTTTCTAAAGTGGTATTCAGTGCCCCCCGCTGAGATTTTGGTGACACGATTCTTTCCACAAGTTTAAAATAATACAAATATAAACTAAGAAAAAAGATTTGATCAGTCTCTCTTCATGAACTGTACTTAACAGGTTTTGGGGCATTGCTATTTATTTTTAACTGGAATGAAAATAAAACGTTCCAGAAAACTTGTCAGTCAGCAGTAAAACTAAGAAGACAATGATGGCCTTACCTTATTTCAAGAGATTAGACCAAAACTGTTTTCTGAATAGGCGAGTATTAGTACTGCTACAACAAAGTGCCTATCTTGCTAGTTTCTTCCTCTCCCTCTCTCTCCCTCTCTCTCTCTCTCTCTCTCTCTCTCTCTCTCTCTCTCTCTATATATATATATATATATATATATATATATATATATATATATATATATATATATATGTAGGCCCTATATATATAAAATGTTCTCTTTAAAATGCACTATTGTAATCACATATAGAAATATCTGTGCTATTAAAAGCGTCATTTGCTCAGCAACATCATCATCTTGTTGTACGTTATATGATGGGCACGAGTCAGTCCTCTCGAAACATCCGTCAGCTTCAGTGTACGATTGGTCCGGGCTAATAACAACTCAAAAACAAAACAATTCTAGGCCTTTCAAAAATATTTTAGCGTCATACTCCAGAATGGATAGAAGAAGTGTAAATAAACATTGATACATATGATTGACATTGTGATTGCTGACATTTAAAGTCTGTGACATGATGATTGATGACATTTAAAGTCTGTGATTGACATTGTGATTGCTGACATATTCTATTAAAAGTCAAAGGGTAATTCCTAAATTTGGGAAAGTAAAATTTGAAAACTTTAAAACTAATAAGGATCTTTAATTTTCTCAGAGTAAAGTGTGACTTCGCAAAATCATTTGGTTTCCAATTTTAATTTGTCGTAGTTTGAAACATTAATAACATTAAATTAGACAAAAACGTAGCTTGTGTTTAGTCTAGATATGAAGAGCTCTGTTTACATTTATGTTAACAGGTTTCGGTAACCTATAAATGAAATAAATAGATTCAGGCCACTAAGTATGGAAACATTATTATGTATAAACATTATGAAACAAGATGTTATTTAAATGTTAGTAATTAAAAAACTTGGTAGGTTTCCTCTTTTTATACATTTCTTTTTCTATTGTATTAATGTTGTTGTTGTTTTGTTGTCAATCTATGTGGTTGGTCAAGTCACCGGACTTGAACTTTTCGGAATATTTAATCAATACCAAGGGAAATAATCCGGAAATTGTAACCTGGAAGCTCAATGAGCCAGATGACTGCTCCAAGATTTTCACCTGAGGATGTTGAGTGCAAGTGAAAATGTCAGCTCTAATTTGTCCTTTTTTTTTTTCAAAGTGGTAAGTATGTTATAGAACGTATCCTTCACCTCATCCACCACACATCCACTATTCTCTCTTACCATGGGTGTAGCCAGGATTTTTTTTCAGGGGGGGGGCGGAGACCCCCCCCCCCTGAAAAAAAATGTATATGTATGTGTACGTAATCTTTATTTACATTCTGACCCATCATTCTCTCGAAGACGTTTATCGTGCCATAGAATAGGTTCTTCCTGGAGTTAGTGGGAAAATTGTAGATTCCCCGCCATTAATAGCAAGGGGATCTGGGGGGGAGCGCTAGGAGCTCCCCCAGCGCGGGGCGAAGCCCCGCCGCCAAGCACTATTTCTGGTATTGAAAGCCAACAAAATGCATATTCTGAGGTATCTGCAGCGCATTTTCCTGCTATTAAAAAGTTTTATTTCAAAAACCTAATGTTCTATTCTTACTGACTTAGACCCTTAGAGCATATCTCTAGAAATGATTCCTAAAATCTTAGCCATCTTTGTTGAGCCACATTTCGTGTTTTTCAATTTCGGCAGATGACTCTTCACTGCACTATATTAATGGAGTCCCAGGCACTGGTAGAAATGTGTAACCTCTCTTGAATACGCTCTTGAAATTAAGTGTCTGTAGTTTGCTTTAGATTTTATATTAAAAAGAGAAGTTTTATCGTCAAATCATCTGTTGAGGGTTTTAAACTAAAAAATCTCTGGAGTTGTTTTTTATTGTTTAATTCAAACCCCCATTTAGCTACGGTAATAGAATTTAGTAACTGTAGTTTGCTTTAGAATAATATTGAAGATAGAGGATTTCCACCTCAAAATGCTCTGTATGGGGATCTTAAACTCAAAACCGCCTGGAGGGGTTTTAAACTTTTATAAAAGCCATCTGTGGCGAGGGGTTTAAACTCAAAACCCCCAATTGGATTGGATACGCTCAAATAATTTTAGTGTGTAATTTGCTTTTTTTATATTGAAGAGGTATTTTCTTAGCATCCAACCCCTCTGAAGGGAGGTTTAAGCTCAAAACCCCTTTTGGTAACGCTCATAACATTTTGAGTGCGAAATTTGCTTTTTTTTCTTACACTGAAGATGTATTTTTTAGCTTCATACCCCACCGGCGGGGGGTTTAAACTCAAAACCCCTTTGGCTACGCTCATAGAATTTTGAGTGTGTAATTTGCTTTTTTCATATTGAATAGGGGGGTTATCGTAAATTTTGAAGGGGGCTTTAAAATCAAATTCTTTCTTAACTGTGTTCTTGGAATTTGGGGATTGTCGTTTTCATTTTTTTTTTGTTTTTATTTATAGAAGAGGGGTTTGAAACTCAAACCCCCCTGGTAGGGGGTTTTAAACTCGAACCCAGCTGGTAGGGGGTTTTAAACTCGAACCCCCCTGGTAAGGGTTTTTTAACTTAAACCCCCCCCCCACCTGGTAGGGGGTTTAAACTCAAAACCCCTTGTTAGGGAGTTTTAAAGTCAAAACCCCATTTGGTTGTGCCGGAGCAAGTGAAGGTTTAGTATTAAATCTTACGTAAAATAAACAAAATCAAAGCAAAGAAGGTTACAAAGACAGTTTGTGTGGAAACACAAACTTAAAATCGACCCCAGAAGTAGTCTACCCAGGCAGGCTTAAATATTTTCAGAAAGAAAATCCAAATGAAATTATATCAAGACAAATGAGAGATAAGAATGGAGAAAGAAGGTTGGCAGATCATCAAAGGATAGGTGCAAGTGAATGCTAAGTTAGATGTGAACCTGGCCTAACTAGTTCCCCTTTCAGACCTTGTGTTCTATAGGGCAGATGATGTAAAGTTTATCTGTTTTTGTGGCCTATGGTTAACGAGGGTGTCATGTAGCCAGCACAACGACCAACCGCCTTTACTTTTCCCCAACTAATGTCAGGTACCCATTAGAGCTTGGTAGACTCAGAGGCCCCTAAGAATTCCGAAGTTGAAAATCCCAGTCTTCACCAGGATTCGAACCCGGGACCCTCGGTTCGGAAGCTAAGCACTTTTCCGCGCCTCTCCTGGTCTAACTGAAGTCTTATAAATAATATAATTGTTTGGAAAAGGCTCCATCTCTTTTTCGAATCCTAAAAAAAAAAAAAAAAAATATTTTCGCTATAAAAAAAAGTTGAAGAAAATGACATCTATAAGATTACTATTCGTTTTAAATTAGGTCTAACTTATAATGCATACTAATTAGCTTTTCTCTTTAAAAAACTGCTTGCATAACTGATTTTAAAAATTAGATTTTTCGATTTCAGGAAAAAAAAGTAGCCGTTGCATCAGAACTTTGAATGGTCTAAAATATTGTGATGTCGGATTTTCAATATCTTTTCTAGTTTACGAGATCTAAACGGGACGGATGGGCAGACGGACAGACATTTCGCACAAAACCAATAGTGTCTTTTCCCCTTTCGGGGGCCGCTAAAAATCAGTCACTAAATGCCGATCCCGGGGGGGGAGGATTTCATTTCGGGGGGGGGGGGGTTGAACCCAAACCCCCTCTTCTGGCTACGCCCATGTCTCTTACACAGTGTAAAACACACAAGCAAACACTCACTTATTAACACGAAGTAAATCAAAAGATGCTAGGTAAGATTTTCCCTTCAGTTTACTTGTAAATAAAACATACGTTAAAGATAGCTTTTTTCCTATTTACTTAAATTATTTTGATGTCGTAATGGACAGCGTAGACTTATACTTTTTAAAAAGTATCCTTTTGCATCAATTTAGCTGTCTGAACTGCAAGTCACAGAGTACTTCTTTTTTAAATTGTCAAATGATTTATAGACAAAACTCGCACTTGGAATCGCTCCATGATCAACAAAGATGGTTGCAACAAAAACAAGAGGTCATCAGCATGTATTTAGTGGATTTTCGACAATTGAAAAAGGAAAAAAATGCATTTACTGTGGTTTCGTGAATGCTTCAGAGCCATCCTGTATAAAAAAAATGTTTTGGTTTGTGTTAACAAGTAATTCTTTCACAAAATGAAGACATTTCAATAGATTTCATTTCTACCATTTCTAAAACTCATTGAACTTTTATAAAAAAATGTATGTTGCTATTAAAGAATAGCGCGTACAATACTTAGTAAATGAATATATGCATGTGCCGCTACAGGCGATTTAATTTAAAAAATAAATAAATAAGGATAAGTTTTAGTTATCCTTTAAAAACGATACATAACATTACAGACACATCTTAATTTCTAACTAATACGCAGTAGTCTCTTTAAATATTGAGTGAACCCGTGCTAAGGGAGACAACTTATTATTATTTTTGTACGACTTACAAACAACAAATTCAAGAGTTAGTGATCAGCCTTTGAATAACCATCATAAACATATAAATCATATAAAGACTAGCCAGTGGCGTAGCATCCATGGCGCGAAGGGGTTCAATCCACTTGAGCCCATGACTCCAGACTAGTTGGGGCCAAGGTGAGAACTTACGGATGACAATAAAATCCTGATATTCACGAATTAAAATTTTGAAATGACCGTTCATTATGTAATTTTGTCAAAGCTCAATATGTTTCTTTTTTTTTTCTGTATTTAAAATGAGTTACAACAATTTTTTAAAAATTTTGTAAATCATAAATATCCTAAATTCTGTCCACTGTCCCAATAGTTATGGTTCTGAATCCCATATATCCGAGTCATACATAGAAGTAGTATAAAACATTCTATTAGGATTACACCGTCCTCGGAAGTCATCGTCATATTTTTGTTGTCTTTGTGTTGTGTTTAAAAAAATGTTAATGTAACAGGATATTTTTAAAAAGGAGATGAAATCTAAAAAAAAAAAAAAAACATTAGATATTAAGCAACAAAAAATTAAACACATGAAAAGAGTATGTTACATATGTATCGTTAAAGTTGAATATGTTAGTTCTGTTACAATGAATGGCGAAACCAAATTGGAGAGCAGGTTTATAACAAAGATCTAGAAGATAGAGAGAAGACCAAATTAACCATGGAATATTGTCATTCTCAAAGCAATGCTTAGGATTTGGTTTATAGTTCTTAAAGAAAGTTAACACTATGATATTTTTACAAAGACATACCTGTGCATTAGCTATGTTTGGAGCGATGTCGTCCTCACAGCAACCCCCCCTCCTCTCCACACAGCTGATCTATCCAAAGGTTTATATATATATATATTTAAATATGGAACTCTGGCCAATGCTTAGTATTGATAGTACTTTAAGAAAGTTAACACCATAATATTTATACAAAAACCTCTGACCAGGCTTTATTTAAAATTGCTAAAAATATTGAAATTTGACAGGAAAACAAAGCCCCACAGATTCCAAACGAGATAGTCTAATAGACCTGTTGGTCAATGCAGTTCTGACAAAATATTGAGATCCAATGCGCACCATTTTTTCTCTTTCATTGTTGAGAGCACTCAAGACATATTAAAAGTTGATCAATTTAAATTAAAAACTGTTTTGTGATCTCCGATGACGGAATACCCCCAAAAATAGCAATTACAGAGTAATTTCTAGGTTTGTGTGAGAGCCAGAAGTCAGCAGAATTGGCTGAACAAATGCTCCAAGTAATGAATAATTACTATTTATCCTTGAATAAACTGCGAGGCTAAAGCTATGATGGTGCTTCCAATATAAGTGAATAGTAGGACCTACAATGGTCTTCGGGTATTGTTTCATAAAAAAAAAAGCCGCTTGCGCATTATGTTCACTGTGCTAACCAAGACTTGAACTTGGTCTTAAATGATTCCGTCAGCTGTGTTCAAGACGTTGCAGATTTCTAGGACTTGGTATGTGTTTTTTTTTCTCACAGCATCATAAGATGAGCGCATCTTGAATCCAATAGGAAGAGCATAGTTTATAGCACTCTCAAATATTTTTGCCCACAAAATGGTCATCGAAGAATGATTCGGATATTTTGATGAAGGCCTACTTAAACTGTTAGCACAAATGAAAAAGAACGCCTGGAAGGTGCATCACTTAGAGGAAAATTAAAAACATTCGATAACATTGGCCTTCTAATTATCGAGTACAAAATTGTAAGCGCAGTCAGCGTTGCGTTGAAAATGTTGAAAAAATGAGGAGCAAGATCTACATAAAGCAGAAAGTATTGGAATATCTTTTGGTTAATATACCTATACATTCAGCTTCCTCAATAGTTCTGTCACACTATACATTCGTCTTATTTGGGGGAGTGGGGCCCACCAAGATATTCTCGAAACCATGCCACGGATATCTTGCTACGCCACTGAGACTAGCAACTAGCCAACGAGACTCTTTATTCGCTCATATCTAATAATTACAAATATTTCTTCAAACAAAAAAGAAGATAATTATATGTACGTATTATGCGTAGCAATCGAATGTTAGAGACTTACACTATGCAAAGTCATAGACTGTCATGGTTGATTCTAAATAGACTTATATATTCTTCTAAGTCAATGGTTTTCAAGGTTGATTCTAAAGAAAGTTACATTTTTAAGACATTGGTTTACATGGTTTGTTCAGGAAGCACATTCGTATGATTACCAGAAGACAGCAAGCCCATAGGAGGACAGAGAAGAGGACATGGCCTTAGAATGGCTGGACAGAAAGGAGGGCATAACCTTAGAATGACCGGACTAAAAGGACTCACACAAAAAAAAGACATGCAGTTTCAAAAGCTTATCAAAAACTGGTCGTGAGGTTTGAGCGCTGGACTGTCGTTTGGATTTATCGATAGTCCCGGTTTCAAACCCTTCCCACTCCCATTCCCCGTCGTCCTGCGGGAAGTAAACTATCATCAACGCTGAAGGAACATCCGAAACATGTAAAGCATTTTACAAACATTAATGAAACTTACCAGTAAATCATACACTGTGAAACTAAAATATTATATTTCTCAGACAGACGGTTTCTTCAGATTGTACTTTGTGAGAAGAATACTTGCGGTCGAGTCGAAGGAGAGTCTAGTTCTTTCTTTTATCTACTATGCGTCTCTGCTTTGATCGACGAAAGTCTTTTCAAAAGAAATATACACAGATAGTAATAGGATGCACTTGAACATTTTCAAATATACGATCACCACTGTAAAAGAATGAGTTTGTCATCTTTTTGTCCTGCAAGTTACAATACTGGTTAAACAGCTGAACATTGTTGACATTGTTTCCCCATTCCTTAAGGTACTATACTATATGGATGGCGATGATTTCTTTAGGAGTGCTTTTTTGGTTGTTGTTGGGTTGTTGAAAAATAGTATTCGATTATTGACTATATGCCATCGCAATTAATAACGGAGCAAAGCCGGGCAATTTTACATTTTAAGTCGATGCCTGTCAGATGTAGGACACTGCCTCAAAAAGGAGGACATGCCCTCCTTTTGCCGGACTCTTGTAACCCTTTTCGTCACATGAAAGGCAATTATTATGTATTTATTTCATAGGTCTGTGATACCGTGACCTCCGTGATCCGTGAATGTCGAAGGCGCCGGTGATACGGGGTCACGGTGATACCCACTTTCACTATCAATATGCAAATTATGTGGTAACTGACACACATAAAAGGTAGACTACGTCAAAGGGACGGTACTCTAATAAAACGCAAAGTTTAATTGTATACAAACGATTCACCAGCCACAACAAAACAAGTGAACAAAACATTAAATCAAGATTTCTAATCAAGATATCTATAGATCTTGACTCTATCGTGTTATTATTACAAATAAAAATGGTACTTTTATTTATGATAACATCTTCACAAAACAGTCTGCCGTACACCTTATTCTTTAAATACTTCCACAATGACTGCAAGTTAGAAACCGATTCTGAAAGTGATGACGATTTTAGAAAGAAAAGAAAAGAAAAAATGAAGCGAGTTGAAGAAATGCTCTATTCTATTTACCAATTTTCTATAGCCACAAATCCTAGAAATGCAGAAGCAGACATTCAGATGTTGAATGGAGATGTACCAGTGCCACAATTAAACATGGGGCACTTCAAACTCTACAAGAATGACCCTTTCGATCAGGACATGCATGTCATTTGGACATCAGTGTGTGGAGTTATTTTATCTTTCGTTTGTTACAGCCATGAGAATAGAATACAGGCTCAATCAGTTCTTTGCCTGCTTGTCAGGCAGTTATTTCAAAGAAATATTTTGCAGCCTTTGGAAATTCTAGCCAAACCTGACAAAGTATTTCTACTAGTGACAAAATTTGTTCCTGATGGTATTATAGTATTTATGAACAACAGATTAATAAGACAGTTGGAGCGTGAAAGTGATGCACTTTTTAAAGCAGGCACTAATTAGTGGCTTAATTTAACTTGTATTTATTTATTTTTATGAAAGGATATTCATTTTTATATAAATCTATGTAATATATTATAATATGACTAAATCTTCTTTAACATATTTAGAAAATATAAAGTTACTTACAGCTTTGTAAAAAGAAATAAAACCATGTACAGCTTAATATTGACAACTGTGTCATGTAATCAGAAAAATTTGTTTATTTTCTATTCTTTTTTAGGTATGACACTCATGGACATTCAGGTTTCTTGACATCTGATCTGTATATGTTTACGTTGTTAAATTCTTTGTTGCATACCTAATGAAAAATTATTTTAATTTTCATAATATATAAATGTTATTATTTTAAATTTAACTTTAAAGATTAAATAGATTTTTACTGTAAAATATTTTTAATATTTTATATTTAAATAGTTAAATGTAATGCCATACCTGCAATATTCACTAACAGTAATAGCATTTGATATTTTGCTTAACAAAATTGTCGAGAAAACAAGATAGCTAGAAATGCATTTAGTCTTGTCTTTGTTTATTTAAAGTTGAAATATTTAGATGTCAGTATTGTGGTTATATTATAAGAGCGTTGTTGTTTTTTAATGTAATCAAAATATTGTTCTTTTGTCATGGTTAATATTGTATCTCTCGAGACATAAAATGCCACAGATATCGTATGCTTATATACTAAATAACTACTTTTTAAAATAATTTAATGGTACTATGCTAAATGTAAATTACATGTTGAAATTGATGTTTTGTATAATTTACATAGAATATTTGTAGGCGTAGAATAGTTGTCCAGGAACTTCAACAGTTTACAGCGACTGCAAACTACTTATATATGTTTGAGTGTGATATACACAATTAACTGAACACAAATAATGTTTATTTACAAAAAATAATAATTCTCATTATTATCAGAATAGGAATAAATTTGCAATACAAAAATATTAAATAAACACTGATGTAAATCTGTTATATGAAATAATACAATGAGTTATCCCATTACTAATGGCACAATAAATTACTTTATTTATAAATAAATGAGCAACTTTAAAATAAATTATACTTTGACTTCCAAGAAATATATATCTTGACTCAGTAACTTTATACTGACTTATATAGTGACTGTTCTTAGTCTAAAATTACACTTTAACCCTGTCCAACCAACATCTTGACTCCATTATTAATAAAATACATTACGACTGTTGTCTGTCTAACCTACATCATGACTGCTCATTGATTGACCAATGACCAAATTTGATCAATGACCCTTTCAGCCTTACTTACAGTCATCTGATACCAATGTTCATATTTTCATACTTTCACGCTCAAAGCTCAACAAATTCATATTAGATATAGTAAAGTACACCAAGTTTACAACAGCATGAAATTTAGCTGTATCGTACTATAACAACTATGCATTATCATTCTTTTTTTTTTCTTTGTTTAATTAAACAGGCTTATTGTTATTTAAACCTGTTTATATTAATATATGAAGTTCAAATAAATGTATTTAAAAGAAACAAATAAAGATTTGTATTCCTTTTTTAGCATCCCATATGTGTTAATTAAACTGTGTGTAACTTTTAAATCAGAAAAACTGAAATTGCTATTGATTTTATCATCACCTGCAGGTATATTATATGCTAGATAAGTGCAATATTATTCTTGATAGAGAAAGCTTAAAAAATAAGCATGCAAACTGTTTTTTTTTTTTACAATATTAAATAGTTGTATATAATACATAATAAGTACTATATGTATTGTGTGCACAAAGAAGCATACTTCTTCATGTCTTCTAGATAAAGTGCAATGTTTGCTTGTGTTTTTGTTCTTCCACACTTGGCAAGTGTGTCAGCCTTCTCATTTCTCTCTAGTTCAATATGTGCTGGCATCCATTGAAAAACAGTTTGTTTGTTGTTGTTTTTTGCTCTTGTTGTTGAGCTGTATAAGGGCTGTCCTGGGTCGTTTCATATTGGAGGAATCACAGTTTTCCAAGCTTTAGAGGACGGTTTTTGCATCAGTTAGGAAGACAACCTGACTGTGCTGAGTACTTGGGTGATTTACTAGTGTGGTAGCTGCTAGTTCAAGTGCTTCCCTTTCTTCTATGTGGCTGTCAGAGAGCTCTCCAATTGCAATGGATTTTTTTAGTTTTTCTATGTTGGGCCACTCAATGAGTATTCCAGCTCCTCCATTTGTGGTGGCTTTTTGAAATGAACCATCCGTGTAAACTCTGATCCACTGATTGCTAGGGTAAAAATGAGTTAGTAAAAAAAAAAGAAAATACAAATTACTTGGTCCCACAGGGTCACATTTATGCTTGTTTATTTTCTATACAATTGTTCACCCCTGCAGCTGTATATCTTTATTTTTAAGTCTTTGTAGAAATGAGTTCACTATTTCCTTGAGCTCTGATTGAATGTAGTCAGATTTTTTGTTATATTTTCAATGCGGTCTCATTTAGTAGGAAAATATCTTCGGTCCCAGGGTAGAGATTCACTATGTTGTTTTGTGGATTCCTAAGTTATTTTTTTCAAGTTGATGCTCCTTTTTTAGGTTTAGAGATTCCTGTATGAAATAAGTCCTTTTGAGACAGTTTTTAGTGCCAATTTCTTTTATTTTGTGGATTTTGATAGTCTATGGATGCCTTTACAATGTGTTTTTTCTATTTATTCATTTTTTTCAAGTTAATCTCTGGTCATAAGTGACTCCAAGATATGTAGGACTGATTTCTTTTTCTAAAACTTCCTTATCTAAGGTTAATATTATTGTTTATTTTGTTGACAGCTAGAAAATGGTATATGTTGTCTTTTTTGTGTTGATGGACATGCCCCAATCTTTGACCCATTTAATGAGTTTATCAAGAGCGTCTTGTAATCGAAAATTCGATGTTCCTACATAATCGTCTGTGCTAATGAAGGCAAGGTCATTTGCATACATGCTGCTTCTATTTTTTCTTGGTATGTTTTTGGTTTTAATGTCGTTTTTGAATATTAAGAAAAGTGTTGGGACAGGACTCCTCCTTGGAAGACGCCATTTTTTATACCCACTATGTGACTTTTTTTGCCTTGCATGCAAACTAAGCTTTTCGATGGTCTAGATATTCCTTTCTCCAGTTTTACGTACACAGTGAGCTAGGGAAAAATTTTTGCAAACACTGGAATGTGATATTTGTGTGTTTGTTTGTTTGTGTTGTTTTTTTAAGGTAGGAGTGGACTTGGTGTTAAAAATCAGTCCTGGCATTATCATACGATCCGATTTTGCAAACTTAGTGCCATATGATGGGTGTTCTGTTACTACAGAGAAATAAATTATTGTAGACAATTATACATAAGAATTAATTAGCAGAGACTTCATGTCGATAGGAGTACACTATGAGGTAGACATCTAGCTCTATCATTTTTATCACATATCCTTTTCAAGTGCTTTAAGAAGAAAAACATTCACAACAAATAACGACGCAATATAAACATATTAATAGCACAATATTGGCATTCGTTCTTACCTGTCTTCATGATACCGGCATGTAAATTTTAATAATGCATTGAAAACTAAGGATATGCCTGCGTGAGCTTATAGAACGTACTGGGTTTGTAAATATAGCATGTTATGATTGCAGGGCCGGATTTAAAGAAGGACAGACGGGGCTACAGCCCTGGGGCCTCCACAAAAGAGATGAAAAAAATACATCCGAATTTCGACTTTTAGTTGTTTTGTTTTTTT
>JAZGLO010001104.1:0-21013 GCA_036873155.1 Biomphalaria sudanica
TGTCTTGTCAATGTGAAATACTTCCGAATGTCTTGTCAATGTGAAATACTTCCGAATGTCTTGTCGATGTGAAATACTTCCGAATGTCTTGTCAATGTGAGTACTTCCGAATGTCTTGTCAATGTGAAATACTTCCGAATGTCTTGTCAATGTGAAATACTTCCGAATGTCTTGTCAATGTGAAATACTTCCGAATGTCTTGTCAATGTGAAATACTTCCGAATGTCTTGTCAATGTGAAATACTTCCGAATGTCTTGTCAATGTGAGTACTTCCGAATGTCTTGTCAATGTGAGTACTTCCGAATGTCTTGTCAATGTGAAATACTTCCGAATGTCTTGTCAATGTGAAATACTTCCGAATGTCTTGTCAATGTGAAATACTTCCGAATGTCTTGTCAATGTGAAATACTTCCGAATGTCTTGTCAATGTGAAATACTTCCGAATGTCTTGTCAATGTGAAATACTTCCGAATGTCTTGTCAATGTGAAATACTTCCGAATGTCTTGTCAATGTGATTTACTTCCGAATGTCTTGTCAATGTGAAATACTTTAGAATGTCTTGTCAATGTGAAATACTTCCGAATGTCTTGTCAATGTGAAATACTTCCGAATGTCTTGTCAATGTGAAATACTTCCGAATGTCTTGTCAATGTGATTTACTTCCGAATGTCTTGTCAATGTGAAATACTTTAGAATGTCTTGTCAATGTGAAATACTTTAGAATGTCTTGTCGATGTGATACAAATACCTAACGTGTTCAATAAAATGCCGCTTTGATTTTGAAATACAAATTGCTTGACAATTAACTACAAAATGTTCATGTCGCGAGCAAACACATTGAAACTGAAAAAAAGTGACCAAAAAAAAATCCCTTCAGAAAATTACTTTCCTTGTTTAAGACTTGATACCTGATAATATATTGGTCAAGTGACCTGTTACTTAAATTACAACTTGTAGAAGACATTACAGTCAAAGTAACTCATGAATTCATGCACACACTATATGTCTATGGGGGGAGAGGACAGATCTGCAGAGAGAAAGACCTTGTTTTTGCTACAGGGACTTAGGCCCGTCTTTAACACTAGATTGTTTTTTTACAGTCACTAGTAAATGTACATTTCTAGCATTGTCTCTTTGACTAGAATAATTGTCAATAATAATTTCTTAAGCAGGATAAGTTTTTCGTTTTATGTCTTTGATAGGAAAAATGTCTTTTATGGCTTCATAGGTAGGATAATTGCCTAATGAAACTTCTTGGTAGAATAAATATTTGTACGATCACGCTCTCTCTAATGTGACATCGTAGATAGGATAAATAAGTGACACCTTAGAGAAGATAAATATCTGATGTGATATATTAGGGAGGATAAATGTCAGATGTGACATATTATGGAGGATAAATGTTTGATGTGACATATTAGAGAGGATAAATGTCTGATGTGACATATAAGGGAGGATAAATGTCTGATGTGACATATAAGGTAGGATAAATGTCTAACAGATCTATATCTTTATAAATGGTGTAGACAGATATGGCAAAACACTATTACTGGTGTACTAATGAAGACTGTCACAAAGTTATTTTATTGAGACTTGTACAAATGTCTACAAAATAGCATAATTGTTTGAAAAATTGACTTGCCATTTCCAAAGCTGCTGCCAAAACTAGACATATACGCATAATTAAGAGATACTTTGACTAGGAATTTTCTGACATTATTCTTAATGCAAAGGAGTCGGGAAAAAAACAAATTAATTTCGAAATTTAGTACTGGACAGGAGAGTGAAATCTTTCTGTAATAGACTGTAAAAACTTTAACTTTTCAACAAGAAGTTTAAAAGAAACAAATTCTACATAATCAATAAAAAAAAAGAAAAGAAAACGAAGCTGACTAACTGAAAGCAGACGTAGATAACGGAGTAACCCGAGTTGATTAGTTCAAGAAACAGCGCAATCCATGGACATAGTCAGAAGATATCAATAAGACACATACACAACTTTCACCCAGATCATGTTTTTCTTAGTTGTCAAGAAATGTTCATGGTAAATAGTAAGATGTAGTTAGCTTATTACTTTGACCAAGTTGTCTTTATAGTTTTGTCCAAGTGTCTGTTAGCTAATGAACTCCTAATCGATATTAACAGTTAGTTTTGTTTCAGTGTCAACCTTTCTTTTTGTCTTAATTTCCCCGAGTTCTCATTAATTACATTGAAAAAGAAAAGCGAGCGCCTGGCATTACAAACATGTAGGAAACGAGCCACATTTAATTACAAGAAACAAACAAAAAAACTAAACCTGTTTATAGAAAGACAAAATGGCGATCCTGTTCTGGCTCACGTTTGGCTATCACCAGGAGGGGTCACCAGGTCATCTCTATAAATACCCCACTTATCAAGTTATCAACTCTCTTATCCAGCTTGTGAGTACCGGATGCTGGCACCGACACAAAAGATAGAGAAAAGAAATAAGGTAAGCTGTTCTCTGTGGACAGGCCTACTGGCGGAGGAGGGGGGGGAGAACAGAAATGGGAGGAGGGGGACGTTTGAACAGAATTGCCAACTTAGAGTAAACTTTTATCAACAGATTTGTGCTCTATTTATTTCTTGCTGGAAAAACTAATTTTTCTAGATACGCCTTTTCCGAAGCGGAAATATTACGTGTATTCAGTCGGGCTTGACTAAATAGAATTAGCTAAAAATGATCTAGCCTGGCAACTCTAGCTTTAAAAAAAAAAGTTGTAAGTGTTTTTTTGTTTTTGTTTTTATATTTGTCAAGTCGTGTATAGAGGAGATTGTTTTTTATGTGTCCGAAATTAAGAAATGTTGGAAGCCAAAACGAAGGCTGATAAGCTGGTCGTGTCAATGTCATGGAGTGATGGAACTTTGTTTCTTCAAGTGGAAAAAAAAACAAATGATTCCAAAATAAGATAGAGGCGTTTATCTAGTCAGACATTTTTCTGTCAACTATTTAAATGTTCAAATTAAAACAAAAGCAGTAAGCAAAGCTTGAAATAGATTATTTGAACGAAATATTAAGAAGCTCGATGTAATGAAATTTCTGAGATTTAATAGCCCTGCTTCTCACACAATCAATACTTACGTCTCACACAATCAATACTTACGTCTCACACAATCAGTACTTACTTCTCACACAATCAGTACTAACGTCTCAAACAATCAGTACTTACTTCTCACACAATCATTACTTACGTCTCACACAATCAGTACTTACGTCTCAAACTATCATTACTTACGTCTCACACAATCAGTACTTACGTCTCACACAATCAGTATTTACGTCTCAAACAATCAGTACTTACGTCTCACACAATCAGTACTTACTTCTCACACAATCATTACTTACGTCTCAAACAATCAGTACTTACGTCTCAAACTATCATTACTTACATCTCACACAATCAGTACTTACGTCTCACACAATCAGTACTTACTTTTCACTCTCCATGACTATATTTTTCCTGAACACTTCCACTGAGTTGTCTCAGACTATGATTTCGTCGATGTAGAACTTGAGACATGAGACAAAAGTAAATCGCTTTATCCATTTCTCAAGCTCTCCTCCAATCACATTTCCACCATCTGACAAATGAGAAGTATCTACTAGAATGTACTTTAAATCTCAGACTCATTCCTCGGTATCAAGCACTTATTTTTTGAGGAGAAAGTTTTCTTCAAATTGACTAGTAGTCTACCATGTCTATTTTGTTAGGACCTGATTGCGTGCATGTGTGTGTGTGTGTCTGGGAAAACAAGAAGGGGGGAATTTGGACATTAGGATTGACCATCTCTGTCACCTGTCAACGTTGGGTGTTTATCTGTCTTGTTTGTCTGTGTGGCCGTGGTCTGGCAAGACATTACTAGATCTAGATGTCTTGACTATCCTTTTTGTTTCTTAGTATAGTTCTGTTCATGTTTTACGCCGACATTTTCCTAACTTCCAAATCGTACTTCAGTGTTTCTCAAACTGACAGGGAGGAGGGGAGGCCCGTCAATTTGCTATTCATGGGAGTTTGAGACAGGCAGGCCTACTTTTTTTTTTTTTTTTAATTCTTAGCTTATCCTACATCGATGGTAAGTTTATCACCCGCATCCCCACCCCCCTTCAAAGCGCCGACATCGTCTAGTTTCTCTCTGTTGAAGCCTTGTCAAGAAAGAAGTTATTTTAATCTCTCTAAGAGTTCCAAACATGACGTCTCGGTTCTACGGTCAAAGACATTGGAAGAGCAACATTCACAGTCCAAACAGAACAACAAGTTTTTTTTTGGGTTTTGTTCTCAGATCTTGGCACCAGCGAAACTCCGCGTCACATTTCTGTTCAGCGGCAACTCATTAAGCAATGAACGACTTCAGCCAAAGGTCTAATGCCTGGAAATCCAAAAAGACTTCACGTCACGTGATCAATCCGACGATGCCCATAGAACTTTCCACTTAGAGAGACTTAGGCAGAAGTGAACTTGCCAGTGTACAATGTCCATCTGGGTCCATCTCACTAATGGAACTGTCCAGCTAATTATTTCGAATGCCAGATCCTACGGACTGCTCACTATATTTGTTGTTTTAATTAAACTATTAATGTTTAAATATTTGTTTCCACTGTCATAATGTGTATCTTATCTTAATCTTTTATTTCATTTTCTGATAAGAGTTATAATAGATTTCAAAAGTTGGTATCATTTTCCTCTCTCTCGATCTCTCTTTCTTTCTCTCTCTCTCTGTCTTGCTCTCTCTCTCTCTTTTCACTCCTGTCTCTCACTGTCTCGTTTTTTTCGGTTATTTTTTCTTTTGTTCCAGTTTGTCTTTCCCCCAAACAGTGGCCGATTCTTTCATTGTTTAAATAAGAAAATGATGAGCTTTTATTGGTCTTCCATACTTCAACAGCATTCTCGATGTACTCTGACTTGGCGTCTGAATTGAACGATTGGGTTACGAGCTGATGAGGTAAAAATGTACAAATGGCTTGAATCTTTCCCAGACAGAAGTTTGTTCAGAGAGACATATTTGGGGCAGGCTTCCATGGATCTATAGGTACGGATTTAACTTTATTCCAATAAAGTCTAATATATACTTTTTTTTTATGGAGTTATTGTGACAAGTAAAAGTGTGGAATTTTGTCAAGAGCAAATTATGTGTCTTTTACTGAACCTTTTCAGCATCAATGCAGTTTATTATTACATTTTTAATATCTTTATTTATTAGTCAAAATAACAACTTTCAGCCCTAAAACAGAAATAGTTGTGTATAAAAAACAATTAAAATTAACTTCCCTTTAATGTATTATATATTTTTTAGCGGTCCCAGTAAGGGGAAAAGCCGCTATTAGCTTTGTGCAAAATGTCCGTCTGTCACACTCAGATCTCGAAAACTAGAGGAAGAGATATCAAAAATATTATTTCACCAAGCGATGCGGCTTGAAAAGTTTAGTTGCAACGGCTACTTTTGTTTTATAGATAGATAGATTATAGATAGATAGATAGATAGATAGATAGATAGATAGATAGATAGATAGATAGATAGATAGATAGATAGATAAAGATAACAAGTAACAATAGATAATACTGTCTCCTGAAATAGTACACTATTTCATCTAGTACTGTTCTATTGTTTTCTGTACACATCATTGTTTCATGCTAATTGTTTTTGATAGAAGAACTTCTCTGGCTCCTGCTAACATTCTCAGTATCTCCCAGTGGGGCCGAGTGCGGTCAGTAATATGTTCACAGGTTCAACTAGAAAAGTCGGTCCTCGCTGGGGTCGCAACAATACTGGAACTACTTTGTTTCATTGTCGTTGTTTGCGTGTTTCGTGCACCAAAGTTGATACGATGGTGACTCAGAATCTTTGTGTGTGTGTGTGTGTGAGTGAGTGTGTTTGTTGTTGGATAATGACTTCATATCAATTTGCCTCACAAATTAAAATAACAAAGGCTGGAGATAAACCAGAACACAACTTTGGTTATTGGAAACTCTGAGGCCATTAGGAGTATGTATATCTTTTTAAATGCCTGAATTAAATAACAGCCATAAGACGATGATGGGTGTCGTAGGAGCCGGGGGGTCTAAACTCATTTCTTCTTCGCGTGCCTCTGAAACCTTGTTTTAATGTGCTGCAAGGGAGTGCTGTAATATTACATAGTTCTAATAGGTTATAGATATATATGATTGGTTCTTCAGCCGGTCCACTAATTAAAACATGACTTACTGAGATAAGATAAGAGAAGAAAGAGAGAGAAGAGGGAACTGAGAGAGGGGGACAAGAGAAAGAACACGGATGATGTGTTTATATACTGAATAATACATGTCCATCGACTGGAGGAGTGTGTCCAGTAAGATGATGGACATAGCGGAGATATGCGTGGGAGTAGTAGAAATCGGTGACTTTATCCTGTCAAGTTGCTGAGATCGAATAGACTAGTATCAACTTAGTTACTACTGTGTTTGCAAGTTTCGAATGTGTGTGTATATATATATATATATATATATATATATATATATATATATATATATATATATATATATATATATATATATATATATATATATCATGCATGGGCCTAGCCAAGATTTTTTTCGGAGGGGGGGTCTTCCCCCACCCCCATCTAAAAATATATATGTGTGTGTGTGTGTGTGAACATAATTAATCTTTATTACATTCTGACCCTTTCGGAAGACGTTTATTGTGCTCTAGAATAGGTTCTTCCTGGTATTAGTGGTAAACTTGTTAACTTCACGCTCTTGCTAGCAAGGGCTCACAGCGCTCCCCAAGCGCTGGGCGAAGCCCCGCTTCCGAGCACTATTTCTGGTATTGAAAGCCAACAAAATGCATATTCTGAGGTATCTACAGTGCATTATCTTGCTATTAAAAAGTTTTATTTCAAAAACCTAATATGCTATTCTTACTGACGTAGACCCTCGCGCCGTTCGGCGCATTTTCCGGCAAGCTGTTTCCGCAACTCTTATTATGCGTAATTCATTTTGTCGGAGAACATGTCCCGCAAAATTTCATGCGACGCTCTATCACAACCTTACTAAGGGTTCGACTCCCAGTTCAGCATATGATTTCTTTGATTTAGACCCGATCTCTATAACTGACTCCTAAAATCTGCCTTAGCCATATTTGCTGAGCCACATTTAGTGTTTTTCAATTTCGGCAGGTGACTATTCACACTTTATTAATGGAGCCCAGCCACTGGTAGAAATTTGTAACCTCTCTTGACTACGCTCATGGAATTACATGCCTGTATTTCTCTTTAGATTTTATATCGAAAAGGAAAGTTTTATCGTCAAAATCATCTGTTGAGCGGTTTTAAACTAAAAGATCTCTGCAGTTGTTGTTTTTTTTTTTTTTTTTTTTCAATTCAAAACCCCGTTTAGCTACGGTCATAGAATTTGGTGACTGTATTTTGCTTTAAAATAATATTAAAGAGAGAGGTTTTCAACTCAAAACTCTCTGTATGGGAATTTTAAACTCAAAACCATCTGGAGGGGTTTTAAAAAAAAAAAAAAGCCATCTGGAGGATGTGGATTTAAACTCAAAACCCTTCATTAGCTTAGCTACGCTCAAAGAATTTAAGTGTAATTTCCTTTTTTTATATTGAAAGGTATTTTTTAGCATCAAAACCCTTAAACTCAAACCCCCCTTTGGCTACACTCATAGCATTTTGAGTGCGTAATTTGCTTTTTTTTTAAATATTAAAGAGGTATTTTTCAGCTCCAAACCCCGCTGGCAGGAGGTTTTAAACTCAAAACCCCTTTGGCTACGCTCATAGATTTTATAGTGTGTAATTTGCTTTTTTTTATATTGAAGAGGTACTTTTAGCTTCAAATTCCAACTGGAGGTGGGTGGGGTTAAACTCAAAACCCCTTTGGCTACGCACATAGAATTTTGAGTGTGTAATTTGCTTTTTTTTATATTGAGAGGGGGTTTATTGTAATTTTTGGCGGTTTTAAAGTCAAAATCTTCCTTAGCTGTTTTCTTGGAATTTGGGGATTGTCGTTTGCATTTTTTTTTTTAGTTTCGTTTATAGAAGAGGGGGATTTAACTGCAAAACCCCTGGTAGGGGTTTTAAACTCAAAACCCCTGGTAGGGGGTTTTAAACTCAAAACCCCCTGGTAGAGGGATTTTTATCTCAAAACCCCCTGATAGGGTTTTTTGACTCAAAACCCTCTGGTAGGGCGGTTTAAACTCAAAACTACCTGGTAGAGGGTTTTAACTCAAAACCCCCTCGGCTGTCCTGTGGTAAAAGATGATTTAGTATTAAAATCTCACCTAAAATAAACAAAATGAAAAACAAAAATTTTGGACATTTCAATAGAGAACTAGTAGTAGAATGAATCATTGTTACCAAAACTTTATCCAGAAAAAACAGCTCAACTTTACCCATTTCAACATTTACGAAGAAGAAGAGATAAATTTACGTTGTATGCAAATTTGGAAGCTAATACATTATCGTCTGCTCGCTACAGATGACCTTGTACGTCATCAACCTTTGCACCGGAATTTCCCTGGTGTATGCCCAGAAACATTTCAACGACATTACTCCCAAACCAAGAAAGCAGAAGAAATCACATTTTTCTGGTCATTCATCCGTCCAGACATTCTGGGCAATCGTATGTTTTACAAACTGAAGCAAGCCGATAATGACAAGGTTATGCGTCACATGTCGGGGATTTCAAATCGTATTTTGAGAATAGTGGGTTACATAAAAGCAACTACTTGGGTTGAAAAAAGACTAGTCTTGAGTTGGTAAAATGCATTTCTGGGATTCAGTGAGAATGGCATTGAGTTAGCTACACGAATTTTTGAGACCTAAAGGGTAAGGTCATTAGGTTGGCAGCATCCTTTGCAGTGACCTAAGTGATTTAGTCGTTCAATCGGCTACATGTAATGCTGGGACATAAGTGATTTAGTCGTTCAATCGGCTACATGTAATGCTGGGACCTAAGTGATTTAGTCGTTCAATCGGCTACATGTAATGCTGGGACATAAGTGATTTAGTCGTTCAATCGGCTACATGTAATGCTGGGACATAAGTGATTTAGTCGTTCAATCGGCTACATGTAATGCTTGGACATAAGTGATTTAGTCGCTCAATCGGCTACATGTAATGCTGGGACCTAAGAGATTAGGTAGGTGAGTTGGCTACATGTTGATGGGACCTAAGTGTTTAGGTCATTGAATTTGTTACTTGCCTGCTAGGACCAAAGCGACTTACAGCTATTTCTTAGATCTTTAGATCTTCGAAGAACGTGACTACCAACAACTACAGCTGCTACAAGTATTTTGCTTTATTAATCTTCGGTATGTCTTGAATACACTGCAACAAATCTTGTATCTCACGAGCTAACTATACAATGCAAGAATTCGTTAGTGTTTAGTGTGTATTAAACTAAATAAACTCGAGTAGTTCCAAAGTATAATGTATGAAAATGTAAATTTGTCTTTGTGTATAGAGAAATGTATATATATATAGGAGATTGTCAAGATAATCAAGACAATGTCAAGAACACTGAAGTGAACGTCACTATTTCAAACTTTAAAAAAAAAAAAACAACAACTAATAAATTAATAATAAACGTTAAAATACAAGAATATTAATAATTTTTTCCCCACATCCAAAAAGGTGCCGATACGCCGTACAGTTGCGTACCGTCGCAAAAAAAAAAAAAGCACTGGGTTGTAATTGTTACAATTCGTGGTAGTTGGTCCTTCGTATCAAGCCTCTTTTGTTACAGCTGGTGAGTTGCCCATGAAGTCATTGTTTGAAACTCTTCCTCCACGTTGAAATGATTTTGTGCTACGGAACTTACGGAAGAGCTTAAAACATTGGATTTTGCAGTTCTAAAAACTCTCCCCAAAAAGCCAGAGAAATAGTTTGAGCTAGAGGTTAGCAACACTTTATTTATTTTGTACACCGGATACACCAAAAGCAGGCTATTTATAGTTTTTCTGCCACGTATGAAAATATCCTATATTCTAAATAGCAGCAATCTTTCTTTTTAAAAAAAATTAGGCATATTAAAAATATTTTGTTTTTATAATTTTCTATCTAAACCGGAAATAGCTTTTGTCGGTAATAACATCCCACGTTTGAATGTCTTTGAGAACTAGATTCTGTCAAACTCGTCGATCTCTGCTTTCTCACCTGATTCTATTTTGGTGGTTTAGCTACAGATGGTAGAGCTAGTGACTTCCAGATGTCAGATGTAAGAGTGGGGGGGGGGGAGGAGCTAGAGCGGTACCGTAGGCCTACGTATTATTAAGTAGAAAACTATTTTATTTCAGAACTATTTACCGTAGGCCGTTATGGGGGTCAGAGTGGAAGACGTCAGTCAGAGCGTAGTCTACAGAATCACTTCTCAGTCAACATTGAGGGGAAAGTTGAAAAAAAAATTCCTCTGATTGAATCGGAGACGTAAGTTTGTGTAAGATATTTTCATTTTCAACTTACTGAAATCCAACACCGAATAACATTGAAACAATATACAAGCAATTGAAATGTTCAAATTTGAAACCAAGCACACAGATGATATTACATAGTAGGAGATTGTGTGGTCAGATTAGATGCGGACCAAAGTAATAATAATTGAAAACATAACAATAACAAAGAAACAAAGAAAATCCTATTTTCTCTTGGATTCTTAACAAGATGACAGATTGCATAGGAATAAAAAACGGCTTTTTTTTTTCTATTACTGATGACTTTAAAAAACAAACTCAAGCTTTTACAAAGTTGAACAATTGTGACAAGCCAACAGACTTATCTATTCCCGTAAGGATTAACAAAAGAAAAATATTTTTTAAAAATATAGTTATTAGGACTTCTAGAGTAAGTATTTTTTTACTCGACAGTTGCCAAGAATTGCCGAAATCTCTTTCTCTCTAAGACTCGCGAGTTTCATTCAATTTCTGAATCAGATCAAGACAGAGCCGACTCTTTTATGAATGTTATCATTTCATCAAGACTGGTTTCAACCACTAGGGTTCACAATGTCTGACATCACAAAGCAAAAGTTAACTTAAAACTTTGATTGGAGATTTATAGCTTAATCTTGTCATCTATTCTGTAATTGCTAATGCAATCTTGTTAGGTTTTGAGTTTGAGTTTTAAGCGATCATTTGTGGTTTCAAAATACTAAAGCAAATATTTGGTTCATTTTGTTATCTTTGGTTAATCTCTAGTAGTGTATTATATTCTTTTCCCCAGCATCTAATCTCTTAGGGAATGGTACAGGGGCGTAACTAGGGATTTGGGGCCGGGGGCATTGACCTCTTTGGGGGCCCCTTGCATTTTGACATTGGACATATGACATGGGATAATGTACGCAAAAATATATAAGCCCCAAATCAAATTGGTTCAGTATATCAGTAAACTTAACAAAAAGTAATCAAGACTCTATTAATGAATAATACCTTTGTTTATTAGTTAAATAATGCACGAGTGACAAATCTAAATTGATATCGCTTCACGTCGTGCATTCTGTGCAGCAAAGACATCTATAACATCAACTGCATCGAGACATTCTAGTATTTGTGACTTCACTGACATTAAAGCCATAATAAGCCTTTCTTGTGTCATTGTGCCCCTGAGATAGCTTTTGATGAACTTGAGCTTTGAGAATGATCTCTCACATGACGTAATGGAAGTGGCCTGAGTTAGCGGTATTCGGAGGAGGTTGCAAAGTTTCAGTACACGTAATTACCATATGAAGCCTGTTTCCTCAATATGTCTATTGGTGATTGTATTACTGGTTTTGTTGATGAAAAGTGCTCGTGCATCAATGACATCATTGAAAAAGCGATTTGCCATTTATTTCATCATACAAACAGGAAAAGTAGCACAGTTTGTCATAAGCAGGTCTTCATCTAACAGGTGTCTTAGTTCAAGAAGAAACCCAAAGGTATCCATTTTCTTTGCAGCCTTTGAAATCTGTCCAGCACTTCTGTCGCGACACGTTTAAATTGCAGTTCTATTGACAGTCCTACATTAGAACTCAACTTCCCATCAAGTCTTTTCTTTCTTTTGGTTGTTTTGATTACAGGGAATCCATAGTATTCACTACCTTCTTTTGCTTTTTCGATGGATTGGGTTTTTGTCAGTTTCTCATCATTTTGCAGAAAGCATGAAAGGGCACTAATTTCTTTAGCAGCTTCCCGTATATGCAGTCCAGACTTTTGTAGTTTCTTCTGAACTATAGTAATTGGGCGCAAGAGCTTTGACCAGAATTCAAGATAGGCAAAAAAATCTGAATTTTCCACTGCATGAAGAAGATTCTGTACTAATATTATACAGTATTATGTCATTGTTGGTTGTTTTCTGCGCAAGCAAAAGGATTCAGAGCATACAAAAGTGGGAAAGATTCATATCTCGTTATGCTCGAGTATAGAAATACTTCGATAAGTGGGCTGCCGTATTCACCATCACAACTTCTGACGAGTAGAAGACTTAGGGAATCATTCCAACTGATCCCAAACTATTGAAACCATCGGTAGCTGAAATGCAGAGACATTACTCAACGAACGACAGATGAAAAGCAAAGTGAAATACAATGCAAAAGCAAGACTACCTAAAGATTATTCTGTCGGAGAGTTCGTCTAGGTCAAACATGGCAGAAAGCAGTTGTCATAAAAAAAATTCAGCACCCAGATCTTACATCATAAAGACAAAGGGAAAAACATACAGAAGAAATCAACGCTTTTTGAATAAGAGTTTCGATGATGACATCTCTGGGTACTATGATACCGATGGAGACAATGAACTGCAAACTGTTGGAACAAACGAAACTGACAGTTATAGACCAACGTCTAGAGAACTTGTTGTACCAGTCAAGACAACCAGAAGTGGACGAATTGTTAAAGTTCCAACCAGCCTTAGGCCACTGCAGCCTATGCGGTCGCAGTGGGTCCCGCGCTTTCATAGGACCCGCGCTAATTCTAAGTGTACATTATTAAATTAAACCATTATAACGTATATAAAATAACAGGGTTTTCGTGACCTCCTGATTTTTCAGGGCCTCCAGGAAATCTCATGAAAAGGCAAAATATACGATAAAGTCCTGAACTTTTTAAAAATTTATTCAAATCTCCTGAAGAATAGACGAAATTGATATTTTGGGGAGCCTATAAATAAAAAGTGGCATTGCGAGCTTTCATTTGATAAAAATGTATTGCAAAGACGAAAGTATGCCTATTTTCTAATTCAAAAAAAATAATATTGACATTATGCTCATCCCTACCCAAAACACCGCGCGATCCGTTTCGCATAGGGCCCCGCAAATGCTAGGGCCGGCCCTGCTAGTAGATATCACTCTTACGAACTATAAAAGGAAGGGTGTGATAATAACTTCAAAAGGAAGGATGTGCTAATATTATATGATATTACGTTATTGTTTGTTGTTTATGTTTTGTGCGAAAGGATTAGATGGAAATAAAAAGAGAGTTTCCATTGGATTGAGGAAAGATGAATAGAGGGGTAATAACTCGAGTGTGAAGTTTAATTCTAAAATTATAGACGCCAAACCCGAATAATGGACTATTCTAGCATTATTAAGAATACTTTTGAGTCCGTTATACTCGATTCTGTAAATTTTGCTTCAAGGTTAATTAGTGTAGCCATAAAATACTAGCCATTTAGATCTATTATTAGTAAAGGTAACAAGATACCTGGAATTCGCTGTATATCATGCAGTTTTATTCGTGGCAACAAAGTTTAAAATGTAAAACTAACTTTAAAAAAAAACTTTGATTTCTGTGGGAAACAATATTTTTAAAATGTCAACAAAGTCAACGTACTGATAGACCTAGATCCTTGTGATATATTTAATCCATAAATGTTAACAAAAAAAAAAAGAGACCCGTTGACACTATTTGTCAATCAAATATATTAAATTTATGTATTTACAAATAAATTTCGGACACCCATTTGGGGGCCCCCTAGGTGGGGGCCCGGGGGGATTTTAAAATTCTCCCCCCTCCCCCACCCCCTTAGTTACGCCACTGGAATGGTATGCCTTATATAAAGCCCCGCGTGTTTAGTAAATCTACCAACGTGTCTATTCATATACAATAAACAATGCGCATCAAGAAAATAGAATTCATATTATTTGGTTTATATCCTATTGAACGTCTGCCCTTGTTGGTACTATTTTCTTGACAGTGTTTCCGTTAAAACAATGCGCATCAAGAAAATAGAATTCATATTCTTTGGTTTATATCCTATTGAACGTCTGCCCTTGTTGGTACTATTTTCTTGACAGTGTTTCCGTTAAAACAATGCGCATCAAGAAAATAGAATTCATATTCTTTGGTTTATATCCTATTGAACGTCTGCCCTTGTTGGTACTATTTTCTCGACAATGTTTCCGTTAAAACAATGCGCATCAAGAAAATAGAATTCATATTATTTGGTTTATATCCTATTGAACGTCTGCCCTTGTTGGTACTATTTTCTTGACAGTGTTTCCGTTAAAACAATGCGCATCAAGAAAATAGAATTCATATTCTTTGGTTTATATCCTATTGAACGTCTGCCCTTGTTGGTACTATTTTCTTGACAGTGTTTCCGTTAAAACAATGCGCATCAAGAAAATAGAATTCATATTCTTTGGTTTATATCCTATTGAACGTCTGGCCTTGTTGGTACTATTTTCTTGACAGTGTTTCCGTTAAAACAATGTGCATCAAGAAAATAGAATTCATATTCTACAGTGAAGCTCACCGCGTCCATCATCTCATCAAGGAGTAAATTAAGAATGATCCCTGGACTTCCTGTAGCTGTGGGGACGACTTTCTCCGAAACGTTTTCAGCATTCAGAGGTCAAGTGGTCAAATCGATCCAACAGTCAGCGGTCACAACAAAGAGGATTAAACAAAAGAGGAGACACTGGTCATCGCGGAGCACGTGACCCAACGAAACAAGCGCTCGGACAAACTATCCCCTTCTGTTCGAACAAGAAGAACAAGAAGAATGCGGTCACTGCTCGAGGGCCTCATGGTCTAACTGTGCTCAAGTGGTCAGTTTGCCCGAGAGGTGGGCCGATCGCGGTGAGCAGTGGTGGAGCATGTTTGCTAGACATCAAAGTTAAAAAAAAAAGAGAGTATCTGCGACAGTTGACATCGCGAGACAAATCAACCAGTATGGTTGGAAGGTTTCAGTGATAGGGAAATAAGGGGGAGCATGGTCACATTGTTCTTAAGCTGTTTCACCACGGCCATTTCTATCCTACGGTCAGATTCAGTGGCAGACATTTTAGGAAGGTAAACAAAATGCGGGAAAAGTCCCAATATAAATGGAAACATTGTTAATTATGTACTTTTAACAAAAGAAAAACAAGCCAAATAGGAAAATAAAAAATAAAAAACAAAGCTCATAATGAATGAAGGGAGACAACCGTTCAATCGCTGCCAATTATCTCAATATTGCAAAGTTTAACTCCCCTTTTTGTATAAAAAAAATTATTACCACTCATTGATTAATACATGTCGTCGACAATAAATAATTGTGAAAAATTTCAACTTGAACCGAAAATGGTCCGTGGGAAAAAAAGTGTAACAGTATCCACCCAGACGGACAGACAGACGGAGTGAGTTAATATTTAAAAAAAAAAAAAAAGAGCCAAGGGAATTATATATAATCTATCTCTTAGTGTGTATCGCGTTTATTAGACTTCTATGTAAATGTTTGAGGACCCTCTGTTTCTTAGAGATGATAATGTTGAAATAGTTCGTTTATGTATCAGAAGATGTCGCAAGCATCTAAAATCATAAAGACTACGGAAGAATAGAATACAGAACAAAAATCTATTCTCAGCGATGTACTCTATACCATTGAAAGATTATTTCCCAGCTTGTTGATGTGACCAATATCAGGACCAAACTTTAAGTTTCACTCCTAATCAGAGACTTGAAGACTATCCACCATTTATATAGAGGAAAGTGTATGGCTTACCTGTTGTAATAAATATACCAATGTACTATATTACAAATCTCTAAACCTAATTAAACTTTCGCACTGATTGATAACTTCAAGATGTAGATTCTAGATCTAGGTTTTCTTTGTTCCCACTTGTAAAATGCAAATAATAAAGTTAGAATTAGAATTGAACACAGGGACATAAAAAGCAACAACAACATAACAACAAAAAGTTGAATATTTTAAAAAGTGAAAAAAAAATCACATGAACAGATATACTAAAATCTCCATATTCCAATATTCAATTATAAATCAAATGGAATAGTTTTATAAGGATTACATTTATCCATCAAAACACGAATCACATTCTATCAGTATGATACATTTTATATAGTCAATGCTTCCATCTTATGCTACTAGCCTGTAGATTTGTCTAGAACTCTATAGAATATAGATAGTTATTTGAAAGCTCTTTTTTTTTAAGAGTTCCAGTAAGAGCAGGCTATTTCAAGCCCGTAATGACGTCATCGTCGTTAAAACTTCCGTTGTATATAAAATGTCATAGGCCGCGCCTCCCACGCTTGCTGTATTGCCATGGGACATAGTTATCCTACTGTACGTAATAAACAAACTTCATCAGTTCTGGTTTCTTAAAATACTGCTGACTGTATATGATATATGAAATGACTAAAAAAAATGAAGAAAAAAAAAAACGCCATCTTACTTTTAACACTTTCCTTGACTGCCACTGTGTCCTGACAGTACTCTCACTCTCTCAGGCTCAGATATTCAGTTTGATTTTCCGGTAACGTAGTAAGTGTTAGAATTGGGGGAGTGGGGAGTCGAGTTTTGTCCCCATGGCTCTGTCTCTAAGGGTCTAGCCAAGGCTGTATAACCTTGAACTCTGGCATGTCGTACGATGGCAAAATGTTTCCGGGGCCAGATGTTAATTCTGTGTGACAATGGCGTGAAAAGGTTCAGAATAACCAAGTAGTTTTTGTATTGCCCGCCCTTCTAGATTTGAATGTGATTGCGAGAAATAACTGATCCTAACAAATACAGGTTTAGGTTTCTCTGTTTGTATTGAAAAGTGAGTTATGGAGAGAGCTAGAGAGCTGGAGCGATAGTGAGAGAGAAGAAGAAAAGGAGACAGAATACATTTTAAAAAATGGAGGGGGGGAAGGGTAAAGACAGAGAGGGGAGACGTTTAGTGTAGAGAGAGGGAAAGAAGGAGTCATCTTATCTTATTAATTACAGACGTTACTTCAAAAGGGAAGATAATTACGTCCTACGCATATCACTGTGTCAATCTAGTCATGCATGTTAATCAGTGACTTAAAATCTGCCAAGTCATTGGTTTTCCTGGCTGATTCAGGCAACCCATTCCATGCTCTAATGGCACTAGGGAAGAAGAGATACTTTTACAAGTTTGTCCTGGCATATGGAATAACAAATGTACCTTTATCTTTGTGCCTTACTGAGTATTTAATAAGATATTGTTTTTTCTATTTTCAAATTATGGGTCAGTGTTTTATGTAAATACTTTTTAGTCTTCTGTCCTAAAGGGTTTCTAAATTTTGGTATTTTACTAATGGTGTTGCTCTAATCAAATGTGAATATTCGTTTGATATAAATATCATGGCTGTACTTTGCGTCTGCTCTAGTGGGGGGGGGGGGGAAGGGCCCGGGTACGCTGTTCTGCCTCACCGTGGCACCCGGGTGGAAACGGCTACTTGAGGGAGTAGCTAGGCAAAATGAATGGCGAAACATAACTTCCGTGGGGATGCTTAAGGGTAGACGAGAGTCCACTCATTGCACGGGCGGGGTTGCAAAAGAGTCCCCATAAACCTGTCACACATCCATGAGCTGTCCCTCAAGGGACCGTTACATAAATGTCCCCCACGGTTAGCTTGGTATAACGAAGGAAAATGGCGGTGGCTCCCGGTGTCCTCGGCCTTCGGCCATGTGCAGCCAAGCATGCGCGTCGGGGGCCAAAGGCATCGGAAATAGCAATGCTTTACATAGGCATTGACTCGGGTCTCTCTCAAACAGAACTGTGTTCTCACAGGTTTTTTTTTTTTTCTGTTTGGCGTCCAGGTACAGGTTTTTTTTTCCAGCTTTGAGCTCGAAGAGCCTTCGGCTCAGCTCATAAGACGATCAAACGGGATGGAGGGGGGGCTCTTGAGTTAAAGGTTTCAAAACAGAGTACACATATTCTAAGATTGGTCTTACCAAGGTTAAATAACAATTTTATGTTTTATGTTCGTGTTAATTTGTAAACATTTCTTTGAATAAACCCTATAATAAAAATAATCACATTAATATGTTAATTACATGTTGATTTATCATCTATTATTACACTTAGATATTTTGAGTTTTTTTTTTAGCCTGGTTTGCTATAAAAAAGAATATTTAGTTTTTAATTGTTTTTGCTTTTTTATTCTCTTTATAATTGGTATTTTTTGGGTGGAAAGACATGCTCCAATTTGATTCCCATTTCTATAATTCTTTTAATTCCTTTTGTACAAATTTTTGTATCTTGTATTGTTTTTATTGTTTTGTATATTATGCAATCACCTGCAAATAAGCTGACTTTTGTTCCTGAACTAATTCAATTTGGTAGGTCATTTATGTAAATGTGTGCCTTGAGATACACCAGAATTTATTGTTATTGGTGTTGTAGCTATTAATTATTACAGTTTGTTCTTTCCTTATTAGGAAATCCTGAATCCATTGGTGTAGTGGACCAGTTATACCGTAAATGGTGCTAAAATAGTGCCAGAATGATGCTAGAGTGATGCTAAAGTAGTGATACATTTATGCTAAAATAGTGCCAGATTTATGCTAAAATAGTGCTAGAATGATACTACTAAACATTTTTAAATTTAAGGAACTGAATAATTCAACATATCGTGAGTTCTCAAAAGTTGAATAATTCAATAGATAGCAGATAGTTTCATGTACTTAATATCTAATGGGTTTTTGATGAAAGCCTCTTGGGTCAGATACAAAATATGCGAAAATATTTGTGTTCAACTTAAGTCAACAACATTTTTATAAGATAAATCCTAAATGATCACTAATCTACTAGAACGGATTGTGAGAGGTAGACTATCCTGTTCACTTTTAGCCTGTCTGGGCTAATTTACTTCAACTAGGACAATTTTACTAAAAATTTGGCTCACTTAATATTAAGTCTTTAAAATAAGAATCACACTACTATTGTAATACTATATCGAGGGGACGAACAACACTGGCCCCAAAACCCTCCTATAAAAAATAGAAGCCATAAGGAGAACTTGCTGATCTGGAAACCACAGCGCTTCTCATCTCAGATGTAGGATGACTGATCTGAACCCTCCGCCATGTCACATGAGAACGAAGAAGAACAACAATCATTGTAAAAGACAAAACTAGACCTAGTCACATTGTGTGTCTCTACACATCAACATGCTACGTGATGTGCTCATACTTTTATATTATAGCAATCGTTTGCTTTACTTTTATATTCAGCCAATGGAATCTTGAGATTAGACAAATCTAGCAAAAGTAAATATTTGCCAACTGGTGTAAGCCAGGTATAATCATTTTTTCAAGGATCTGTATAAATGTATACTACGAGGATTTATGTTACGAAAGACAAAAAAATGATATGTTTGTATGACTGAGTAGCTTGACATAAACAATGTTCTACATCCATTCTTGTGAGACTGTTTTGTTGTCTGGTTCTTCCCTTCCTTCCTAGTCCAGAAGACTTCAATAACGATTTTCCTTGAGCCCTGGACAATCCTGCAGATGTCTGGAAAGATCTTCTCTTAACTCGTGTCAGACAGACGCCTATACACACATAAATATCTGCCACGACCACCGGGCCTTCTATCTCGCCTGTCGTTATCCCACGAGACAACTCTTGAGGGTACACACCGCTAATTATCTCATTAGTCGACCCAGTCATTGTTAGTTACCATCAAAGATGTGTACATTCCCAATCGGCAAACTTAAGTTTTTTTTTTCCTTCAGACGTGAAGGCTAAGAATATTTTTCTTTCATCTTTCTAAATTAAATAAAGAACTACAAGATACTTTCTCCCTAAAATCAAAATTTATATAATTATTTTTTTTTTGCATGGGCACACACACGCACATACTCACACATATACACAAACATAGAAACATCAACTAAACAAAAGGTTTTAATGAATAAACTATGTCATAATAGAGTTTGTTGATCAGAAAGAGAGTCATGAACACTTACTAATGTTACAGTCTGGAGCTTCTCGGTTAAAATGAAGCTGCCAGGAAATGCAATTAGTAATATATCTTTAAGGCTGCTAGACTCGAAATAGTTGATCGAGTTTGTATAGGTCATTTAAAAAAATGGCGTGTTTCTAGTTTTCTCTGAAGTATGATAATTTCCAGTTCTCATTTATACAATTGTACATTATCTTTGAATTGTGATAGAACAAGACATCAACTCTAACCTACAAAGGACGTGGTGGCCGAGCACTTGGACTCCAAACCGTCGTGATCTCGAGTTCAGATCCCACTGAAGACCGGATTTAAATTCTGGGATTTTTTTTTTTAGGACGCTTCATCATACGTTAGGGAGATAAAGGCGGTTGCTCTGCCCCCCCCCTTTCCCACGTAGGAGTAATCATGTATGCTATCTCATAATTCTAGGATATTGTAGGCCTACCTATTTTTTTAAATCTAAAACTGTACAGCTTACATCTATAAGAATATAGAAGAAGAATGTCTTTAAAAAGTGACGAAGCAGAACTGGTAAAACAAAAAATAGTACATCACTATTATTATCAAGCTAGTGACTATTGTGTACTTTGTTTTATGAAAAAAAAAGTATAAAGCGCCATGAGCCGCTTTAATTATGCCGTTCTAAACATTATGCACTACGCGTCTTCGTGTATAATAGCATACTAAAAGGACAGCGTACTAAAAAACAGCGTACTAAAGGACAGTGTACTAAAGGACAGCATACTAAAAGACAGTGTGCTAAAGGACAGCGTACTAAAGGACAGTGTACTAAAGGACAGCATACTAAAGGACAGGGCTTTAGTCCAAACCCT
>JAZGLO010001105.1:0-147500 GCA_036873155.1 Biomphalaria sudanica
AGTTACAGATGTATTTGTATTTTCATGGGTCGTAAGCTTACATAAGAACTTGTAATCATATGTATTAAATATAGTGAACAATTACCTTAGACTTAAGAACGTAGTCTTCTGTGTAATCTATTTCTAGATCTAGTCTAGATTGGGCTATAGACTATAGATTTAGTTCTGGATCTTGATCTAGAGTTTATATAGTCTAAATCTACACCAAGTCTAAATCTAGACTCTAGACCTAGTCTATATTCTAAATCGAGATCTAAATCTAGATCAAGAGTCTAGATTTGTCTAGATCCAGATCGAGAGTCATATCCAGATCAAGAGTCTAGATCCAGATCTTTTATTTTGCGTTTTTAGTCTGTGTTACTGGGTTTACCATGAATAAGATATAGTGAACAATTACCTTAGACTTAAGAACGTAGTCTTCTGTGGACGTTTCACTGTATGTCAATGCCAAAGTTTAAGGTATTTATACCTATAGAACAAGGATAGATAATTAGAAGGACAGAAAGATAAAGGAATGAATGAAGATTCAGTGCAGAAATAAGTCAAGGACACTTCTTTTTTTTTTATCTTTTATTAACTTACTATCAGTTTGTGCTTTTTGAACAGTTTCACAGAACACGACCTGTGACTCGTCCAGCTTTGTACATATGGTCTGTCCGCTAAACCATAATCTACAAATACTATAAAGAGCATAATAAAGCAATACTAAACCATAATCTACAAATAGTAATAAAAGCATAATAAAACAATGGTAAACCAAAATCTACAAGTAATAATAAAAGCATAATAAAACAATCCGAAAGCCACAATATGTGCTTTCCGTTACACATCTTAGGACAAATTCCCACAAGCTCTCATTCTTCCCTATTGTTAACAGAGCATGGAACGGGATACCTGAATCAGTCAGGAAAACCATCTACGTAGCAGAGTTTAAAACCAATTAAGATGCATGACTAAATTAATACACATGTTATGCTCTTAAGAATGTGGTGCTAAACAGTGCGCATCATAAGCGTCGGTTCATGAACAAAGTTATTGCAATATCTATATATTTAAATCTCTTCATGGCTCAAGAGTTTGGACACCACGTAATGGAAAGATCACTCTTTTATTTTTGCAAGTCTGACGTAATTTAAGAGGCGAAAAAAAAAAAGAAGGGGGGGGGGGGAGAACAAGTAGTATTCACCCGTCACTAAATAGCAGGGCCGGACTTAACCATTGTGACCAAGAAGTCATGGAAAGAGAACAAGTAATCTACTCTATATTCACCCGTCACTAAATAGCAGGGCCGGACCTAACCATTGTGGTGCCCTATGTGAAACGGATTTCGTGGGGCCACGTTTGGGTAGGGATACGGATAATAAATTAAATTTAAGGGTCTGTATTAGAAAATAAGTTTCCATTTGCATTTTATTCATTCTTTACTCCATACAGAACTACTTTACGAGCCTTGCGTGTAGCGAAGTCATACAGTATATATGAACATTTTATTTCCTACATAGCAAGAATTACCAAATGTTTCAATCTATCTTTGAGAATTGTTGACCTCAATTCTTCATCAGTTTGAGGCGCGAGAAGCTTCTTCCGTCAGATTACACAATTACGGCTAATGCCGTATTTTATTTTTTATTTATCGCGCGTAGGATTGGCGTTTTCCATATTGAATGACACCCCAAAAAGACAATTATTGTCTATATATTTCCGTATATTTTAAGGACGTTTTCGTATATTTTGTAATTTCGGGAGATTTCCAGGAGCTCCTGGTAAATCGACAGGAGGGCGCGGAAATCTGTTTTAAATTATAATATGGTTTAATTTCATAATTTATACACCTAGAATTAGCGCGGGTCCTATGAAAGTGCTGGGCCCACTGCGATCGCATAGTTTGCAGTGGCATATGGCCGGACCTGCAAAATAGCGGCATGTGCTCCGGCGGGTCGACTAGTTTCTTTTATTTCTACATTGGTACTAGTGGGGAGCCTTCAAATGATCAGAGTTCAATTTACACTTCAACAAGGCGAATAACTTTACAAAATTGACACGGTGAAAGATTACTTCCCTTGCATCCATATTGTTATTGTTACAGTCATGCTGAGGAGGACTATTGTAGTCAAACCGAATTTCATTATTTTCTTGGACCCATAAAATGATCTTATCTTGCTAGTAAAGTCATCAAACCTGAAGTAACATCTACAATTTATTAAAGAAGAGGTTTCAAATGGTATATTGGACATTTTTTAAATATATTTATTTTGGCCAGATTTTTTTTTTGACATCTTTTTTCTTTCAATTGAAAGATTTTTTTAATTTTTCTCTTCACAGAGATTTGGAATTGAAGAAAATTGTATGCAGTTCTGTCAAAGTAGAAAATAATAAATAATAATAATGGCAATGTCTTCGATTCCGAAGATTAAGGATGCAATGACTACTAACCTACATATTTTCCCGTTACCATTGCAGACAAAGCCGTTGTCCGGCAGCGGTATATTTTCTTTTCGTCTTCTGCCCCTGTCTTCAATAAGGTCTTGTCTTTGGGTCTTAAATGTGTGTCCCGTAGTCTTTAGGAGAGCTCTACAGCCGTCTCTTCTAAAGGCCATCTGCTGCCAGGTACTTTCTTCTATGCCAGTTAGGGCGAGATACCAATATAAGAAGTGAATATGACTACATATGGCTGCCTGGTCGTGCGGTTTGCTCGATGGACTATCGTTCGGATTTATCGATGGTAGAGGGTTCAAATCCTGCCTGCTCCCATCCCCCGTCGTCCTGCGGGATGTTTGGATTAGGAAGTAAACTATCTGCAACTCTGAAGGAACATCCGAAACATGTAAAACATTTTAGAAACATTTTACAACACAGTACATAGAGCTCTTATGCTGCTTCTTATTACTCTTATATAATACAGACGTTACTTCAAAAAAAGAAGATGATTACGTCTTACACGTCATGCATTTAGTCATGCATATTAACCAATGATTTTTTTTCTTTTTCGATTTGTTAATTAAACCATAATTAAACCTGTGATAGTATTAGGCCTACTTTTTTTTAAATGCTTTTTTTAAAAAGTAAGCGTCTTTTTTTTTTTTTCTATTACCAGAAATCAAATCTAGATTTCGACTTCAAAGTAGATAATAAACAAGAAAAAGAAACAACAGCCCGTACCGGCTACTTAGGGAAACGTTAAGGATGTTGGCTTTTTAGCTACTTTTCGTGACTGAAATATGCATGACGCGTAGGACGTAATCATCTTCTTTTTTTTTTTAAAGTAACGTCTGTATTATATAAGATAAGAAGATAAGAATTGGGGAGAAGTTTTATAAAGCGATAATTACATTTATCAGGGAACAGTGTCTTTCACGTGAATGGCTGCCTTGTCGTCTGGTATGTGCACTGAATTATCGTTCTGATGGTCTCAGGTGCATACCCTGACACATCATCATTGTTGTCTGTCTTCCAACCGTATCGTCAAAAAAGAACGATAGGCCTACTAATTACTTAATTTCATTAACAACCTGGCCAAACATACAGACAACATGAAAGACTGAGAACGGTGGATGGTGTAAAGAAGGAGCACATTGAAGAAGTTGAAAATTACTGACTGAAAGTAATTCATCGCATAGTGAATGTTTGTTTTAACTTTAGCATGCAACAACCTTTCATTTAGTGGTCATCGCGAAAAATTTTGAAGACACAAGTAACAACGACAATGTCTTAGCAGTACATACATTCTTAAGAAAACAAAAACACAAGCCTTTATGTCGGCCCGTGTGTTCAAAATAATAGATGTTAGCAAAAATACTAAAGGAGATCCAATCTACGTCATTTGTCATGGTTTATATAATTTACATTATTTTCGAAAAATGTTTTCTGAGCTCCGATGACGAACTACCCAAAGAAATTTTTCATTTGTAGCTTTTCATATTTGTTAGAACCAGAAGTCTGTAGGATTGACTGAACAAATACTCTTAATTAATAAAATATCCCCATCTTTCTTTAAATTTCTTGCAATGCCAATATGAGCGGACAGTTCAATTGTCCTTCAGGTATGGTTTCAACAAAAGCAGCCGCTTGCGCATTATGTTCATTGTGATAAACAGTACTTAAACATGGTCTTAAATGATTCTACGGGTACCTTGCTACGCCACTGGTTTGTTATGAATCTCACTGCTCTTTTTTGTGTCTGTTCCAGTTTCTTAATGTTTTTCTGAGTTGAGGGGTCCCAAATGGAGGATGCATATTCTATTATTGACCTAACTAAGGTTAAATAATATTTTAGTTTTATGTTCTTGATTTATAGAAATTTCTTTTAATAAACCCTAATACTTTGTTTGATTTTTTTTATAGTTTCATCAATATGTGGATTCCATTAGTTTTTCATTTATTATAACACCTAGATATTTTGCGTTTTTAGTCTGTGTTACTGGTTTGCCATGAAAAGATAAGTGGAATTAATTTGTTTTAGTTTTTTTGTTACTCTTAACAACTGACATTTTCCTGGGTGGAAAGACATGCTCCAATTTGATTCCCATTTATGTAATTCATTTAATTCTCTCTGTAAAATTTCTGTGTCTTGTTTTGTTTTTATAAAAGTTCTGTATTTTGAATTAAAAGGATTTTCGTTATTTGAATCTATAAAGATATATATTTAGATCTAGAAATAATATCTACAGAACCCCCGTCACGTCACAGAGAAGAAGAAACAAAACAACAGAGGCAGATAGTGGGGGGCTATCTCAAGTAAAAATACTGCAACAGAATTGACACCTTCTACAAAGAAATAATCCTGTGACACATAGGTGGAAAAAAATTAGATTTTTGTTTACATTTAGTTTTTGACTGTAGTGACAGAATGAGGAATTGGTATGATATTAACTAATGTTTTATATATGCTGTTACTGTGGCTAAAAGCTATTTATTTTTATCTGCATATAACAGATATCGGGGCGCAGTGGCTGAGTGGTTAAGCCCTCAGTTCTTTTGAACAAGGGGTCCTGCGTTCGAATCTCGATGAAGACTGGGATTTTGAATTTTCAGATTTTTTAGGCGCTCCTGAGTCCACCCTGCTTTAATGGGTACCTGATTTAAGTTGGGAAAGTAAAGGCGGTTGGTCGTTGTGCTGACCACATGACACCCTGGTCATTTACTGTTTTCCAAAGAAGCAGATGACCTTATCATCGTCTGCCCTATAGATCGCAAGGTCTGAAAGGGGAACTTGACTTTTATACCTGATATACCCTATCCGTGAGATGATTAATTATATGATGCAAAAAACAGCTATGAATTGTTTTGGTCAATAAAAAGAATATATTAATATTTTTTTATTATGTTTTGGGCAAGCGTGTAGTTCATTTCATTTCTGAAACCGTAGTCTAACATCATTCTAACCAATATTTCAGGACGCTAAATTAAATTTCACTG
Source organism: Biomphalaria sudanica (assembly GCA_036873155.1). Taxonomy (NCBI): domain Eukaryota; kingdom Metazoa; phylum Mollusca; class Gastropoda; family Planorbidae; genus Biomphalaria; species Biomphalaria sudanica. The sequence goes on from JAZGLO010001105.1 coordinate 5,416, forward strand.
TTGCCAACTTATTCCTTGCTCTATTAGCACTTGGAAAGAAGGAGTATTTGTACAAATTTGTCTTTGCATACGGAACGAGGAATGTGCATTTCTGAGTATTTGATAAGATTTTGTATTTGGAGATTATGGTTCAGTGTTTTATGCATAATTTCATTATAAAACTTGTGTAATTTTGTATAAATCACATCTGGTGAAGAAAACAAAAATAGCCAATGACAATGCTTGAACTCATGATAAAAATGTCTATAAAAACTTGAAACAACTAAAAATCTTTTATTGAGACACCTGTGAGGATCAACATCCCATGGTCGCATTACTTCTGTAGTCTCAAATTTTCAGGCACGTCATTACTCGCATTAAAATATTCCCCAGTAGACCCAGACATTTATTTCACTGGTAAGCATACGAAAGTTTGTATCTACTTTGATTGTGCTCACTCTGTTACCATTGAAGTCATTGTTCTATCTAGCAATGGTGAAGTCAGAATAATTATTTGGGAATCGCAGTTTATTTCAAGTCAACTAACGGTATTATCATTGATAGGTACGGTTGTCCTATCCCATACCTTCACAGGCTATCCATGGGAAGTGGGCAGGGACGACAACCCAGAGCACATACTACAAGACCAGTCAGCCAATCAAGTCATTATTACTTAACCAACTCTACACACTTCTTGTAATGTCAGAGTAAAAATCCCAGAAAAATACTCTCTTTCCTATTTAGTTGGGAGGCGCGGTGGCTGAGTGGTAAAGCGCTTGTCTTCTGAACCGAGGGGTCCCAGATTCAAATCCTGGGATTTTCTATTTCAAAATCGTTAGGGCACCTCTGAATCCAGCTAGCTCTGATGGGTATCTGATATTAGTTGGGGAAAAGCAAAAGGCGTCTGGTTGTTGTGCTGGCCACATGACACCCTCATTAACCATGGGCAACAGAAACAGATGACCTTTACATCATTTGCCTTATAGATCACAAGGTCTAAAAGGGAAACTTGACTTTGTACTGTTTAGTTGGGTACACCGTACTCCAGCAATAGAGATGAAACAATAGCAGAAAAGGATGCTAATGTAGTCTTTGATGCCAACTAAAAGAGACAAGAATTCCATTGGATCCACTACTACATTGTTCAACAGGTCTATGTCTATGACACCATTTTAGGGTGATGTAAGTGGTTTGTACTTTTAGTTATTGTTTACAAATCTCTTTCAACTTTTTAAGATCATATCATGAGAAATCTCAACCTCATAATGTAATTAAAATACTGTAATAATGTGATGCATTAAAACTCTTATAGTCAACACATTCCCTTACATAACCCGTGTTGGCCCCTAGTGGTCGTGGGCCCGGGTTCAATAAAACCCTGCGTACCATGGTTGCTACTTCACTGCTTGCATTCAAGATTCAACAATACTTCGACACGCTGCTACCTATTGATTTCTAGCATCGCTTTGTTTGTGCATGGGACATTCCTATTCTTGCGAATCTTGGACACTGACTGCAGAACTAGGGAAGAGAATCCTAGAAATGGAATTGAGATGCTACAGAAGGATCCTAGATAGATATGACAGTAAAACCAAGTATATCACAATGACAAGAGACAATCAAACAGAGGGACAATATATCAAAATCAAAGACCACGAATTTGAAAACGTCCAAACTTTTCAATATCTAGGAAGTACAATTGATTTTTTAAAATGACCTACTAACAGAAATAAAGGAAAGAATAGCAGAAAGGAACAGAACATTTTATAGCACCCATCAGTTACTTAAGAGCTAAACAACTTCAAGAAAAAACAAGAAAATAATATACAAAACCATAATAAGACCAGCAGCAATGTATGCAAGTGAGACCTGGACACTGACTAAGACATCTAAAATTTACTTAATACTTGGGAACGAAAAATTCTTAGGAAAATCTATAGTGCTATACAGGATGAAACAGGATGGAGGACACGCACTAACCATGAGTTGTTGTATGAAGACCCACCAATAGTGAACGAAATAAAAAAGAACAGACTACGTTGGGCAGGTCACATTGAAAGAATGTCAGACAACAGAGGAGCGAAAAGCGTATACAGGCAAAACCCCAAAGGCAGACCCCGAATGCGATATGGATTGATGATGTGGAAGCAGATCTGCAACAGCTTGGGGTTAGGGCGTCGAGATGAAAGATCCAGGAGAGATCTGAATGGCAGAATGTGTAGAAGCAGGCCAGAGCCCTCCATGGGCTGTAGCGCCACTGGAATGGATGGATAGATTAAGCTTGGCATTATGTAGCTATAACGTAATTTAATCTTGTTGTTTATATATTTATAATAATTAAAAAATACGACCACATTATTCATGTATACTTTTCACTTGTTTGATTCCAAACAAAAAAATTTTTTACCAATTGTTGGCAAATTGGCTAATGACTGCTTAATGCACAGCGGTAGAGGCTTGACACACGCAAACCGTAATAGAACAAAGAGAAAAAATAAAACTACTGAATGTAAAACAATGAACAATATAAAAAATAAGCAATATCCACAACAAAGTAGAGAAAGTCGTGATTGGATTGTGGCATGGAAGGGAAGATTCTGGAAATGTTACAATGGTATCGCTGTTAGTAACCTTGTGATGGCTCCAAATCAGGGGTTCTCAACCTGTGGGTCGCGACCCCATTGGAGGTCGATTGCCGATTTGCCAGGGGTCGCCTAAGACCATCGAAAATATGGATTGTTTTTGTCTATTCTTCTTTTGCTGTGTGTGGGGGAGGTGGGGGTCGCGGCTGAGTGGGGAGATTTTAAAAAGGGGTCGCTGAGCTTAAAAGGTTGAGAACCGCTGCTCCAAATAGGGACTGGTCTGATAAAAAACAAAGACTTTATAAAATCTCTTCAATGAGATGAAAGAGCAGCAAGATGCAATAGCACGAGTGTTACTACTTCTCTGGACTAAATAGGGGAGAGGGGAGACACTATGACAAGCAGAGTGTATTTGTCATACATAACTGCTTATAGAAGCTTTGCCGACAACATAGTATTCAACCACGGGAGTTTTTGTCGTACATTACTATTTATAGAAGCTTTGCCGACACTATAGGATCCAACCAAGAGAGTTTTGATCTGGACATCGTTTATGTTACGTCACATTTTAGTCTCGAGCCTCGACTTCAGTTGTAAAGTATCCCAACGGGTAAGGTGATTGCATCACACTTAGTTCTGACGTGAGGACAACGATCCTATGTGTCGGCGCGTGTTGAAAGGTACGGAAGAAGAAATGGGGGAGGGTGGGGGGGGGGGGAATAGCCACCGGTACGGTAGGAGAGAAAAACTGGCTCGGGCTCAGTAAACAGAATGTAATACTAGTGGATTTATGAAAAGAGAGGGGGCGGTAGGTGGAATCGCTCACCACCCCCAACCACACATTGTTATACAAATTTAGAGTAATAAGTGATAGGCAAAAGTGAACTAAAAAGCTAGAAACTTTTAGTTTATCTAAAAAAAAAATTAGTTAAGGCCATTGTTTAACTAGAAAATAAAAGTTTGTTAAAATCGTAGTTTAATTTTAATTAAAATTTGTAAAACTTTTCAACATGTGGTCAGGGTTGAAACGCACTCCCTGTTTTCTGGTCATGTGATATCAATAACTTTGATTATCAAAAAAATTATGCAGTTAACAACTAATGAACTATTTAGACAGTCTGCATTTGAAGAGGGTAAAGTAAGATCCTGGTAGAGGTTATGGGAGTAAATATTTGCACTTGCAAATAGCAGTATTGTAAAATGTTAACCATTTTTTTTGCCAAAAGCTTCTATGCAGTATTATGAATGAGGTTGTTCCGAATTTTTTTGTGAGCCACGTGGAGGTGTTTAATTTCTGTTTCTAGTGGGAATCTGATTAGTGAGTTAGGTCAATATTTAGTGGTCTTAATCAATTCATTTGCGGCAAACAATATTTTTTAACTGCAGGAACATCAAGTACACCCTTTTATAGACTTAAGACTTATTATTGAGATCTATTAAGTCTAATTCAACAGCTAGGCCTATATAGATCTAAAAGCATTAGGGTAACCAAGTCTAGAAAAAAAAAATCTTAATCCACACCGTCTCTGACCATAAAGTAAATAGACTGTGTCCAACTGATTTTAACAACCTGGTCAGCTAGACATACACATGACCACATGTAAGCCTAGTGTACTGTACGTGTGTAGTCGATAATACTGTAAGACTACCCTGCATTAAGCGTTATGCAATAGTGTTTGCTTAATGTGGAGAGGTCAGACAAGAAAATAACAAACTGGCGTGGCTAGTCAAGCATGTTCGTAGATATATCTTTACACTAAAATAGTTATACACCCTCCCTGCCCAGAAAGTAAATAGACAGTGTGTCCGACTGATTTTAACAACCTGTGTAGGTCTATATAGTGTACTGAGTGTGCAGTCCATAATGACAAGATCACCCAGTTTTTTTTTCCGTTGCGCGTTTAACGGTTTTGCAATAGTGTTGTATTTTTAGTGGTCAGACAAGAAAATAGCACATCGGCATGGTTAGTCAAGCATGTATTTTACACTATAAAATACTTATACAGGTCAAATGTTTTAAAAACTCAAATGATTTCGTTTCTATTTCTTTGGATACTAGATCTATAATTTGAAATTCTAAATTTATGTTATTTAATGAGATTTTAAACTTTACCAGTATCAGTAAGATTTTCCGCTATATAATAAGGTAATATAATTTTTAAAAAAAAGAGTAGCATTATTTTCTATAGGTTTTAATTCAAGGCAAAACTACAAGCACACATATTTATTTAGACATTTTATTTTATTGTGCATTAACGTTTAGGTAAGAAACATATTTCCTTAATACTGATTTTATTATAGATAAATATTACTAGAATGTTAAAAGAATAAGATCGAACCGTAAGCATACAGTCGGATGATTATATCTATATAGGTCTAATTCAACCCCGCCCCACCCCAAAAAAAAAAGTTTGTTATAGTTTAATTAACTTTCTTTAGTTTAGTTTAACTATCTTGTGAAATTCATGATAAACTAATAGTTCAACTACTTTATTTTAGTTGAAAACTTGTTTTAGTTTAACTTTTAAAAGTTAGTTTGGTTCCCATCATTAAGAGTAATAGAGGAGCAGTTTTTTTTTTGTTGTTGTTTATTTTGATTAAGTTACTCTCGACCTATCCCCCCCTCTCCCCAGTCTTGTAGCCGGAACGTCCTTAGTCACAGGCAAACTAGGCAGCCCCTTTCACCTCCGATTGGTGAAGGGGTCTCGTAAAGGATTCAAAGAATTGTTTTTTAGGGAATTAAATCTCAAGCAGAACTCTATGTCTTCTAGCCTAGCTCTAATTTTAAGTCTCCATTGTGATTAAAGGTTTAATTACAAACATTTAGATCTACTTGTTAGATGACATCTGTTAGAAGGCCAATGTTTCTTCCTTGATGTTGACATGTGGTTATTTCTAGTCTGGTGATCACGAATCGTCCATGAAGCACAATAGTGCCATCGGCGCTATGTGAATTTAACTTATTTGCTGATTTTATATAGATACAGGTGATACAGGACAGTTTATAATCCATTGCTTCTCTATGTTATTTGAGGCCACACTATTCACTTCGCATTGGGCCTCCCTATTCGTTTCACCTCCAATTACGTAAGGCATGGGCCCTGCTTGTAGACAGTAGACTCCATTAAGGATTACCGGCTAGGAGAAAGGGGATTACGTCACCACTAGATCTGTGTCAGCTTAATAAAATCAATCTATCTTATCTTATATGATACAGACGAATTTTGGAAATTTAGGCACCGGATATTTAGGCACCGCATATTACGGATATTTAGGCACCCGGAAATTTAGGCACCGGATAATTAGGCACTCTTTAATTAGTGACCTTTATTTTGTAAATAATGTTAAAATGTTAACGTATATTTTATCCTTTGGCTATGGGCTATCGGTGACGTTATAATAAATAGCAACTATAACGATTCTAACTAAAGAAAAGCTGACAAAATAGGGAAAAAAAGACAATCATGAGAATGTGTGGAAAAAAATGACTGCTGAGTCCTTATATATATATAAATATATATATATAGATATATATAGACATCACAGGATTTACGGGAGGGGAGGTAGAGATGATTCTCCGCTCATTGCTTCCCTCCATCACCAACCCCTAAGGTTGACTGGTGAGTTTTTTAAATTGATGATTATGCAATTTGTGTAAATATTTAGTTACTAGTGTAAATACTTTAGATTAAAAAGTATTATAAACTATTTTTATTATGTCGGGGAGTGTTGGGGATAAATATAATCGCAATCGCCCTCTGCTTGTGGAAAAGGGAGGGGTCGTGCTTTTAAAATGGGATGGGTGGGGGAGGGGGTTGCTCACTCCCACTCAAATGAGAGGATTTCTCGCAGGTAGATGTAAACTTAGTCGTAAAAGTTACGTTTATTTCCTATACCAATACGAGTCCCGTTCTATGTCATTGTTCTATATCGATCTCAAAGTCATATAGTATAATTGTTCAAAAGAAAAATAATTAAACATGTAAATATGCATAGATAGTTTTTTTTTAAATTTAATCAATATTTCGCTTTGCTTGGTGAAGTAATAGATTTTTATAGATCTTATTGTTAAACAGATATTTTTGTCTATTAATAATTTGATAAGAAGAAAAAAAAGAAGAAATAAGCTCAAATTATTGTTCACATTTTATTTAGACTTTCATTGCAGCAAATTGAAAACGTAAAAAAACACATAAGTTGACAGCATAAGTGCAAAAAAAACAACAACAAAAAAAACCTCTCTTTAAAAAAGTTATTTAAGGTTCAATACAGATAAGGGAGATCAGTATGCTTAAAAAAACATGGAATGGAGAGTCTCAGAATGGTCAATGGAGACTGACTTCTTCCTCTTCCTCGTGACTGATTGAGATGTAGATCTATTTATGTATTGTTATTAGAACGTTTTGGTCTGAAGACTTAGGCTAGGTATATACCTATATATAATACTATAATCTAAAACTCTAGCTAGATTCTAGTTCTAGATTTTATCTATATAATATAATATATTGTTTGATTTGTCTCCTGTAGCCCAGCCTACACTACAGTGAGTAACAGTGACTTTTACACTGTGACTGTGTAGTGATGTAATGTTACATGTAGACAATGTTAAAGTGTAGTGCTAGGACAAATTTGTACAAATACTCCTTCTTCCCTAGTGCTATTAGAGCATGGAATGGGTTGCCTGAGCTAGCCAGAAAAACCAGTGACTTGGCAGAATTTAAGTCATTGGTTAATATGCATGACTAAATGCATGACGCGTAGGACGTAATCATCTTCTTTTTTGAAGTAACGTCTGTATTATATAAGATAAGATAAGATACTGTGCCTGTGGGGTTTGTTCCCCTCCCCACTATAAAGTAAAGGTAAAAAGAGTTTTTTTTTTAAATTGTTAGTTATAATAGATAATATTTTTATTTTTTTTATCTTTGTGCTATTCTGGAACAGGTTTACAGGGTATTCAATAATTCATAAAACAAGCTTGATGTTCATGCAATGCCTGTTGCCATGTATCATTAATTCTTTCTCTCAGTAATTATTTTCCTCGTTTCCGATATAATTATTCATTTTGCTCATTTGTATTTCACTATCCTGTTATGATTAAACTTCAATAACTTTTTTGTTTGTTATCAGAAAATGTTATAGTTGGTATTGAATTATAGGAGAATGCATGCTCCTTTTTGCACAACACAAATTAAAGTTTATAAATCCAAAAATCTATTCTATTCAGTTTAAAAGGGGTCAAACAACGTTGGCATCGTCATTTAGGAGAGAAAGAATTTTTAAACTAATTTTGTGTAGGGGAGCTAAGTTGTAGATAGTAGAACATAATCATCGGTAATTCTGCAGGAGTTCATGGGGCAGCCATCTTTGTTACTATTTTGTTATTGTTTATGTTCCAAAGAAATCCCAAGATAGTGTCTTTAAAAATACCAAGAATTAACATTACTTCTGTGTTTTCAAAGCAATGCTATTTTTTCTTTTAATTTTGACTTGGTGTCAATACAATATGTTTCTTATTGTTCTGTCTTCTTTTTAATTGTTAAATATTGTCTATATCTATTCTGAATTATTCTGATATAGAGAATCTAAATTTAAATAGGCCTACAATAAATATCAGCACAGTTTATTACCAAAAATTAATTGACCTTTATTGCCTTTAAGAACTTTGTCATATTAATATAGTAATTAGTCTAGTTCTAGCAGTTAGATTATGAGTCTAATCAATAGACTTATTAGGACTAGATGATACCTGTATAGCTAGATCTAGCATATTATTTAGCTTCAAAAATAAAAACAAACAAAAACCCAAGATACAAGATTACAGTCTAAACAATAACAAAGATGGCTGCCCCTTGAACTCCTGCTGAATTACCTAATCATCTTTTTTGATGTAATGCTTGTAATTGACAAGATAGTAAGTTGCACGGTTTGTTGCTGCCTTTTTAATGCTCTATGCCAGGGGTTCTCAACCTGTGGGTCGATTGACGATTTGCCAGGGGTCGCCTAAGATCATCGAAAATAGGGATTGTTATTGTTTACTTTTCTATTGCTGTATGTGTGTGTATGGGGGGGGGGTTGAGACAGAGTGGGGGAATATAAAAAGGGGTCGCCGAGCTTAAAAGGTTGAGAACCGCTGCTCTATGCTGATGTGTGTGGTAGGCCAGTGATGTGGCAGACACTGTCCATCAAATATTCAGTGATGGGAATTTTCTGAAAATTTATTATTTTATTTGTATTGTACCAAACAAAAAATGAATGATACTAATCAATAAAAAAATAACCAATTAGTCTATTAATTATTTAATAACCATCAGCGAATGATATCAAAAAAAGGAAATAGCTTTTAAACATTATTATTGTAACTGTAATAAGCTTTGCTTTTTATTTGTTTGTTTTTATAGTCTATGACAAATAGTTCAGTGTGTTGACATTGTGGTCCAATTAATTGTCTTTGAAAGCTGATACATAACACGACTCTACCTTGCTATATAACCAATACATTAAAACATCGGAAGAAAGAAATGGATGAAACAGATTTGTTTACACGGCAATGTGAAGAACAAGACTTTAAGGTGTCAAACATAAAAATTGAGAAGATTGTAGATGAAAAATCAGCCCCATGTAAACAGCAATCAGAAAACTGTGCCTATGCTCAAACTTCAGATTCGATCTTAGGAGATCAGGTATTTATTTACTAACATAAGATGCTACACTTCATTTGCTTTAAAATGTATACTGAATAAGGTATTATTTTCTGTTCCACTTTGAGAGTAAATATTTATTGTCTAGCTTGCCTAAAACTCTCAACTTAATTGGAAAGGCCATGAACACTATTTAGATTTTCAAATCAAATGAAAATTGGGATGAGCAAAACTGGCCCTTGAGGAGTGTCATCAGAGAATGATGATGCTCTTCAAAGTTACCTACTTGATTAAAAGTAACAAGGTACTGGAACCAGGACACCCATTGGAAGATCAAATGTATGATTTGCTTAATCTGCAAACTACTACACAGTTCATCAGATATTGACATTTAAAACCTATTACTTGATGAGACACATTTGGATATGGAATAACTTTTGTAGCAACAAACCAGCACACTAAGAATATCATTGCAGCACATTGAAAATGAAAAACGCATTCATAATTAAAATGGATTCTCCACATTTTAAGAACGAGACAAAACTGTTCAGATTAGTGGATAATAGAGGAAATCTTATCCTATCTTATAAAATACAAACGTTAATTCAAAAACCAAATGATTCTGCATGTTTCTAGGTCAATCTAGTCTTGCATTTTCATCAATTTCTTACATTTTGCCGAAGCATTGATTTTCCTGGCTGACTCAGGAAACCATTCCACGCTTCAATAGCACTAGGAAAGAAGGAACATCTGTACAAATTTGTCCATGCATATGGAACAAGGAATTTACCTTTATCTGTATATTTGTCTTTCTGAGTATTTTATTAGGTTCAGCTTTTTATTTTCAGATTATGGTTCAGTGTTTTATGTATCATTGCTACTTCACTTTTGAGTCTTCTATATTGAAGGGTTTCTAAATTTAGAGATTTTACTTAAGGTGTTACTCTAATCAAATAGGACTGAAGTCAGTACATTCTAGACAATGCCTAGGCAAAACTAAAAATTCTATAGAATGATGGATTTCCTACTTTATTGTTAAAGTGAATATTTTTTGTTGTTTCAAGGTATTATTTTGTATTAATTTATGATGTCACAATTTTCATCTTACAGGAAAGTATTGCAAAGCAAGAGATAGAAAGGAATGATTGTACAACTAGTAATAAACCATGGACCTTAGCTTCAAAACTACTGGAAGTGTCAATGAAGGCAGATAACAGACTTAGTCCTGTACCTATCATAATGCCAAATTTTAAAATGTTTAGAAACATCCCTGTCCCAGACGTGTCTGTGAGTCGGGTAAATAACTTTTTACGAAAGAGAACTGAAATTTATACTGATAGCTAATTTTGTACTTAAAGTAACTATAAAAAGATGGAAGTACACTATTTACGAAATATTAAACATATACATTAGGTAGGGGATTATTCTTTTTCTAAAGGATAAAATAATAATAAAACAAATTTTGTATACAAATTTAAATTACAAGTAATGATTTTTACCTATCCCTTAGTTTGTTGGACTGTTGGGCCACCATGCAAGATTCGTCGACCATCTTTCTCCATTCGTCTCTCCTTAGAACCTCTTTCAATGGCAGGCCGTCCATTCTTTTATGTTGTCTTTCCATGGCTGCCATTTCTTCTTTTTCCTGGTACTGTTCTTTGCAAGCCCCAAAGATCTTGTAATATGGCCATAGATAAACCAAAATTGTCAATAATAGAGTATGCTAAGCATTCATATTTTATTTTTCATTTTAAAATTAAATAACGTAAAAATCACAGAAACAATTACCCTTTTCAGACATTGCAATCTTTAGAGAACATAAGGATATTACCAACATAGAAATATAGGCTTATAAATAAAATGTATTTAATAATTACATAATACAAACAACCTTAGAATGGATTACCTAACTAACATGTCAACAATAATTTTACTTTTACATAATACTCTACTGTTTTATGTGTTCAAAAGAACTTGAATATGCTGTGGTGTTTCTGAATTTTTAAAATAGTTTTTTCTTAAATGAATGAATATCAAAAATGTATTGCAACTAATAACAAGCATAAAGTCTATGATTATACAAAATCATCCTCTACATGAATGTAAAAGGAATGTAAAACCCAGGGGCATAGCTATGGATTTGTGGCTCGGGGGATTGACCTCTTTGGCGGCCTGCTGCATTATTACATTTGACATCATGACATGAGATAATGCACTTAATAAATATATAACCCTATATTCAAATTGGTACAGTATATCAGTAAAATAAACAAGATTCAGAAAGTTTCTCCAACAGCTTGATGATTTTGTCAAGATGCAATGAAAACGCTGATGTAGCTTCTTCTCTTGCTGACCACCTTGTATTACTCTCCTTTTTTAAACTCCCGGCTGCAGCTTCTTTCAGTTTGGCCCATTTCTGGAGGTGAATGGGAAAAACAAAGTTGAACAATTCATGTACAGTTACAAAAAAAAAAAAAAAGACAATCGCTGGATCTATCTCAGCAGAATGAAGAGCTTCCAGGTTCAGTGAGTGATTATCACAGTTTAGAAATGTTGCCTTTGGATTTATGTCTAAGAGACAGACGGCCACTCATTGTGGCTGCGTTATCATATGTTTGACCTCTGCACAGATCAAAGTCCAGTCCAATGTCTTTAAGAGTTTTCTTAACAAGTTCTTTATAATGTTGTCCATCAGGTTTCAAAATTTCAAAGTACCGGTAACCAATGAATGACTCTTTTATTTTGAAATTATTAACATCCAAGTAATGATCGATTAGGGATAATTAAAAGACAAATCAAGTAATGCAATAAGTAATTATTTCTATGTGAAAATGTTTATTAAATTTAAATAATTTTAAAGATTGAAAATTTTCCAGAAAATCATATTTGTAATAAAAATATTTTTGGCAGGGGGGGTTGGATGAGACAAATAAACTAAAAGTCAGTAAAGACTAATCTATTTATTTATATATATATATATATATATATATTGTTGTAAAACTTGTGGGTAACACTGATGGGGGTAGTGCTGTGTGTTTTTAGCCTACCCAAATTGCCACAGTCCAGCGTAGGATGAGCGGTCAACCGTGACCAGTGACAATACACGCCAGTACGGCAAGGACCAGTGTCGTAAATATTACACACGCAAGTCACGGCGAAAGTGATCAACTGGAGTGGTCAAGAAGGTTCGAGGCCAGTAGAGACACTATATAAGAGCAAGTGTGTCAGAATCACTTCACATCACGTTACCTCGCAATGTGACCAGTACAAGGCGAGAACCAGCACAGTGTGTGAAGACAGTGTTAATGTTGTTGCCAATTGCGATGTATTTGAAAATAAACTGACTGATACTTTGGAGCCCTGAGTTGTGAGGTTCTTTAAGTTCGTTGTGTCGTGTGGTGCAGTCTGAAGGGAGCCTGGATAGTAGGAGAGAACGTAACAATATATATATATTTTAATTTATGATGTGCAATAATTTTGAAAATAAATAATTTTTGTTTTTTTTTTGGTTCCAGAAGGTGCAGGATATCAAACCAAAAAAAGAAATAACTTCAGAAAATTGTGCACTTACTACAAGCAAACAAGAGAACAAAAACCAAAACCACCCCAATGAGACTATTTTAGGAAAAGAAATTCCAGTTTCTTCTAATCAAGAAAGAGAAAAGCAGCATTGTAAAATATATCTAAAGGAGCATTCTTACTCTTCATGTTTGAAACAACACCAAATAGATCATACTGGGGAGATGCCTTACAAATGTGAACAATGTTTTCAACAATTTTACAGATCTTCTGATTTAAAAACTCACCAGAGAATTCATACTGGTGAAAAAACTTTTAAATGTCAAATATGTCTAAAAGAATTTTCTAGATCTTCTCATTAAAAAATCCACCAGGTAATTCATACTGTTGAAAAAACTTTTAAATGTCAAATATGTCTAAAAGAATTTTCTAGATCTTTTGATGTAAAAAGGCACCAGCGAATTCATACTGTTGAAAAAACTTTTAAATGTCAAATATGTCTAAAAGAATTTTCTAAATCTTCTCATTTAAAAACTCACCAGGTAATTCATAGTGGTGAAAAACCTTTTAAATGTCAAATATGTCTAAAAGAATTTAATAGATCTTCTTGTTTAAGACGTCACCAGGTAATTCATAGTGGTGAAAAACCTTTTAAATGTCAAATATGTCTAAAAGAATTTAATAGATCTTCTAATTTAAAAACTCACCAACAAATTCATACTGGTGAAAAAACTTTCAAATGTCAAATATGTCTAAAAGTATTTTCTACATCTTCTGATTTAATAACTCATCAACAAATTCATACTGGTGAAAAAACTTTTAAATGTCAAATATGTCTAAAAGAATTTAATAGATCTTCTTGTTTAAAAAGTCACCAGGTAATTCATAGTGGTGAAAAACCTTTTAAATGTCAAATATGTCGAAAAGAATTTAAGAGATCTTGTCATTTAAAAACTCACCAACAAATTCATACTGGTAAAAAAAACTTTTAAATGTCATATTCGTATATCTAAAAGAATTTTTCTGTTTCATCGTTTAAAAAGTCACCCCAGCACATTCATAGAATTCATACCCTACTGGTTAAAGTACTTTTGAGTGTCTAAAAGAATTGCATAATAATTTAATTTATAGAGTGCTTTTAACAAACAAACAAAATGTAGACTCAAAGTGCTGTGATAACATTACAAACATAATCACAAGTGCCAAAATGACAAACAAAAAAAAGTTTTGAATAGGTAGGTCTTAAGGTCTTAATGTTCTTCTTGAATGTAGTGGTGAATGTTTTCTGTCTGAGATCAATGGGGAGTGAGTTCCAAATTGGATTTCTTTAATAAGGGTCTGACAAGAGCATGCTTAAATTGCTGTGATACAGTGCTTGAAGTCAGTGAAGAATTCATAATTTTAGTAATTGTTAGTATAAGTTTGTTTAAACATACAAGGAGCAAGGACATTGAAATAGGATCAAAGTCATAAGACTGATTTGGCATCTTTAAAATAATACTTTTCACATAATCTTTAGACACACCGAAACTTGCAAAAAGGAGATTTTTGAAAGATTGGAGAATGGTCAAGCTGTGATTAAAGGGATGGCATGTCATTTCTGATCCGCTCAATCTTGACAATGAAGAATCTATTGAAGGAATCAGGAAGTTCAGATACTGAGATAGATGATGGCAAACGTATGTTATTTGCTACTAACAATTCAGAGGTGATCCTAAATAGAAAGAATCAGCGGTTTTTATTTTTTAATCGAATATGGCAGGCTTTTGAATTGCATCTCTAATTATGTGATTCACCTTGTTGTTTTCTTGGATATAGATTTGTCGATGTATTGTCAAACCTGTCGTTCAAAATGAATAAGTTTGGCAGTCTTTTTTTATGTCTACCAACATCCAGAGTGCAGATGGTCTGAGACCATACGAGTGACAAGAGGTGCATGGCTATCCAGCAACTTTTGCAAGCAAGAATTGTAATTGCTCACAATGTCCATAGTGCTCTGTTGCAACAGCATAGAGGTCACGTCCATTTTGAAGAAGGCAATGTCTGTGGCTTTAAGTTTATGGGAAGCAACATTTTTCTCGCTTATGATAGGCACATTTCAAAGTTCTCAAGAAAATGATCTGACAAGCCACGGTCTAAGATGTTGAGTTTGGCTATAAGTTCACTTGCATTTGTGACAATCCAGTCAAGAGTACGGCCTTTGATGTGTGTTGGATCGCTTATCAGTTAGTCTAAGTTATGATCTCTAAGGGCCTTTTTCAGCGACACCGCATATGTCTCATTTTCACTCAAAATGCACATCGCCTCTTACAAATAGATCTTTTGTAGCTATGTGACTGTCGAGGAGGTCTTGAAATTCAATGAAAGCCTTTGTTGTCAATTTATTTCTCTTGCTTAATGGTGGGCGGTACAAGAAAATGAAAGTCTGTGTTCTACTGTGGTGGGAGAGGCGAAACGCGCACATCTCAAAAGTAGCCCGTATGTTAAGCTGTCGGGTCTTATTGTTACTACCTTGGCTAGACTATCTTTGTACAGTATTACTAAACCCACATCAGGCTTCTGATTGAATAAAGTAAAAAAAAAGTAAAGTTTTCATTTTAGACCTTGTGTTCTATAGGGCAGATGATGTAAAGGTCGTCTGTTTCTGATAGGGTATGGTTAATGAGTGTGTCATGTGGCCAGCACAACGACCAACCGCCTTTACTTTACCCTAACTAATGTCAGGTATTGAATAAATCACCAATTAATTTAAACTGTTGAATAAATCACCAATTATTTTAAACTGTTCAATAAACTTTCAAATGTCAAATATGTCTACAAGAATTACTGTGAATAACAGTCTTTTGTGATAAAACATTTGTGACATGTAAATTATAACAATAAAGATTATTATTATTATTGTTATTAATACAGTTTGTGAATTTTGTAAAGCTTAATAAGTAGTTTTGATATTATCGCGTGAACTAACCAATTGCTCACAGGCCACTGAATTCTAAACAAAGGGATTTTTATTTTTACGGATTTTTTTTTTCTTGAGGCTTTGAATAAGAGATTGACCCTTTATAAAACAATCAGGTCCATTAGATACTCATTATAAGACATCAATTTAGGCCAGGTTCACATTCAACTTCACATTCATTTTCACATATCCCTTGGTCTGCTGTACCGTTGGGGCACCACATAGGATCTGTCAACCTTCTTTCTCCATACTTCTCTGTCATTTTCCTTTAATAGAATTCCATTCTGATATTCTTTCTGAAAATATTAAAACCTGCCTGGGTGGACCAAATCGGGAGCCGATTTTGGCATCGAACCTGATGGTGACAAGGGAATCTCCTATCCTGGAGCCTCCATCAGGCACGGGGTATAAATATTTTCTTTATTATTATAAAAACAACAAAGATTAAATTAGGCCCTACGCTATGACTACAACATGTCAAGCTTAAAGTTAGAGGTTATATCGTTAATGTGAATATTTTTTTCTATTAATTTTTTCGTCTTTGTAGATCTATGTTATTACTGTTATTACATAATTTATATTTAGTCCCTAGTTATTGCTTAAAGTACAAAAGCTTTCTAAATGAGTTTCACTATTAGATTAAGATATCTAATAGCTGTTTGAAACAAATACAAAATACAAACAGAAAAGAGTTGGCAGTTAACTTAAGGGAGATAATCTAGTCTTGAGCTTTAAAAACAAAAATGGCGTATTTCCAATGACAATATTAGATCTATTTACGGTAATAAGAAATTAAACAAAAAAATATATATTTTAAAAACTATTTATCTTTGGCAAAATCAAATTACTACTTCAGTGTCTTCAGTCACTTCTTCAGTGTCTTCAGTACTTCAAACTACATTAAGTACTTGTATTAAACTATTAAAGTTCAGTTGTAGTATTAGTAAATTAGACTTAGTCTTAGAAACTTAGGTTATATCGTTAATGTGAATATTTTTTTCTATTAATTTTTTCGTCTTTGTAGATCTATGTTATTACTGTTATTACATAATTTATATTTAGTCCCTAGTTATTGCTTAAAGTACAAAAGCTTTCTAAATGAGTTTCACTATTAGATTAAGATATCTAATAGCTGTTTGAAACAAATACAAAATACAAACAGAAAAGAGTTGGCAGTTAACTTAAGGGAGATAATCTAGTCTTGAGCTTTAAAAACAAAAATGGCGTATTTCCAATGACAATATTAGATCTATTTACGGTAATAAGAAATTAAACAAAAAAATATATATTTTAAAAACTATTTATCTTTGGCAAAATCAAATTACTACTTCAGTGTCTTCAGTCACTTCTTCAGTGTCTTCAGTACTTCAAACTACATTAAGTACTTGTATTAAACTATTAAAGTTCAGTTGTAGTATTAGTAAATTAGACTTAGTCTTAGAAACTTAGACTATTAGTAAAATATTATCTATTAGTATTAAAAGCTAAATTATTGTTATTATTGTAACTGTGTTCTTTCCCTTAGCCTTAGATAAACTTTGTTTTTTGTTTGTTTATTTTTATACTCTCTAGAACAGTGTGCTGACATTGTGATCCAATTAGATCTAATTGTCCATAAAAGCTGATACATAACAAACTCTAGATGTCTAGTCCCATGCTATGAACTATAGATATATTATTATTAAGACATCGGAAGAAAGAAATGGATGAAACAGATTTGTTTGCACGGCAATGGGAAGAACAAGACTTTAAGGTGCCAAGCATAAAAGTTGAGAAGATTGAAGATGAAAAATCAGCCCTGTGTAAACAGCAATCAGAAAACTGTGCCTATGCTCAAACTTCAGATTTGATCTTAGGACATCAGGTATTTATTTATTACTAACATAAAATGTACACTTGAACTGCTTTCAAATGTACATATAGTATTTATAAGGTTTTATTTTCTGTTCCACTTTGAAAGTGAATATTTATTGTCTAGCTAGCCTAAAACTCTCAACTTAATTGGAAAGGCCATGAACACTATTTAGATTTTCAAATCAAATGAAAATTGGGATGAGCAAAACTGGCCCTTGAGGAGTGTCATCAGAGAATGATGATGCTCTTCAAAGTTACCTACTTGATTAAAAGTAACAAGGTACTGGAACCAGGACACCCATTGGAAGATCAAATGTATGATTTGCTTAATCTGCAAACTACTACACAGTTCATCAGATATTGACATTTAAAACCTAATAATTGATGAGACACATTTGGATATGGAATAGTTTTTGTATCAACAAACCAGCACAAAACAAAAACAGATTCATAATTAAAATGAATTCTACACTTTTAAGAACAAGACAAAACTGTTCAGATTAGTGGAAAATAGAGGAAATCTTATCTATCTTATAGAATACAAATGTTAATTCAAAAAAGAAAATGATTGCATCCTCCATGTGTTCCTCGGTCAATCTAGTCATGCATGTTTTAATCAAGTTTTTAAATTTTGCCAAGTAATTGGTTTTCCTGGCTGACTCAGGAAACCATTCCATGATCTAATAGCACTAGGAAAGAAGGAACATCTGTACAAATTTGTCCAAGCATATGGAACAAGGAATGTACCTTTATATTTGTCTTTCTGAGTATTTTATTAGATTTTGTTTTTTCATTTATTTGCAGATTATGGTTCAGTGTTTTATGTATAATTGCTGCTTTACTTTTAAGTCTTCTATATTGATTATGGTTTAGTGTTTTATGTATAATTGCTGCTTTACTTTTAAGTCTTCTATATTGAAAGGTTTTTAAAAATTTAGTGATTATATTATAAAGGTGTTACTAATCAAATGTGACAGAAGTCAGCACATTCTAGATAATGCCTAGGCAAACTAGAAAATTCTAATAGAATGATGGATTTCCTACTTTATTGTTTAAGTGAATATTTTTTGTTGTTTCAATTTATTATTTTGTATTTATTTATGATGTCACAATTTTTATCTTATAGGAAAGTGCTGTAAAGCAAGAGATAGAAAGGAATGATTGTACAACTAGTAATAAACCATGGACCTTAGCTTCTAAACTACTGGAAGTGTCAATGAACGCAGATGACAGACTTTGTCCTGTACCTATCATAATGCCCAATTCTAAACTGCTTGGAAACATCCCTGTCCCAGAAGTGTCTGTGAGTCCTGTACCTATCATAATGTCCAATTCTAAACTGCTTGGAAACATCCTTGTCCCAGAAGTGTCTGTGAGTCCTGTACCTAACATAATGCCCAATTTTAAACTGCTTGGAATCATCCCTGTGCTAGAATTGTCTGTGAGTCAGGTAAATAACTTTTTACAAAAAATAACAGAAATTAATACTGATAGCTAAGTTTGTACTTACAGTGTAACTATAAAAATATGGAAATACACCATTTACTAAATATTAAAAATATACATTAGGTAGGGGATTATTCTTTTTTAAAGGATAAAATAATAATAAAACAAATTTCATTTACAGATTTAAATTAGAAGTAATGATATTTTGAGTTAATAATTCCGACTTTATTGTTAATAATAGAGTATGCTATAAATTCATATTTTTATTTTTCATTTAAAAATAAAATAACATAAAAAACAAAGACACAAGTACCCCTTTTAGACATTGCAATCTTTAAGAGAAGATGATGATAACGTCCTATGCATCATGCATCTAGTCATGCATGTCAACAAATGGCTAAACTCTTTCTCTGTGTAATTATTTTTCTCGTTCTGATATTATTATTAGTTTCATTCATTTGTATTTCACTATCCTGTTATGATCAAACTTCAATATTTTTTTGTTTGTTATCAGAAAATGTTACAGTTGGTATTGAATTATAGGAGAATGCATGCTCTTTTTACACAAAACAAATTAAAGTTTATAAGTCCAAAAACCAATTTAGTTTAATGGGAGTCATATCAATGTTGCCATCATCAATCAGGAGAGAAAGAATTAAATTCTGCCAAGTCATTGGTTTTCCTGGCTGGCTCAGGCAACCCATTCCATGCTCTAATAGTACTAGGGAAGAAGGAGCATTTGTAATAAATTGTATTAAATAATTATACAATACAGACAACCTTCTTCTTCTTCTTCTAGCCAGCTTTATTGCTGCTGAGCTGTGAGCTCTTTTGCAGACTGTGCCAAGGAAAAAAAGTGTGCTGTTTTCTTCAGTTGTTCAGCACTGCCGTACAGGGTATTAGTTATGTTGGGCTGTAGTGGAAGTAGGGTCTGCCTAAGGTGGATTAGGGAGGGGCATTCAAAGAGGATATGGTTTATGGTTTCAAAGGGGTGGGCGCAGTGTCTGCAAAGGGGGAGTTGTGTTGAGTTTATTTTGTTCAGGTGGTAATTTAATAGTGGTGTGTGTGCTGTTCTTAGTTGGAAAATTGTAGATTGTTCTTTGTGGGGGAGGAATTTAATACTGTCCAGTTTGTTAGGCATATTCATTTCTTTGTACATGGCTCTGCCTGTGTTTCCTGAAGCCCATTGGTTGAGCCACTCCTCCTTGTGATTGTTGACTAACACTGACCTTAGGGTGAGGTAGTTAACAGGTCTATCTGGTTGTTCCATAGATGAACCTGCCTTTGATAGCTTATCTGCCTTTTCACTTCCCACGATGCCAATGTGTCCAGGGACCCACTGTAGTGTGATATTGATATTTAATTTTGATATTATCTGATGGATTATCACAATGAGTGTTGTCAGCTCTCTTGGGCTGTTTGAGGTGCTGCTGTTAAGTGCTTGTAGAGTAGATTGGGAGTCTGTGAAGACAACAATATCTGATGGTGGTTGCACTCCTTCATATAATTTGTTTTCCACTGTCTGTAACAGACAACCTTAAAATGTCTACAATAATTCTACTTTTACATAATACTCTACTGTTTTACGTGTTAAAAAGAACTCAAATACTTTGTGGTGTTTCTGAATTTTAAAAATCGTTTTTGTCTTAAATTCAGTCATGAATCAGTATCAAAAATGTATTATAACCAGCATAAACTATGATGATACAAAATGGCGCTCATGGATGTAAAAAGGAATGTTAAACCTCAAGTTGGTAGACCTATAAATGCTAAAAAAAAACAATTAGGCCCATTATTTTTTTTTTAAATTTGTTACTTCTATCAATTCATTTTTTTAAGTCATGGTAAAGCCAAGAACTAATGATACATGTAACCACTATTTCAAATGGAGTTTGTTCCTCTTTTGAAATACACATAAAAAATCAATTGATAAGTAGTACTAAATGCATTTAGAAACTTAATTTGACTTGACTTGTGTTATCCCTAATTAAGAGCCAATTTCGAAAGTCTTTAGCTATGTAAGTATTGCTTTTTGACCCTTATGCTCCTATTTCCGGCAAGGATAAACCCTTCCCAGGCCCTAAGCGTAGGAAGCGTAGTCGAGAGGCTAAGTGCGCTTGAACTTGGATTGTCTTGGCTAACTAGAAGTGGGCTCGAGGTTCGACACCCGACTCAGGCAGAGTTGCGTTTACTGAGCGCCTAAAGGCAACACGGAAAACCAACTCCTAGATACCCCCTCCTCTCCACTGATCCGCAAATGAGATTGAACCAAAGCGCTCTGAGTATGCTATAAACATGAAAAAGTAGCGCTATATAAAAGCTATAATAATAATAATTAAGCAAATAGGGATAACCCTGAATGAAATAAATCCTACATTGTTTTGAAAAAATAATGAAATTTAAGATCTAATATTAATAAATAAACAAACAACATTAAAAATAGAATGATATCTCTAGTTTAAAAAATATATATACTTTTAATACCTTTAGAATATAAAAAAGCTTCAAAAATTCTCATTTTCCCAGGTGGGATCTTATACACTGGGGCTATGGGCCAGTTTGTTGGAAAAATTATTTAAGCAATAAAAATCACAGTTTGAGAAACGCCGGCCTCTGGAAATAACTTACATTATTCTAAACTGAAAATAAAAAATTGATTGTTGGTCTAGATGTGGCAAAAACATTTTCTTTTTATTGCTTATCTAATTGTTTAGTGACCTCTTTTTAGTTTTAGCCATCTACTGTTCACTGAATTATAATCTCTAAACAGATATGTTATTAGTGAAAGATTTTTTTTTAACAAATTGTCGTAAACACAGTGCATTGTATCCAACACGCTGAAAACGCAATATTTAACACAAGTTGAAGTATCTTGTAGAATAAAAATAAGCAGAAAGATAATTTAAAATCAACTAGTGCAATAAGTAATTATTTCTATGTGAAAATGAATATTAAATTAAAATAATATATATATATATATATATATTTTTTTTTTTTTGTTCAAGCAGGTGCAGGATATCAAATCAAAACAAGAAATAACTTCTGAAAAATGTGCACTTATTACAAGCAAACAAGAGAACAAAAACCAACACCTCCCCAATGAGACTATTTTAGGAAAAGAAATTCCAGTTTCTTCTAATCAAGAAAGAGAAAAGCAGCATTGTAAAATATATCTAAAGGAATATTCTGACTCTTCATGTTTGAAACAACACCAAATAGATCATACTCGTGAGATGTCTTACAAATGTGAACACTGTTTTCAACAGTTTAATAGATCTTCTGATTTAAAAACTCATCAGCGAATTCATATTGATAAACCTTTTAAATGTCGAATATGTCTAAAAGAATTTTCTCACTCTTATGAGTTAAAAACTCACCAGCGAATTCATTCTGGGGGAAAACCTTTCAAATGTCAAATATGCCTGAAAGACTTTTCTTGGTTTTATAGCTTAAAAGAACACCAGCTAATTCATACTGGTGAAAAACCTTTTAAATGTCAAATATGTCCGAAAGAATATTCTACGTCTTTTCAATTAAAAATGCACCTTCCAATTCATAATTGTACTAGGGAAAAACCTTTTAAATGTCAAATATGTCTAAAAGAATTTTATACATCTTTTGATTTAGAAACTCACCTGCGATTTCATACTGGTGAAAAACCTTTCAAATGTCAGATATGTCTAAAAGAATTTTATACATCTTCTTATTTAAAAATTCACCAGCAAATTCATACTGGTGAAAAAACTTTCAAATGTCAAATATGTCTAAAAGTATTTTCTACATCTTCTGATTTAATAACTCATCAACATATTCATACTGGTGAAAAACCTTTTAAATGTCAAATACGTCTAAAAGAATTTTATAAATCTTCTGTTTTCAAAACTCACCAGCGAATTCATCCATCCATCCACTCAAGTGGCGCTACAGCCCATGGAGGGCTCTGGCCTCCTTTAAAACAACCCTCCATTCAGATCTCTCCTGGGCCTTCCGTCTCCACGCCCTAACCCCAAGCTGTTGCAGATATGCCTCCACATCATCAATCCACCGCATTCGGGGTCTGCCTTTGGGTCGCCTGCCTTTTTGTTGTTGCCTGTATACAATTTTCGCTCCTCAGTTATCTGACATTCATGGTGACCTGCCCAACATAGTCTTTTTTTTTTTATTTCTGTCACTATCGCTGGATCTTCCTACAATTAATATATCTCATGGTCAGTGCAAGTCATCCACCTTGATTCATCTTTTATAGCACCATAGATTTTCCTAAGAATTTTTCGTTCCCAAGTATTTAGTAGATTTTCGGTTGTCTTTGTCAGTGTCCAGGTCTCACTTGCATACATTGCTGCTAGTCTTATTATGGTTTTTGTATATTATTTTCTTGGTTTTCCTTGATATTGTTTTGCTCTTAAGTAAATGATGGGTGCTATAAAAAATGCTCTGTTGCCTCCTGTTATATTTCTGTTAGTAGGTCATTTTTTAAATCAATTGTACTTCCTAGATATTTGAAAATTTGGACATTGATTTTAATATATTGTCCGTCTGTTTGATTGTATCTTGTCATTGTGATGTATTTGGTTTTACTGTCATTGACCTCAAGTCCTGCTGGTAGAAATGCTTCTTCTAGTTGTGTGAAAGCTCTAGCTATGTCAGAGGTTTCTTTACCCAATAAGGCAATGTGATCGGCATAAGCTAGGTATTGTAGGAGTTGGCTGTATATCATCCCTGTTGACCATGTTTTCTCTCCTGAAGTAGTTAGTAATAGTTCCCCTTGTGTTTATGTGTATATTTCTTATTCTCTCCAGTGTCAAATTGAAGAGCATGCAAGAAAGTGAGTCACCTTGTCGTAATCTTTGTTTGAGCCTAAATTCTCGCGAGTGTTCTACTTGTATTATAACTTTCTTTTTGAGTTGTTTAATGTCATATGTATAAGTCTTGTCAGTTTGTTAGGTATTCCAAAATCCTGTAGAGTGTCATATATATATTTTTTTTTGATACTGTCATAAGCCATTTTTATAATCTATATAGAGTTGGTGGGTTGGTATGTTGTATTCATGGCATTTTTCTAGTATACATCTTAGTGAGAAGATGTGATCAGTTGTGGATCTATTGGATCTGAAACCACATTGGTAGTCACCTAAGATTTCTTCAGAGTATTTTCCAAGTTTATTAGTTATAAGCTTAGACAGGATCTTATAAGTCACATTTAGTAGAGAGATTCCTCTGTAATCCTCTGAATCCTTTTTTGTGTATTGGGGTTATAATTGTTTCCCGTTCTGTTGGTATTACTTCTTCTTCCCAAATTCTTGATATTAGTAAGAATGTAAGTCTTTTCCTCCTTATTTAATTAGCTCTGCAGAAATTTGTTCCAGCGAAATCATTCAGGTGAAAAATTTTTAATGTGAAATATGTTTAAGAGAATTTTCTCAGTTTCATCATTTAAAAAGGCACCAGCTTAATCATACTGCTTAAAACTTTTTGAATGTCTAAAAGAATTGTATATTGATAATTAAATTTATAGAGCGCTGTTAACAAACATGGTGTAGGCTTAAAAGGCTGTGATAACATTACAAAAAAAATCACAAGAGCCGAAAAGACAAACTAATCCTAAAAAGTTTTGAATAGGTAGGTCTTAATGTTCTTCTTGATAGTAGTGGTGAATGTTGTCTGTCTTAGATCAATGGGGAGTGAGTTCCAAACTGGATTTCTTTAATAAGGGTCTGACAAGTGCATGCTTAAATTGCTCTGGTACAATGCCTGAAGTCAGTGAAGAATTCATAGTTTTAGTAATTGTTGGTATAAGTTTGTCTAAACTTACAAGGAGCAAGGCAGTTGAAATATGATCAAGGTCACATGACTTTAAATCAGGGAGTTCTGATGCTGAAATAGATGACAGCAAATGTTCATTGTTTGGAAAAATCAGTGGTTATGAATATGACGAGCTTTTGTATCTCTAATCATGTGATTCACCTTGTTTTTTTTTCTTGGATATAGATTTGTCGATGTATTGTCAAACCTGTCGTTCGAAATGTGTGTTCAGGACGTCGGCGAAGAAGTTTAGCTTTATTTATGTCTACCGACATCCAGGGTGCAGATGGCCTAACTGAGACCATACGAGTGATAAGATGAGCATGGCTATCCAGCAACTTTTTCAAGCGAGAATTGTAATTGCTTAGAATGTCTGTATTGCTCTGTTGTCTAAGGGGAATAACTTTTCTCTTGTTTTCGATAGGTACATTTCAAAGTGCTCAAGAAAATGATCTTGCATTTGTGACAATCCAGTCAAGAGTATTGCCTTTGATGTGTGTTGGAATGTTTATCAGTTTTTCTAAGTTGCGATCCTTTAGCGCATTTTTCAGCGACACTGAATAGGGCTCATTTTTACTGTCAAAATGCAGGTTCACATTGCCTCTGATTAATAGATCTCTTCTATCTATGTGACTCAATGAGGTCTTGAAATTCTTCAATGAAAGCCTTTGTAGTCAATTTATTTCTCTTGCTTGGTGGTGGGCGATACAAGAAAATAAAAGTCTGTGTTCTACTGTGGTGGGAGCGGCGACACTCGCACATCTCAAAAGTAGTGTATGTTGACTTGTCAGGTCTTATGTTACTACTTTGGCTAGACTATCTTTGTACAGTATTACTAAACCCCCACTATATTAGATCGGCTTCTGATTGAATAAAGTAAAAAAAAAGTAATGTTTCCCTCTCAGACCTTATGGTCTATAGGGCAGATGATATATAGGTCATAAGTTTCTGTTGCCTACGGTTAATGAGGGTGTCATATGGCCAGCACAAAGACCAAACCCTTTTACTTTTTCCCAACTAATGTCAGGTATTGAATAAATCACCAATTAATTTAAACTGTTTAATCAACTTTCAAATGTCAAATATGTTTACAAGAATTACTGTGAATAACATTCAATTGTTAAATACAGTTTGTGAATTTTTTAAATCTTTGAAAAAGATACCAGCAGTCATCAAGAATAGGTAAAAACAAGGATGTGTTGCTGCATCTCACAGATCAATTAATACATTTCTGCAGGCAACACAGTGTAGAAGTCAATTCTCTGCACTTCTAAACATTTGTCAAGCAGTGGTGTCTGGCTTTGCTGGTCCATTATTTTCCAGTAGCCTCAATAGTGTCGAGACCATGGTACGAAGTCCAACCTGGGCCCATGACTAAAAATAGGGGCCCAGGCAGGAACTTTAAAATATTGAAAACAAAAGGTGTTGAGAATTTAAATGTATGTTTGTTCTTAGCTTTCTGTTTGTTATTGTGCTAAATTTCTGGCCAACAAACAATAAATCCATGTATAAGTATGATACCAAATTGTTTATTTCAACAATCAGGCTGCTCAAAATTAAGGTGACAGAAATTTCTTAGCTGTGATACATTTCTCATTATGTTCTTAGAGTTGGAAGAGATTTGTAAACAATAACAAAAAGTGCAGACCACTTACATTGTCCCAAAATGTTGCCATAGACCTGTTGAACAATGTAGTAGCGGATTCAATGGAACTCTTCTCTATATTAGTTGGCATCAGTCAGGTCAAAAATTGACTACATTAGCATCCTTCTCTGCTGTCGTCTCTATTGTTGGAGTACCCAACTAAATAGTAAAGTTCCCCTTTCAGACCTTGTGATGTAAAAGATATATGATGTAAAGGTCATCTGTTTCTCAGGCATACGGTTAACGAGGGTGTCATGTGGCCAGCACATCCGCCTTTACTTTTACCCAACAAATGTCAGATTCCCATTAAAGCTGAGTGGACTCAGAGGCGCTCTAAAGATCCTGAAATAGAAAATCCCAGGATTTGAATCTGGGACCCCTCGGTTCAGAAGACAAGCACTTTAACACTCAGCCACAGCGCCTCCCAACTAAATGGTAAAGAGAGTATTTTTCTGTGATTTTTACTCTGACATTAATTATTATAGCTTTTATATAGCGCTACTTTCCTGCTTATAGCATGCTCAGAGCGCTTTGGTCCAATCTCATTTGTGGTTGGGGGGGGGTATCTAGGAGTTGGTTTTCCGTGCTGCCTTAAGGCGCTCAGTAAACAACTCTGCCCGAGTCGGGTGTCGAACCTCGAGCCCCCTTCTAGGTAGCCAAGCCAAGTTCAAGCGCACTTAGCCTCTCGATCACGCTTCCCACCGAGATTACAAGAATTGTGCAGAGTTGGTTAAATAATAATAAGAATCAGTGGTTTTGGTCATTGTCTTATTGCCACGCAATACATAGAATATGCATTCTCTGTTTGGGACCCCCCAACTCAAGAAAACATTAAGAAACTGCAACAGACACAAAATAGAGCAGTGAGATTCATAACAAACGAATAGTCACATTTGACTAGAGTAACACCTAAAGTAAAATCACTAAATTTAGAAAGCCTTCAGGATAGAAGACTCAAAAGTAAAGTAGCAATTATACATAAAACACTGAACCATAATCTTCAAATACAAAATTTAATAAAATACTCTGAAAGACACAAAGATAAAGGCACATTTGTCGTCCCATATGCTAGGACAAATTTGTACAAATACTCCTTCTTCCCTAGTGCTATTAGAGCATGGAATGGGTTGCCTGAGCTAGCCAGAAAAAACAGTGACTTGGCAGAATTTAAGTCATTGGTTAATATGCATGACTAAATGCATGACGCGTAGGACGTAATCGTTTTTTTTTTTTGAAGTAACGTCTGTATTATATAAGTTAAGTGCGTTATTAAAGAGTCTGTTGTATCTGTCGTCTAGTGTTGGCTTCGCTTATTGAGTTCAGTGTTCCTTGGTGTAATACTAACCTTATAGGTGTATTATTAAAGAGTCTGTTGTATCTGTCGTCTAGTGTTGGCTTCGCTTATTGAGTTCAGTGTTCCTTGGTGTAATACTAACCTTATAGGTGTATTATTAAAGAGTCTGTTGTATCTGTCGTCTAGTGTTGGCTTCGCTTATTGAGTTCAGTGTTCCTTGGTGTAATACTAACCTTATAGGTGTATTATTAAAGAGTCTGTTGTATCTGTCGTCTAGTGTTGGCTTCGCTTATTGAGTTCAGTGTTCCTTGGTGTAATACTAACCTTATAGGTGTATTATTAAAGAGTCTGTTGTATCTGTCGTCTAGTGTTGGCTTCGCTTATTGAGTTCAGTGTTCCTTGGTGTAATACTAACCTTATAGGTGTATTATTAAAGAGTCTGTTGTATCTGTCGTCTAGTGTTGGCTTCGCTTATTGAGTTCAGTGTTCCTTGGTGTAATACTAACCTTATAGGTGTATTATTAAAGAGTCTGTTGTATCTGTCGTCTAGTGTTGGCTTCGCTTATTGAGTTCAGTGTTCCTTGGTGTAATACTAACCTTATAGGTGTATTATTAAAGAGTCTGTTGTATCTGTCGTCTAGTGTTGGCTTCGCTTATTGAGTTCAGTGTTCCTTGGTGTAATACTAACCTTATAGGTGTATTATTAAAGAGTCTGTTGTATCTGTCGTCTAGTGTTGGCTTCGCTTATTGAGTTCAGTGTTCCTTGGTGTAATACTAACCTTATAGGTGTATTATTAAAGAGTCTGTTGTATCTGTCGTCTAGTGTTGGCTTCGCTTATTGAGTTCAGTGTTCCTTGGTGTAATACTAACCTTATAGGTGTATTATTAAAGAGTCTGTTGTATCTGTCGTCTAGTGTTGGCTTCGCTTATTGAGTTCAGTGTTCCTTGGTGTAATACTAACCTTATAGGTGTATTATTAAAGAGTCTGTTGTATCTGTCGTCTAGTGTTGGCTTCGCTTATTGAGTTCAGTGTTCCTTGGTGTAATACTAACCTTATAGGTGTATTATTAAAGAGTCTGTTGTATCTGTCGTCTAGTGTTGGCTTCGCTTATTGAGTTCAGTGTTCCTTGGTGTAATACTAACCTTATAGGTGTATTATTAAAGAGTCTGTTGTATCTGTCGTCTAGTGTTGGCTTCGCTTATTGAGTTCAGTGTTCCTTGGTGTAATACTAACCTTATAGGTGTATTATTAAAGAGTCTGTTGTATCTGTCGTCTAGTGTTGGCTTCGCTTATTGAGTTCAGTGTTCCTTGGTGTAATACTAACCTTATAGGTGTATTATTAAAGCTAACGCTCTCTATTTCTCTCTCCTCGTCTGTTATGCTTTGGTGCTAGTATTCTCCTTTGGTTTATACTTTATACAATCAAAATTTTATTAAAAAAAAAAAATAAAGATTGCATTACGGCACTTCAAGAACAATTAATTTAATAATTTATTTGCTTTGCCACAAAGCACAAGTGCTACTAAGGCAGTCTATTAAGATAAAACTTCAATATAGGCCTACACATGATCAATATTAAAATAAATGAAAAGTAATAATGAAATCGGTAATTTAAATAATAATTACAACAATAATAATGAACAACAATACCGCAACTATCAACCGCACGTGATTCACAAACAGTGAAAATGTTATCTAGAACCAAATTACAATACAAGCCATCGACATAGCAGCACACAATATGAAAATAATGATGTCACTAATTTAACTCTTTCAGTGCGAATTATTTTGGTAGAAAAAAAATGAAGCTTTCCGGGATTTACTTGCCGAGAGTAACGCCGCACTGTAAGAGTTAATAAAGTTGTATATTAAAATACCAATATCGAATTCTATAGTAGGATCTAGCTTCTGAAAAAGCCAGAATTGATGTTATGAATATATTGAGTTGTTGTTTATATATATATATATATATATATATATATATATATATATATATATATATATATATATATATATATATATATATATATATTACAGATTTAGAATTTAACAGTTCAGCTAATTTTTCAACATTGGGCTTGGAATAATAATAATTGTTTTTTTTTTTTTAGTAATCTTAGTCTGTGTAGAGTTTAAAATGCTCACACACCAGCAGATAATAAAAGGCATCACCTATTCGGACGATGGTATTACTGCTTCTAACCTTTAAAATAAGTAGCCTAAAGCATATTTCAAAAGAGTGGGCAGTCTTCAGATACGGCCTTGGGCGGGGCCCTGACCGAGTGTCTTTAGGACAGCGGTTCTCAACCTCTTTAGCTCTGCGACCCCTATTTACAATTGGCCACTATGCGGCGACCCCCAACCGTAAAATCATATTTTCGCTAATGTTATAGAATCGTACTAATAATTTAAATATCTGATATGAATTACCTAAGCAGCAAGGTGTGTGTGTGTTTAGTCGCCTAAGCAGCAAGGTGTGTGTTTAGTCATGATACACTGAATATTTCAGTTGTAACCAAACTACAAAAATAAACAAATTTTAACTTTATTACCGCATTTATTTACTTTCACATTGCGTGATCACAGATTTATAGAATTAAAGCATTAACATCGTGTTCTATTGCTGCTTGTAATGCTTGTGGCATTTACTAATACTCATCAATGAGTTTTGATGATTTTTGATGACTCATTCTGTGCCAAAACTTGAGATCCAGACCAACATCCAAACATACTTGAAGCAGCAACGTCGTAGACACTGAAAACATTTTTGCAAGAGATTTTATGCTTTTTCAGAAAGGAACACATTTGTTAAATACACCACGTACTGTAGTAGAAGAAGTGAAACCAGTTTTTACAACCGCCAAACAAGTTATTGTGATCAATTAGATTGATTGAGATTTGTCCAGAACCGAGACGCCCGGAGGAAGGTAGTAGATGGCCTATACTCCAGAAGGGACCAAAGACAAGAGTTTTAAATAATTTCCAGGATTATGTTATCGATAAATCACTAGACAGCATTTCTATCATTAGATGCGGAGTTTGAACTAAATTAAGATCTAAGAAATTCGGCTCCAAACATTACTCGAACAATATATTTGGTCACTGGCAACAGTAAGTCATCAGCTACAGTAAAGTAGCCCTTTCAGACCTTGTGGGCAGATGATCTAAATGTGAGCAGGTCAAGCAGGCGCGAGTGGGAGAGACCTTTTCTCTTCTGCTCAACATTAAAATTTACCAACAGTAGGCAGATGTCAGCGCTACTGGGTGGGCTCAATCTGTGCACCTCGGTATGGTGGCCAAGGGGGCTGGAGTCGCCTAAGTAACCAGACAACTAGCTATACTAACCTAAACTAAATGAAAGCAAGATAACGAAACTCTAGTTTAAGAAAAATAAACAAACCGAAACTTTATTTACATAAAAATAAATGAAACAATAATAAAATATATACATTAAAATGACTAACCACCACTACTGAACCCATCAACTAACTAAAACCCTCTAAATCTACACCACTACAAACACTAACAAACTAACCAACTATCCAATACCAACTGATTAACCCAACTATCTAGCTAAATCACTACAACACTACACTAGTACCTACAGAAACAAAATAAATCTACAACAGCAGCTTAGAACAGTTAGACAACTATACAGTAATAACTGTAGCAGCAGCTATGCAGTAGCTATGCAGTTATACAGTAGCAGCTATGCAGTTATACAGTAGCAGCTAAGCAGAAGCATTTCAAATGTCCTATCATTTGTTGGGGCATCTCATTTATCCCAACAACTGTTGGGCTCTTCAATAATCTTATTTTTGGGCACTCGAAGTGTTCTATCAATTGTTTGGGTACTCCAAGTGTCCTATCAATTGTTAGGCATCTCATCGATCATACCAACTGTTGTCCACCTCAAGTTTGTCCAATCAGCTGTTGGGGCACCACAAGTGTTTCAACACTTTTTAGGCACCTCAAATGTCCTTATAACTGTTGGGGCACCTCAATATCCTATCAATTGGTAGGGCACCTCAAGTGTCCTATCAATTTGTAGAGCACCTCTTGTCCTATTGTTTGGTAGGGCACTTCAAGTATCCTATCAGTTGGTAAGGCACCTCTTCTTTCCTACCAACTGTTAGGTCACCACAAGTCTCCAATTAACTGTTGGGGTACCTAAAGTATCCTATCATGGGGCATCTCATTCATCCTAACAACTCAATGGTCTTATTGTTGGGCACTCTAAGTGTCCTATCAATTGTTGGGCACCTCATCCATCATACCAACTGTTGTTCTCCCCTCATGTTTGTCCTATCAGTTGTTGGGGCACCACAAGTGTCCTATTAACTGTTGGGGCACATCAAGTATTCATTCAACTCTCTCTCTATATATATATTATATTATATTATGTTAGTTTGGATTACCGTTATAAATAAATAAATATATATGATTATTATATATTATATATAATCTGAGAGTGTTTTACAAATGTGTAGTCCTGCTTATTACTCCCAGAGCCACTTTTTTTTTTCAGTTTCATTAGCAACATATGAATTTATATATTTGAAATGTTTAATTACACTTTTTTACTGAAGTTTAATTTTTTGTTAACATATCAAGCTACAAAATTAAATTCCAATTTTTTAGGTTCTCGCCTCTATCTGCAATTTATATCTATATATTAAGTTTTGTTACCTTGAACTCTTTCAAGTTTTTGTTACACAACTTTATATTTCAGATTCTTTTTGTTCTTCCCTAGGTTCAAATGTATCAGTTGTTTTTGTTGACAGATATCAAGGTACAGAAATAAGAATCTAATTTTTTAAAGTTTTTTAAAGCTTGATTAGTCATAATATTTGCACTATTATTTCCAATATGTGCCAGAGTGTCTGCTAAATGTAACTAGTATGATTAAAAACATGGTCATTGCAAAGTCTAACATATGGACAAGTAGGATGCTTGGGGCTTGATTCAGTGAAAGAATGTTGGACAAGCAGAAGTGTTACGGAGTGTGTGTGTGTGTGTTTTTATGG
Organism: Biomphalaria sudanica; assembly: GCA_036873155.1. Taxonomy (NCBI): domain Eukaryota; kingdom Metazoa; phylum Mollusca; class Gastropoda; family Planorbidae; genus Biomphalaria; species Biomphalaria sudanica. The sequence goes on from JAZGLO010001105.1 coordinate 38,165, forward strand.
TGACTGTGGAAAGAGGTAAGCGATTGGATGTGAATGATGCAAAAGTGGCATTGTCGTCACTTGGTCTCAGTTAGGGGAGACGACTCCAGAATGTAAGACTGAAAGGTTGTGTAATTGTAGTAAGTTAGATTGTAAGAAATTGTATTACTTAAGTCTACTACATTTATTTCATGTGATCACAAGTATTATAAATGTTATATTTAGTTTTTTTCACAAGGAAGTTGTTCAAGTTCTTATTAGCTAAGATATATTATGCCTTCAACAGTTTAGTTGCCTACCAGCAGTTTGGTGCTACAAGTCAACAACAGTCAAACTAAATTAAATAAAGCCATGTCTATTTCTACATGATTTTGTTGCTACTAAACTGGTGTTACTAACAACTAACTTGAAAAGGGAGAGGGGAATTATCATCTTATTCATGTACTATTTACATTCGATTTTTACCAAATTATTAAATTTTTACTACCCTTACTATTTAAACTGTGAATAGACCTTGATTTTAAGGGGTTACTGAGAGCGAATTTTTTTTTTATTGTTGCTTTAACTTAATAACTTTTGTTATATTATATCATATGACAACTCAATTAAAAAAAAAAAAAATTGAATGTTGTCTAATGTTTCCGGGATGTCATGGTAATGGCGGCCATCTTGAATATAAACAAAAATTAGTTCTTATAGGAAAATTCTAAAACTTTTCAAAATTGATAACTTTAAAAGCTAAAAATACTTACATTTTAAAGTATAAAGGTGGCTCAAAAGAGCTAGCTAGATTTTATACATTTTCCCTTAGTATTGTGCATTTTATAATTTTTTTTAAAAAGGGTGATTTTTTTACTGTAAAATGCATCCAATTTTTTTTTCCAAAAGATCATATATTAAAAACTTCTTCAGATAAAGTCATTAAACTAGCTAATTCTCTGTATTATTTATCTCTGAATATGTGTACCAAATTTGACACATTTATCTCTATTAGTTCCAGAGATTTTAGAAATATGTTACAGTGTGGTCACAAAAAAATGCATTCACTCAAAAACAGTGAATTTGTATTAAGAAACAAATGGAAAATAAAATTCACCATGCGTCATTAAAATGCTTTTTTTTAGAAAAATTTTGCTGCCAGTTTATAAAATACATGTCCACCTATTAAATTACACCAAAATTGAACGATCGATTTTTTTTTACCAAAAATCGACTTTTTCACACTCCAGTAACCCCTTAATGATTTAACTGTATAGAATTTTGCCTCTGTTATGTAGAGAGAGACAGTAGTCCTTATGGGACTGCAGGCACGACATGGCCTAAATTGTGCCGATGTGCATAAAATAAAAAATGAAATAAAACATTAACACAATGTGTATTATAATTGTCACTTTTCCTCTACTTAGCATTTTTTTTCTCCTAGATTTTCATAAGTTTTTGTTGCAGTCATTTCAGTTCTCAATTATTTTGTGCACCAAGTTACAAGAAAAAATTCAAGCAAGAGAGGTCACTACACTAAGACTTTGTCTTCTCATAAGAATGAATGGCTGCCTGGTCATGTGATATGTGCACTGGGATGTGTGTGGTCATCTTGATGCTCATATCTTGCCTGTTGACATTTATTCTGCTGGACATTTGGTCAAGGAAGTAGATTCTCTTCAGCTCTCAAGAAACATTCAAAACATGTCAAACATTTGACAAGAATATCAAGTGCAGTGTACATGTAAGTAATGTTGAAACATCTGATCTCATTTATGCCTTCTTGAGGAAAATCTGCAGCCACTAAACCAGTTCCATCAGATCTGGATAAAGTGGTCGCCTCCTCTTCATTAAGGCTAGAACAGAAAGATTTTATAACTCTTTTACTCCACTTTCTGTCAGTGTGTTTCATGGTCATTAGTCACATCACAAAGAGGTTTAGTTTATTAACCAGTGGTTGTGTATGACTGTGTCTTTGTAAGTTTTGTGTGCAAATGTTGTTCCTGTTTGTATCTATATTGTCGTTGCTATAGTTGTAATCCTCCGGATAATCATAATCAAACTAAATTTTCATTTGTTTGGATCTTATCTGGTGGGAGTTTTAAACTTAGTAAATCTGCTCTTAGCTTACTTTTTGATTTTTAAGTACATTCTAAAAGAAATACAATAGATAAGGATAGAAAAAGAAGAGCAAACAATAAAGAGATTTGCTGAAACGATATAAAATGAAATAAAATATATATAGAAAAAGAATAAACCTGGAGATTTTGAAGGAAAGATTGCTGTTGCCAACTCAACAAAACAAATGAGTTTGTACTGCAAGCAAAAGAACTTAGAAAGTTGTGATTTTATTTTGCTAGAAATGCACAAACTTAATAGCATAATTTTCTCTCTAAATATTAAAGCTTCCTGTATTCTGTACACCAGATACACTAAATAGCTAGTTATTTATTGTTTTCTGGCATAATTGGAAATCTCCAATAAGTTCCTTAGACTTTAATGACTTAATTAACCTTAAAATTTTTAAAACTTTGTTTGTTATTCTTTGCTGCTGTATTAGATGTCTTGGGTGTATTTTTTTTTCTTAAAAGTGTATTCAGAAAATACTAAGTTAAAACATAAAGTGAAACCTGCATCATCAGAATAGTTTTGTTTAACATGAAAAGAAAAGCAACAGAAGAATTTTTTTTTTCCTTTTTGAAGGCAAAAGTTGTTCTTATTAATTTTTTTATTCTTATTTAGACCAACCTGATGAAGATGTAGACCAACATGATGAAGATGTAGACCAACATGATAAAGATGTAGACCAACATGATGAAGATGTAGACCAACATGATGAAGATGTAGACCAACATGATGAAGATGTAGACCAGCATGATGAAGATGAAGACCAGCATGATGAAGATGTAGACCAACATGATGAAGATGTAGACCAACATGATGAAGATGTAGACCAACATGATGAAGATGTAGACCAACATGATGAAGATGTAGACCAACATGATGAAGATGAAGTCCAACATGATGAAGATGAAGACCAACATGATGAAGATGTAGACCAACATGATGAAGATGAAGACCAACATGATGAAGATGAAGATGTAGACCAACATGATGAAGATGAAGACCAACATGATGAAGATGAAGACCAACATGATGAAGATGAAGACCAACATGATGAAGATGTAGACCAACATGATGAAGATGTAGACCAACATGATGAAGATGAAGTCCAACATGATGAAGATGAAGACCAACATGAAGATGTAGAACAGCATGATGAAGATGTAGAACAGCATGATGAAGATGTAGAACAGCATGATGAAGATGTAGAACAGCATGATGAAGATGTAGAACAGCATGATGAAGATGAAGACCAACATGATGAAGATGTAGACCAACATGATGAAGATGTAGACCAACATGATGAAGATGAAGACCAACATGATGAAGATGAAGTCCAACATGATGAAGATGAAGACCAACAAGATGAAGATGTAGACCAACATGATGAAGATGAAGTCCAACATGATGAAGATGAAGACCAACATGATGAAGATGTAGACCAACATGATGAAGATGTAGACCAACATGATGAAGATGTAGACCAACATGATGAAGATGAAGACCAACATGATGAAGATGAAGACCAACATGATGAAGATGAAGACCAACATGATGAAGATGAAGACCAACATGATGAAGATGAAGACCAACATGATGAAGATGTAGACCAACATGATGAAGATGTAGACCAACATGATGAAGATGTAGACCAACATGATGAAGATGTAGACCAACATGATGAAGATGTAGACCAACATGATGAAGATGTAGACCAACATGATGAAGATGAAGACCAACATGATGAAGATGAAGACCAACATGATGAAGATGAAGACCAACATGATGAAGATGAAGACCAACATGATGAAGATGAAGACCAACATGATGAAGATGAAGACCAACATGATGAAGATGAAGACCAACATGAAGATGAAATCTAAACCAAAAAATGGGTCAAGAGATGCATGGAATAAAATGGTAAGCAATGTAGTGAATATCTCTTTATATTTTCTTTATACTAAACCCCTAAGTAAAGCTTTGCCAAGTTTTGTGTTTCACTGACTATAAAAATGTTTTGATCAAATTTTGTTCTGTTGTTTTGACAGGGAACATCTTGAGAAGTAAAACAATTCCTAGAGGCAAAGACACAGACACACCGGATCTATTAGAGATTTTCCTTTTCTACCATCATTTAGAGACTTCCTTGTGCTCTAAGGGAACCTGCCATTATCTTTTGATTGCTAATTGGCGTTGTTTTAACATTCCTACTGCATCTGAAAGAAATGAAAATTTCCCTAATTCTTCTTCAAAACCAGAACTTCTCAAGACAATCTTAGTGACCAAGCTAAAATAAGGACCCAGTAGGAAACAATGAAGAATCCTCCTAACCTCAGGTTGAGCACCCATGCTCATCTACTAGAGTACCCATGCTCACCTACTCGAGTACCCATGCTCACCTACTCGAGTACCCATGCTCACCTACTCGAGTACCCATGATCACCTACTACAGTACCCATGCTCACCTACTCGAGTACCCATGCTCACCTACTCGAGTACCCATGCTCACCTACTGCAGTACCCATGCTCACCTACTCGAGTACCCATGTTCACCTACTCGAGTACCCATGCTCACCTACTACAGTACCCATGCTCACCTACTACAGTACCCATGCTCACCTACTACAGTACCCATGCTCACCTACTACAGTACCCATGCTCACCTACTACAGTACTCATGCTCACCTACTACAGTACCCATGCTCACCTACTACAGTACCCATGCTCACCTACTACAGTACCCATGCTCACCTACTACAGTACCCATGCTCACCTACTCGAGTACCCATGCTCACCTACTCGAGTACCCATGCTCACCTACTCGAGTACCCATGCTCACCTACTCGAGTACCCATGCTCACCTACTCGAGTACCCATGCTCACCTACTCGAGTACCCATGCTCACCTACTCGAGTACCCATGCTCACCTACTCGAGTACCCATGCTCACCTACTCGAGTACCCATGCTCACCTACTCGAGTACCCATGCTCACTTCTCCTACATCTTGAACCCTGTAACCCAATCTCACAACATGGTTACATTACCAGAAGTGGTTGCAAAGTTAACAACCTAGCAGATACAATGAATAGATCATTTCTAACACAGGTACAACTACTCAAGTCATGTACTTTGTAAGAACTAATTAGGTGGAATCACCATAATAGACTTGTATCTTGTTATATATTGAGGTATATTTGACAATCAGTCCTGTCATTTGTTCATTTTTTTAAATATTCCTTTTTTCCTCTCAATCTTCTTGTTGTTTCAGTTAAATGTTTTTATCTTTTTTGTTATTGGAGGAGGGAGTGGCTGTGGTATATTATCATTATTATTATTATTGGAGTCACAACACCAAAGCTTTGCTACATTATGCTTTTAATTCAATTTATCTCCCCTGCTTTTGTGTGCTATTATATTAATGAGTGTCACATCCCTGCACAATTTGTTCTTTGCTTTTTATAGTGTTAATAGTGACTTGACATTATTTAGATCAATTATAATATGATATATTATACTATTATATTTCAAATAAAACTTAAAATTTTCTACACTGTTGTTAATATGAATGTTTTGCTGTGTTGCTATGAATGCAGTTTTGAGTTTTAGTCCGAAATCATAGATGAGAAATTTTCCTTAAATAAATATCAATATGTAATCTCTTTTTCTGATGGAACACATGTAAAACCAACAAAACAAACAGTAGACCTAGACTTAATTATCAGGGCATGCCAACATTTTTTATAATTGTGAACTGGCACTCCCAGAGCTATTTTAATGTATTGTTATTTTTACTACTTTTTGTAGACTAGTGCTAAGCTGTATGCTTATAATTCCGCCAATTATTATATGGGTAAGGGCGATGCTTGTTTCCTTTACTGTTGACCATTGGTCTGTTTGTCAGTTTTAATTATTCTGTACTTGGAACTGCCTGAAAGTTTCAGAAGTATTTTATTTTAATTTTATTTTACTACATGTAAATCTACTTTATATGCTAGTTATATATGGTTTATTATTTTTCTAATTGGAACAACTGTCAAAATAATTGGCAGTTTGTTTTTTTAATGTTTGTTTTAAAATGATGGCCACTTCTTATGTTTATGTACTAGATCTTGTCCTTATGTTTTTGTATTTTTTGCTGCAGTGTTTTGTAACTGCTTGCTTTAGTCATTTAAATTAAAGCATCATTTTTCTAAATTTCTTCTCTATGTTTCTTGATTTCTTTTATCAAGCCCCTTGGACACAGAGGTGCACAGATACAACCCACCCAGTAGCGTTACCATCTGGCAACTGTAACTTCTTGTTAGCCCCAGGCTAGACATGACCTTAGGCCCCACCACACTAACATAACACTAATATTCTCTTGAATCATTCCAGACAGCATTGAGACCACCCTTGTCTCTAACAATACATGATTACCTTACCTTGCTTTAGTTGTAGAATAAAGGTTGAGCTAATTAAAAAGCTTCTACAAAATGTACTTGAAGGTGTGGTGGCTGAGCGGTAAAGTATTTGGCTTCCAAACAGCGGTCCAGGGTTCGAAGACTAGGATTTTTTATTTTAGAACTATTAGGCACCTTTGAGTCCACCCAGCTCTAATGGGTTCCTGACATGTTGGGGAAAAGTATAGAGTATAGACTGTTGGCCATTGTGTTGGCCACCTGACACACTCATTGACCACAGGACACAGAAACAGATGAGCTTAATAGTCTGTGTGACATAATGGGGAGTTAATTATGTTTGAGCTATTGTAAAGACTAGAGTGATTCCCCTTATGAAGTTTATATAAGGGCATGTAGACCGTGTTTAGTTGTCACTTGCTCCTGAGTTACCAGCTTGACCACTGGACCTGTGTTGTAAATTGTATTTTTTCTGTTAGTGGTCGTGTGTCTTGGGGTACTCAGGAGAAGTGTGCCCAGCTCTGGAGATCTTTGGGCTAAGTATATCTTGAGTAATTGCAGTATTTTATATAATGTATTAATTAGTAGATATAGCCTCAAATGATTTCCAGGCAGTATGTTTAACCCTGATGTTCTGCATCCTGGGGTACTCCCAAATGTGACATTTTTATAGCCTTGTCTCTGAGGGATTCAACCTGTATTGAATCATCAGATAGGCTTTACTGAACGGATGTCTATAGGTGGGATTCTATGAAGCTTGTAGGCTCTTAGGTTTCCCTGAAGCTTATAGTACATCATGACCCTTTTGTTTTTTTTGGCTAAAAGCGGTTGTGTCAGCCTGAAGTCTGTAACCCCAGAGTGACCAAAAGTGGTCATGTTCCGACCTGAGGCTTTATTTTTCTACACTGATGTGTGATTTCCAGAATGTGACGATAGTGTATATATTATATGTGTATCTTTTGTATTGAGAAGACTAGTGAGTTGATGGCTATTTATTTACATAGTTGTGACATGACTAGAGCGGTGTACCATACTATTTTTGAATGTGTATCTTTTGTTTATTTTGTGTGGAGTAGACCTGTGAGTTGATGGCCATTTATTTACACATTTATTTTAATCATGTAAATAAACTTTGTATATATGTTTACCTGCGACTTTGTTAAGTCTTGTGTTGCATACATTAGTTTAATTGTATACCTAGGCAGTACAAGAAGGGACCAATGTACTTCTGGATGAACGTGCCAGCAGACCTTTAACACTGATCTGTTGACCTAAAATTCCTAAATCTAGCTATAAGTCTCATGGGAGCTCGTTATTAACAATTAAGTCGCACGGGGACTGTTGTTGACGATACATCTCTTAGACTACCTTTAGCTATACCCGCTAATGGGTAATGTGAACTGATCATATAGGTTCATGAATCCTCTTTAGGTCAGTCTGAAATGGCAAATCTACTTTTTTTTTCTGACTTTATACAATCCACTTTAATATGTTTTTTTAACATTTTGCTCTACATCAAAAAGCTTCTCCCATTTTTTGTCTATCATTCACTTTGTCTTTGGAATGGTTTCTTTTTGATAATGATTGAATATTGAAGTCAATTAGATTAGTTGACTATGAGTTTGTAGAGGGTAATCACTGACTAGATCTTAATAGCATTTCCTGTCATATCTTTTTTGGTAATTTCATGGCTGATTAAAATTCTTTTTGTTCATTGAAGTAATTACTGTACATTTCAAGGTGTATTGAGGCCAGCACAATGACCTGTTGCAGTTACTTCCCTTTACCATTAAGTTTCAAATACATTAATAGTTATCTCTTAATATGAATTCTGTAATTTAACTCAGACTAGTTACAAAAAAAATGAAATCCACTTTTATTACAAGGTACACCTATATATCAAAAATAAGTCAATCAAATCAATGTATAAAAGGCACAGCTTATTTAAGTTAACTACTTTTTGGAATGTCACAATAAAACTGAAACTGCTGCACAAATAAATATTTAGTTCAAAACTAACATACATTGGTAGTTCTGATATTATTTTTAGTAGTAGAAGATTGTGTAGAATCAAAATAACTTGATTCATTTAGACTTAAGACGGTTCTTTTTAAATTGGGGACAATTCAATTAGAAGTTAAACTACTTAGACAATAAAATTTTTTTTAATGACAATGCATCTACTAAAAGAAAGATACAAAGGGATAAAATAAAATACCAATTGTTATTCTTAAAATAAAAAAAAATGTATATTTAACACAGCATATTTTGTTCCAAAAATATAAACTTGATCAGAATATTTATTGCTTGAGTTGTAAAGCCTAAACCTCTTACAACAGATATTCTTTCTGTCAAAACTATATTTTAAAAGCTAAGCAACCTGCTGATTTATTGGTTCCCATGGTATACAACACTGCCAGGCAGTCATCTAATGAACAATGTAGCCAACACCCTGGACTATACCTAGATACTTGATGTAAACTTAATAACATTGACACGACCAACAAGGTTCAATGTCCAATTAAATTTAAGTACAATTAAAAATAATTACATTAAATTTGAGATGTTTTTAATATAAAGCTATAAAAACCTAAATTATGTAATACAATAAATACATCATTTGTACAATATTTCATATACAAAATGTAGTTGAAGAATGTCTATTAATACAACAATGTTCAGTGGTAACATTTTCACAAAGAACTCTTCAAAGACAACTGCAGTTGATAATGCAGATATTAAAAAGTAAATTAAGTTAGTAGTAACAAGTAAAATACATGCCAGTAGTTTCAAATAAAATTATATCCAGTTATCATTTATTCATAGGTCTAAACACCTGTACTGGTGCCATTTATTCAAAAAAACATTCTACATAGAGAATGTCACTAAAACAAATATGGAATAGCTCCAGAACATTGTTAACAGATGCCTACGCCGGATTTTAGGAATTAGGTGCCCAGAAAAGGTTACTATCGATTTTTGGGAGAGAACTAGACAAAAGCCAAGACATCACAAATTGAAAATGGAGCTGGATAGGACACCGTGCGAAAACCAGCTACAATTGTTGCAAGGCAGGCACTTGACTTCAACCCAAAAGGAAAAAGGAAAGTGGGCAGACCTGGAAGAGGTCAGTCATCTGTGAAGCTGAGGGCACTGGAATGACATGGGAGCAAATGAAGAAAGCTGCTCAGAACCCAGTTTGGTGGAGAGGTGTGGTTGCGGCCCTATGCTCCCCTGGGAGTACACAGGATTAAGTCAGTCAATCTCAAAAATGAAATGTATTTTTTTAAAATTTCTTTAGCGTTTAGATTTTAAAAAAATGGAATTCTGTGGTTGATTAAATGTACTTAAACTGATTTGAAGCCTTTGCAATGCAAATTTCTTGAATTTAAAAGTCTGAAAGATATAAATGCATTGAACTATAACTTATATTTTGTTATTTTGATTTAAAATATTTTAATGCTAAAATAAATATTTCAATAAATAATGATTTTTTCATTCCTAAAAAAATATTTTGAAAAATATGACAAGTAATCTTACTCTCAAAAATTTGACAGTGGGTAGCACTTCAGAAAAATAATAGTCCACTACTGATTTTTGGATTCCCACAAGTACTGCATGGCATCAGTCACTTGCACAGCTAATGCCACATTCATATAAACTAGTAAAGTGTGAAAACCAAACTTGAAATTGATTTAAATGATGATGAAAACATCATTTTAAAAAGGTTACCTAGGTGTATTTCTAATTAATTTTATCATTTGATAAGCATTAAATAATATATACATTTTATTTCCTGATGCTAGATCAATAAAAGGTGTCTTCATGAATTCAGTTTTTTAAAAAAAATGCTCCATCCAAATTGTTCACACATTTGTGGGAAGTGTGGTTGAATGGCTAAGTACAGTTGAAAGTATGCCAACTACTATTATTACAAGGACTTCTGTTGCTTCTTTTTCTTCTTCCGATAAGCTATTGGTTCCTAAATCCACAAATCCAGTCATTCTTTTAGTTTTAGAATCATACATTATTTGTCTCTTGATGCACATTGCATCAATAATGCAGACTTCATGGGTGTAAAAGTTTGTATTTTCTTGAATACATTTTCTTAAAGTATCCAGCATGCATTTGTTCATCCCTGGTGATACACCACAGCATGCATTTGTTCATCCCTGGTGATCCACCACAGCATGCATTTGTTCATCCCTGGTGATCCACCACAGCATGCATTTGTTCATCCCTGGTGATACACCACAGCATGAATTTGTTCATCCCTGGTGATCCACCACAGCATGCATTTGTTCATTCCTGGTGATCCATCACAGCATGCATTTGTTCATCTTTGGTGATCCACCACAGCATGCATTTGTTCATCTTTGGTGATCCACCACAGCATGCATTTGTTCATCTTTGGTGATCCACCACAGCATGCAGCTGTTCATCCCTGGTGATCCACCACAGCATGCAACTGTTCATCCCTGGTGATCCACTACAGCATGCATTTGTTCATCCCTTGTGATCCACCACAGCATGCATTAGTTCATCTATCAATCTGGGAGAGTATCTTGTCAAATATATTTAATAGAAATGTTTATCATATTGTGTCTATTAATAAAATGGGCTAGAAAGTCACAGAAGAGAAGTAATGGCTACAAACAGGGAAAATCCTAGTTAGTATTTGCCAGTGTAGTTTTGTAAAACATAAACATCTAAATATATTTTAAAAAATCATGTATTAAATGTTAAAATAAGTTCCATCTTACACCAGCTTATCTCAAAGTTAACTACTGCAAAATAAATTAGAAGAGTGTCACATGGGCAGAGCACCAAACAATAATGTTTAAGATTAGAGAAAGAGAAGATATTTTTATTGACCCAATCAAATGGAAATTTAGCTTGACTACAATTGACAACCTCAGCGTAACTAAAAACCATAACAATATGGATGAATAAATTCGAACAACATTCACACACAAAACACATACACATTCACACCCAGCGCTTTATGAAATTGACTTCTATGTCTTTCTCGATGATGACAGATGATCTTGTAACACTCTGACCAAAAGTGGGATAAAGTAGTTTTTAAATCTTTCTGTTTTAGTCCTAATGGAAACAGTTTTCTTTTTATAATTTATGCAAAGTCTTTGTGTTGTTGTACAAGTTCTTCTTTAATGTTAAGACTTCAGATTTTTCTTCTTTTTAACTGGACAGGAAGCTGCATAGTTATGACTCTGAAAAATAATAATTTTTAGCAATACAAAACCATTTAAGGCATAACAGTAAATTCTAGAGCATATATTAAAATTAGGTAAGCTTTCACTCAGATTCCATAAGTATATCTCTAGTTGTAATGCAAGCTATTTATTTGATAATGAAAATGTGACAAAAAATAAAATATCACATATATAATTAGAAGTCATTTTGTTTTTTTTGTTGAAGTGCAAGATAAGAATACCAACATAACTAAATGTATAAAATATACATAAGTACAATAATTTATTAACTCTAAAAGTGCATTTTGTTTTACCATGTTGAATGCCTCTTGGGGCTTGGGTTTGCAAAGACCTCCCTTCATTGAACAGTACCAGGAAAAAGAAGAAAAGGCAGACAAAGAAAGATTGGAGGACAACATAAAAGAATGGATGTGCCTGACATTGAAAGAGGCAAAAAACAGAGGAATGGAGAAAGATGGTTGACGAATCTTGTATGGTGCCCCAACGGTCTAACAAATAAGTAATAAGTTAAAGTCAGTCTAGATCAGTTCAGTTCAATTATTATAGCATTATAATAGTCGAACATTTATTTAGACAATACTAACCTTCTGTTATTTCTACTTGGTTTCCAATACTATACTGAGATACATGAGCACTCATCTATTGTTTTATTTTAAATTAAATAATTAAATGTAAAACCAATTCAAAATCACATAGAGATTTAAAACTAACTTTCTACATTAAGTATCACCTAAAATATTGTAGGAATAGCTGTGGGTATCTGAGTTTTCATTGCATCCTCAAAATCTGCATCAATAAAATGTGTGCTGTCCACAAAGTCATACATAAGGTGGGGGGTCGGGGGCTCCATCCTTCCCCTTTTTTCATTGCTTTCACCCATTTATCTCCCATGCTGGCTTCTTTAGGGAATCTAAAACATAAAGAAATAATAAATAATGAATTACATACCGATACAACCAAAAAAAAAAGGTGACCGGTCATTTCATCTCCATTAAATATTTTGTTGTTATTCATTGTTTTATTGTGCTATTAAGGCTTTGGCTTTAAGCCCCTATTTCATCTAATCTATAAATATGATTATTTAAATCTTAGGCCATTATATTTTGTAAATCTGGGTGTGTACTTAGAGCTTCTCTTGGATGTAAGGGATATAATATTATAATATTATCCTGTGCAGGACGTAATGATCAAAGGCAAAGGTGTGGTGAAAGTAGGGGACATTTTTCGAGAGATGAGAACCATTAGAATAGTTATGACCATGCCGCTGATAACTTATCATCAAAGACCAAGGTGTGGTGGAATAAGTGGATATCATTTAAGAGATGAGAATGATAAAAATACTTATGATCATGCCGCTGATAACCCCTGACGACCATTTTTCACTTTATTTTATTTTTCAATCACTCTTTCTTGAAAATGGGTGCATCATTTTTAGCCTTGAAATAAGATTTTATTTTTTCTAATAAAGGCTGACTTCACCCATTCTCAGGATATCATGTCGCCTACATAAGTTTTGCTTTAATTCCTTTTAAACATTAAAGTTGTATATTGTGTTATGGCAAAGAGAATTACAAACATTGTTTAGCAATATGAATCGATGGATCATCTTCTGTTCTTACAATTAATAGGCTACCTATTTTCTTGATATAAATAAATGAGCTCAAAAACACTTTTATACATGACCTCTTTATTTAGAAATGTTACATTTTTATATTTTTTAATACCAGTAGCATTTAATTTATTATCAAAAGTGCTGCACTTTTTGTCATGCAAATAAAAATATGTAAAATAGTGCTTATTTCATGATTTTTACAACTCCTATTTGTTAGATAAAATGATCAGATGATGAACAGAACAGGAGATGAAATAACTGGGGGATGAAGTGACCAGAAAGGAAATGACCAGGGATGAAGTGACCAGAGAGGAAATGACCAGGGATGAAGTGACCAGAGAGGAAATGACCAGGAATGAAGTGACCAGAGAGGAAATGACCAGGGATGAAGTGATAAAGGATGAAGTGACTGGGGGGTGAAATGAACCGGAACCAAGAAAACAGAGATAAACTGATATTTATTTGAGTCGTTAATGAAGTAAGAAAAGAAGACCCTTCAAATGGCATTTATAACATTCATACATGACTGATTAGTCCTGTTATGTTCACTGGTAATTTGTGTTTAGTATTTTTAGTTCTTATCTATAGTGCATCTTTCATACTTTTAACCAGAATTTAATTTTAATATAAATAGAGCTTATCTTCTTATCTAATATAGGCCTAGTACAGATGCTACTTCAACAAAGTAGAAAATTACCTCCTACTCATTTCATATGTCAATCGATTCATGCATGTTAATCATTGATTTAAACTCTGCTAAGTCGTTGGTTTTTCTGGCTGATTCAAGCAACCCAATCCAATCTAATGGCATCAGGGAAGAAGGAACAATGAAGAACAGATCCAGAAAAATATACACAATTATACATCAACTAAAATCTCTTGGGTACACTTTTTATTCTAGATCTAAAAGTATTATAAAGTATATAAATAATATATCATATAGTCAATATAGACATTAGGTCTAATATAAGTAGAGATCTGTTATTTATGCTTTGTTATTATGTGAGCTTGCGCTCCTAGATCTAATTTAATTTATATTATTTACATAGGCCAGGGCTATGATGTTTGTTATTTAGTGTCCTTTTTAATTTTTATAGTTCAGTGCTGATTATTTTGTAGTTTCCGCTATTTATAACTTTCTGCTAGTTTTAGTCTTTTTCTGTTATTTGTGTTTTACCCGTAGAGGAAAAGTAGTTTTTAAAATAGTTAACTAGCCTTAGAGCTGTGGATGTTATTTTCTATTTTTTGTCCCAGGTTAGTCCTGCTTATTTTTGTCTTTGGCATTAGTGTTGGAATAGTTGTTATTTTTTTTATATCAGTTTATGTGCAGGTCTGTAGACGGTATAGAGCCCCCAGATGAGTTTAGAATAGAAATAACTTTTTATATTCCTTTTTGTATTTTTATAGGTTTAAATTTTAAGATTCTCTTTTTAATGCCGTTTAATTTGGTATATAATGTTTTGTAGTCCGTGTCTGTAGTAATTTGCTAGGTTTTATTGTTGTGTACGGCTAGGTACAAATTAGGGAAATAGGTAGTCCAGTTTAGTTTTAAATAATTAGTGTGACGTCATGCTCTCCGATACGTTCGCGCTGACCAGTTATAGCTGGCTCCGGGACCACGTTGAATTCTTTTTTGTCTTGACCAGTGGTCAGTGCGGACAGTGGTGTTTGTATAGAGTTAGTTTGTGTAGTGCTATTTCGGCTGGGACCGCCTGCTATAATTCCTGCATTGCTGCGGCTACTGCATTGCTGCTGTATTGTTACTGCATAGCTGCTACTGCATTGCTGTCTGCCTAACTGTCTGCCACAGTTATTACTGTATTACTTCTTTACCGTATTACTGCATAGCTGTCTGCTGTAGTTCTCAGTTACAATAGTTTATTGCCTTGTAAGGTGTCTCAGTGGATTTTGGTGAATCGGGTTAACTAGTGGTTTTATTTGGGTTCTGTTTGTTGGATAGTGATTGTAGTTGTAATAATATAAATTAAGTAGAGTTGATTAGTCGTTTAGTTCTTTGTTTATCTAGTTGTTTACGTACATTTTCTTTTGCATATATATTTTCATTGATTTGTTTTTTTCTCGTGTAAATAAAGTGTATATAAGTTCATTTTAATCTTAGTTTGTTTTTTTAGTTAGCTAGTTTAGTTTAGTTTAGTTTGCTTGTGCTGTCTGGTTGCTTAGGCTACTATAGCCCCTTGGTCACCACACCGAGGTGCACAGATTGGGCCCACCCAGTAGAGCTACCATCTGCCTACTGTAAAATGAACAAATGTTGAGCAGCAAGTAACAACCAGCTAAGGGCCAACCCAGTAGTGCGCCACACCAGACCTGCTCACATTTTTTGGTGTCAGAAGTGGGATCTGTGCTTAAGTGATCAGACACGCATTATTTTTTTTAGGGGTTAGGCTTTTGTTAGGTTGCTTTAGGTTTGGTTAGGTTTCTTTTAGGCTTTGGATAGGCTTCGTTAGCGCATTGTAAGGATTGCATAGGTTGATAGGAAGTTGTTAGGATATGGATAGTTTAGGTTGTGGTTTCCCTATGGTCAGTGATGTGTTTTTGTCGTTGAAGTGTGAGGCGTAGTAGTGAGTTTTAGTAGGATGTAGTTCTAGGAAGTTGTTGTTGTGCGGAGGTAGTTAGTATTTGTTGTTATGGGTTAGTGTTAGGGTTGCTAGGTTAGGTTAGGTCGGCAGAATGGCAGCAGCGGCAGGAAGGATGCAGCGGTCCCAGGCTGAAGTTGAGGTGCCTCGGAGGAGTGATCCGAGAGGAGACAAGTCTGCAGCTCTCCCATGCCTGCAGAGAGATGTGGGCCCCAGTTGTTGACAGACCAGGAGATACATTCGGCGCAAGCAGGAGACCCAAGCATTGGTCCTGTTCTTGACCTGGTGAAGAGACCTAACAGTAAATCTCATAGGCTGCCCCAGCTGTGGGCCCCTTTGCTTCAAAAAAAAAAGGAAGTTGGTCATAAAGACTAAAGGCTCTACATGAGCACGCCACTATGGTTAACTGGGAAGCTGCTGCACAACAAGACCACAGGGTAGCCTCTTCCCTCACCACCCGGGTTGTTATTGGAGACCTAGTTGTTCTAAGACAGCTTGTGGCTGGCCGCAACAAGATCTCTGACCGGTACAGGCCCACGGTCTACGCTGTGTTATCTGTCCCCCCCAGAAAGTGATATGTACTTCACTGTGCAGTCGTTGGACAAACATCTCATCCGACGTGTGTCAGGGACACAGCTAAAGTTGTATGTTCCCCAGGTAGCTGCTGTCCAACCTCCGCCCAAGCCACAGGAAGTCCGATATGAAAGGTCCCCAAGTCCGGGGGTCAGCTACTCTGTCTACAAGATCCCCATGCCTGGGGCACCCAGACAGCCACAGCCCATCCCTGCTCCAGCATTGACAGACCCACCGGAATTGCCAAGGAGGTCCTCCAGAAGGCGAAGACAACCTACCCGGCTGGATCTTTAGTTTTTAGTCCTTTTTTTGTTTTGTTTTTCTTGTAAACTTTTCTTTGTATGGCTATGCTTTCGCATGTTTAATACTGTTTTGTTGTGTTATATTTATGATGTATTTTTTTTAAAGATTTTTTTAAATATATTTTTTTGTATTTCCATGTATGCTTGACTAGTGGTGTTTGCATGTGTTGCAACCCAGTAGTTGATAGTATAAAGTCTTTATTGGGCGCTCAAGAGCCAATATTGTGCTTGATTGTGGTATGCTGATGCACCTTTTTCTAGTCTTGTTAATTTTCGATGTTGCCGTCAAGGTACTCGATAATATTATTTTGCCTTGGAGGCCATGACTAAGTTGAAGATAATGGTATATTGCAGTATTCTGTTGTTGCCTTTGGAAGGCATGTATGGGTTTTTTGTAGTTGCCTTTGGGAGGCATGTAATGTTTTTTTATAGGTAGTTAATTTGTTTGACTTTTTTGAAGTACTTAAGGTACTCATCAATGTCGTGTTAAGCTGATTTGTCTGACAGTGGTCCTTGTATTTTTTATGTCTTACCACCACTATGTTAGATGCCCTGTGTTTGAGTTATAACACATTAACCTCAGGTTAGTGTTATGTCACTTTGTATGTTACTATTTTTTTGTTTTGCCATCTGGCTGAACATGTCAGCTATGTGGTGTTTTATTTGTGAGATGTTCTGGTCTGTGTGACCCTAGAAAAGCCTTTAGTGGCTCACCATAAGTCTGTGTGGCTTTGTTTTAGCCTGTGTGACTAAGCGTATCATGTTTGGCTAGGGCGTCATTTGCTCTAACCATGTAGTTTTCATTTTATTATTTTTTTTTATAACGTCCCATTTTTTAAAGATGTCATGCATTATGTTTTGTATTACCTGTATTTTTATTGAATGTATGTTCAGTTTCATTTTATAACTGATTGTTTTCAGTTGTAAGCTTTGCCACTTGTGAAGCCTTTTATTAGTGCTAATGTATTTTTAGAACTGAGAGCTATGGTTATAGTTCTCCGTTCTTTTAAATGAATTCATTTCTATTTTTTTATTCCTACAGTATCTATGTTTTATGTTTTGCATTTTGTGTATTTTAGTTTTGCGGGGACGCAAAAGTTTTGGGCGGGGGTGAATGTGAGCTTGCGCTCCTAGATCTAATTTAATTTATATTATTTACATAGGCCAGGGCTATGATGTTTGTTATTTAGTGTCCTTTTTAATTTTTATAGTTCAGTGCTGATTATTTTGTAGTTTCCGCTATTTATAACTTTCTGCTAGTTTTAGTCTTTTTCTGTTATTTGTGTTTTACCCGTAGAGGAAAAGTAGTTTTTAAAATAGTTAACTAGCCTTAGAGCTGTGGATGTTATTTTCTATTTTTTGTCCCAGGTTAGTCCTGCTTATTTTTGTCTTTGGCATTAGTGTTGGAATAGTTGTTATTTTTTTTATATCAGTTTATGTGCAGGTCTGTAGACGGTATAGAGCCCCCAGATGAGTTTAGAATAGAAATAACTTTTTATATTCCTTTTTGTATTTTTATAGGTTTAAATTTTAAGATTCTCTTTTTAATGCCGTTTAATTTGGTATATAATGTTTTGTAGTCCGTGTCTGTAGTAATTTGCTAGGTTTTATTGTTGTGTACGGCTAGGTACAAATTAGGGAAATAGGTAGTCCAGTTTAGTTTTAAATAATTAGTGTGACGTCATGCTCTCCGATACGTTCGCGCTGACCAGTTATAGCTGGCTCCGGGACCACGTTGAATTCTTTTTTGTCTTGACCAGTGGTCAGTGCGGACAGTGGTGTTTGTATAGAGTTAGTTTGTGTAGTGCTATTTCGGCTGGGACCGCCTGCTATAATTCCTGCATTGCTGCGGCTACTGCATTGCTGCTGTATTGTTACTGCATAGCTGCTACTGCATTGCTGTCTGCCTAACTGTCTGCCACAGTTATTACTGTATTACTTCTTTACCGTATTACTGCATAGCTGTCTGCTGTAGTTCTCAGTTACAATAGTTTATTGCCTTGTAAGGTGTCTCAGTGGATTTTGGTGAATCGGGTTAACTAGTGGTTTTATTTGGGTTCTGTTTGTTGGATAGTGATTGTAGTTGTAATAATATAAATTAAGTAGAGTTGATTAGTCGTTTAGTTCTTTGTTTATCTAGTTGTTTACGTACATTTTCTTTTGCATATATATTTTCATTGATTTGTTTTTTTCTCGTGTAAATAAAGTGTATATAAGTTCATTTTAATCTTAGTTTGTTTTTTTAGTTAGCTAGTTTAGTTTAGTTTAGTTTGCTTGTGCTGTCTGGTTGCTTAGGCTACTATAGCCCCTTGGTCACCACACCGAGGTGCACAGATTGGGACCACCCAGTAGAGCTACCATCTGCCTACTGTAAAATGAACAAATGTTGAGCAGCAAGTAACAACCAGCTAAGGGCCAACCCAGTAGTGCGCCACACCTGACCTGCTCACAATTAGATAACTTTTTGAAAACATTTGAGACTAGCCTAAAAATAAGTAATCCCTTTGCTTTGTAAATGGTACACACTCATCTCATAATTAAGCTATTTCCAAATATATCTAGATCTTCATTATTTATATGTACAATATAAAAAAAATAGGCTTGGAAAATGTGTAGTCTAGATGTAGCATGTAGGATTGTCCAAACATTTGATGTATGTTCTCATCTCCATGGAAACTAAAAGGAAATAGCTTTATATTAAAGATTGGCGTAGATATATAGTTCTGTGATTAGTAGCCCATTCTCATAAAAATCCGAAACAAAAAAAAAAAGATTTTGCATTATTTCTAAATATTGAACACTACAAATAGAAAAGATCGATTTCCCATGATTCGGGGCGACCGTCCTTACAGCTGACGCGTAGGACGTAATCATATTCTTTTTTTGAAGTAACGTCTGTATTATATAAGATAAGATAAGCTTGAAAAAGTTATGTATACGTACATAACAATATAATAATAATAATAATAATAATAATTTTATTTATAAAGTGCTGTTAACAAACAAAATGTAGGCTCAAGGCGCTGTGATAACATTACAAACACAAACACGATGGATAAAATGACAGTTAATCTAAAAAAGGTTTTAAACAGATAGGTCTTAATGTTCTTCTTAAAAGTGGTGTAGCATGTTGTCTGTCTGAGATCAATGGGGAGTGAGTTCCAAACCTTTGGTCCGTGAACTGAAAAAGCCCGCAGACCGTAGCTCTTGAGGGAGAAACGTGGCACTACTAAAAGCGTTGAGTCCATTGCTCTCTAGGGGACATATGGAGTAATCAGTTCGCTAAGGTACAATGTCATCTCGTTGTTAGAGATACACTGATGACAAAGTGTGGCGACCTTGTAATCGATTCTCGCTTTCACGGGAAGCCAATGGCTATTTTGTCATCAGGTATACCTGCTAGCACGGCGTTGCAGTAGTCAAGGCGGGAGAGTATGAATGCCACAGCTAGCGTTTTTGTTGACTCGTTGTTAAATATGGTCGGATCTGGCCTAATCTGCGCAGCTGCAGATAAAGACCCTTGCAGAGCTGACTTATGTGTGGGTCGAAAGATAGTGTTGAGTCGAAGAAAACTTCAAGATTCCGCACTACATGGACATGAAGAAGATATTTATATATGTGAAATTATCAATAGAGGATAATAATTAGTTTCCGTATTCCAGTCTAGATATAAAATATATAGGTCTGTGGTCGTACTCCTCTTAACAAAATGAAAGACATTCTAAACATTTTTAAAGTAAAAGAATTTGGGAAAATTGTAAAAACGTTCTAAATAGGCCTAAACTCAGCTTTGTAGTTAGGGCCTTCTTAGGTTTTCTTTTTATCCTTGTCATGGTTAGCAAAAAGTTTTTCTTATTAAAATTGTTATTTAATAAGACCATATTCCTAGTTATATCTATACACCACATAGAATTTAACGCATATATCTGGATATTATTATTTAATGTGTAAAAAAAATAAAATGACAAAATTAGCAGCCATTCACACAAAAATAAATTTTTAAAAATTATAATCAGTTACACCTCCCAATTGATTTTGTTGAATGATTGATCCCTTTAAAATAGTGTCCTATATATGGACTAGACGATAGAGAACATATTATTATGGTCCTACTCATTAAAAAAAAAAGGGAAAAAAATTTTAATAAAAAAAAAATTGCTGTTAAGTTCTCTTTCTGTGTCACTTAAAGCAAGCTCAGTTTTAAAGCCAGAAAAATCAGCCCCGTCGCCTCAGTGTGGTGGCGCCTCCGTGGAAACTTCTAGTAGTGGAGCTAGATAAGCTCAGGACGGGAAGCCAGCCGGGCTACCTTGAGTGAGGCAAGCCGGGCTACCTTGAGTGAGGCAAGCCGGGCTACCTTGAGTGAGGCAAGCCGAACTACCTTGAGTGAGGTTTTTATTTTTTTGTGTGTCTCACTCGGGGTGGGAATGGAACAAATAGACTGGTAATACAGTCCACAAAAGTCCGCCACGCCGTTATACGAAGTGGGCAGCCATAGAAGAGCAACAGGAGTAGCGGTCCGTTCACTAAATTGTGACGTTTACAGTATAGGAATATGAGGACAATAGCCCCATGTTTATCTCTGCCTTCTGTCGCTTGTAGTGAGTTTGGCCCAGGAGGTGAGCCGTGAACACGGTACCATCTCCTCTGTGGTCCATGGTCGTACGGTTGTAAACCCTTATACAAGACTAGGGGTGAAGGGCACCCAGTCCATGCCGATTCCATACTGGATTTAAAAAGAAATGCTCATGTTTAAAAGCATCAGAGAGCCTTTGAATATTTCGATAAAGAGATGAAAAGTCATTGAGATTGTCAGAGACAGTATGTAGGAATATTTCCCAAGGCGTAGCGGGAAAATGGGGGGAGGGGGAATACATGATACCGGTAAACGAATTCACAGGTGACAAAATACTTAAAATACTTTAAAAAAACAAAGCATAAATTAAGATAAGATAATTTTGATCGATCCAATCAAATGGAAATTCAGTTTGACTACAATTGACTACTGTACACTAATAATATAGATGAAAAATTCAAACAGCATTTACACACGAAACACATACACATTCACACCCAGCGCTTTACGAATAGGACTTCTATGTACTTCTCGATGACGACAGATGATCTTGTAACACTCTGACCGAAAGTGGGATAAAGGGTTTTTTAAATCTTTCTGTTTTAGTCCTAATGGAAAGGAGACGACCACTTTGTTCAGATCTTATGTAACAGTGGTTTAATGGGTGCAGGTTGTCTTTAAGAATCTTGAGTGTTTTGGGAAGGCATCTTTCATGAAAAAGTTCTTCAAGAGATGGTAGCTGTGTTCGAGTAATATATGATGCTTTTTTAATTAGTCTAGTTAGTCTAAGTCTTTGTGCCAGTGACGTATTACCATACCAGCAGGTGATGGCAAAGTTAATTAGACTGCTGATGGTTGCTGTATAGAAAAGTTTAATTATTTCGATGTTAAATTTTCGTAGCTTTCTGAGATTCAAGAATTTTTGTGTAAAGGTTTTGACAGTGTTCATTCCATTTCAGTTTGTTGTTGATGGTTGTACCTAGGTATTAATATTCGTGTACTTGTTCTACGGTTTGGTTGTTTATCTGAATTTCTGCAATATGGCCTTTATGTTTCCTAAAATCAATAATTATTTCTTTAGTTTTCTGAACATTTAAAATTAGAAAGTTATCTATGCACCATTGGTAAAATGTGTTAATTGTAGAATGGTACAGAATCTCACCTGCAATAAGGCCAATGATTGCTGTGTCGTCAGCACATTTTATGATGGGAGTATCAGCTGATAGGCTCTGAATGTCATTTGTGTATATGGTATACAATATTGGTGACAGTACGCACCCCTGCGGCTCTCCAGTGCTATGTTCTCTCGTGCCTGACACATGCCCGTTCACTTTTATATATTGTGGGCGTTTGATAAGAAAGTTTAGAATCCAAGCTTGTATGTTTTTGCTAACGTTAAATTCAGATAGTTTTTTTTTTTAACGTGCGATATGGTTGGACGGTGTTTTTGTATCATGCGATGTGGTTGGATGGTGTTTTTTGTATCATGCGATGTGGTTGGATGGTGTTTTTGTATCATGAAATGTGGTTGGATGGTGTTTTTGTATCATGCGATGTGGTTGGATGGTGTTTTTTGTATCATGCGATGTGGTTGGATGGTGTTTTTTGTATCATGCGATGTGGTTGGATGGTGTTTTTGTATCATGCGATGTGGTTGGATGGTGTTTTTGTATCATGCGATGTGGTTGGATGGTGTTTTTTGTATCATGCGATGTGGTTGGATGGTGTTTTTGTATCATGCGATGTGGTTGGATGGTGTTTTTGTATCATGAAATGTGGTTGGATGGTGTTTTTGTATCATGCGATGTGGTTGGATGGTGTTTTTGTATCATGCGATGTGGTTGGATGGTGTTTTTGTATCATGCGATGTGGTTGGATGAAGTTTTTGTATCATGCGATGTGGTTGGATGGTGTTTTTTGTATCATGCGATGTGGTTGGATGGTGTTTTTGTATCATGCGATGTGGTTGGATGGTGTTTTTGTATCATGCGATGTGGTTGGATGGTGTTTTTTGTATCATGCGATGTGGTTGGATGGTGTTTTTGTATCATGCGATGTGGTTGGATGTTGTTTTTTTGTATCATGCGATGTGGTTGGATGGTGTTTTTTGTATCATGCGATGTGGTTGGATGGTGTTTTTGTATCATGCGATGTGGTTGGATGGTGTTTTTGTATCATGAAATGTGGTTGGATGGTGTTTTTGATACATGCGATGTGGTTGGATGGTGTTTTTGTATCATGCGATGAGGTTGGATGGTGTTTTTGTATCATGCGATGTGGTTGGATGGTGTTTTTTGTATCATGCGATGTGGTTGGATGGTGTTTTTGTATCATGCGATGTGGTTGGATGGTGTTTTTGTATCATGCGATGTGGTTGGATGGTGTTTTTTGTATCATGCGATGTGGTTGGATGGTGTTTTTGTATCATGCGATGTGGTTGGATGGTGTTTTTGTATCATGAAATGTGGTTGGATGGTGTTTTTGATACATGCGATGTGGTTGGATGGTGTTTTTGTATCATGCGATGTGGTTGGATGGTGTTATTGTATCATGCGATGTGGTTGGATGGTGTTTTTGTATCATGCGATGTGGTTGGATGGTGTTTTTGTATCATGCGATGTGGTTGGATGGTGTTTTTTGTATCGTGCGATGTGGTTGGATGGTGTTTTTGTATCATGCGATGTGGTTGGATGGTGTTTTTGTATCATGCGGTGTGGTTGGATGGTGTTTTTGTATCATGCGATGTGGTTGGATGGTGTTATTGTATCATGCGATGTGGTTGGATGGTGTTTTTTGTATCATGCGGTGTGGTTGGATGGTGTTTTTGTATCATGCGATGTGGTTGGATGGTGTTATTGTATCATGCGATGTGGTTGGATGGTGTTGAATGCAGATGAAAAATCTACGAATAATGCTCTGGCGTAGTGTCTCTGAGTATCAAGATGATGGTATAGATGTTGGTCGTTGTTGGAAGCAATGATCTTCTTTTTGGGTACTGGAATTATTTCAGATGTCTTCTTAAATGGAAGGTATTTTGTGCATTTGCCTGGACTTGTTGAATATAGCACAAAAGATATAAGCCAGTTATTCCGCACATAGCTTTACAAGTTCTCCACTTAATTGTCGGGTCTCGAGGCATTGGCAGTGTATTTACTTGATTAAATATTTTAGTCACTTCTTGTTTATCAAACAGTTCTTGTTATTGGTTTAGATTGCTGTTTTCAAATGATGCCAATAAATCATGGTGGTCTTTCTCGAAGTTGTGGCAGTAAAATCGGCTGTAGAAATCACATTCATTGTCAGTGACACACATAGGTTTGCACTTAGGTACGTGGCCAGTAATTTTTTTCAAGCCACTCCAGCAAGCTTTAGAGTTTTCTTTCTTGAAAGAGCTTTCAATGTTTTCCTTGAATCTCTCTTTTACTTCAAATAATTTCTTTTTAATGTTTTTTGGGCTGAGATGAATTCAGAAGAACTGTTCTTGAACATTCTTTTCTTGTATAGAAACGCTTCCTTTATTTCTTTGGTCATCCGGGGTCTATTATTACTGGATGTCTTAATTTTCTTCTTGGGTACAAACATGTTTTCACAGAACTGGATGTACGAATTAACGGTTGTGGTAAGTTCATCAATGTCAGGGCAGTTGTTTACAAACATGTCCCAATCTGTTTGCTCCAGACAACTTTGTAGTTGTAAAACAGCGTCATCAGACCATGCCTGGATGGACTGTACTTCGGGTTTTATTGTTTTTAAAACCGGTTAGTACGTGGGTGTAAGCTGGATCATTGTGTGGTCAGACTCAATTAGATAGAATAAGTCATGGTCTATGGTCGCACGGTTGTAAACCCTTATACAAGACTAGGGGTGAACATATCTACACCAGCAATATTAAAATGTGTGCAATTATAAATGTTTATGCCTCATATATTGTTTTTGTTTATTGCAATTTCATTCGTTTTGCTTTCTCAATTCTCAATGAACCTATCACTTGTCTGG
Organism: Biomphalaria sudanica; assembly: GCA_036873155.1. NCBI lineage: Eukaryota > Metazoa > Mollusca > Gastropoda > Planorbidae > Biomphalaria > Biomphalaria sudanica. The sequence goes on from JAZGLO010001105.1 coordinate 63,535, forward strand.
AACATTTTGGAAAAAAAAAAGGGGGGGGGGGAATTGGAAATTTAGGTGATCGCTTTTTAAATGTATTTATTAAATAAAAAGTGAGCGACCCAAATAAGAACTCTATGGTTAAAACATCCTCAATCCAATACGGTAACCACTGTGCCAGGGAGCTGCTTATGAAAATAAACTTTATAGTTATTTAAAAACGTTTCTTTCTACAAACAATAAAGGGGACTAATTCAATTTATACCAACTTATAGGGGAGGTAAAATTTCTTTCCCTTGTTCGAGATAGCAAACAAAATAATAAATTACCAATAGTTAATTAACTAATTGTTTTTTTTTTAAATTGATTCTTATGTTGGCAGGTAAAAGAAATAATTTTGCAATTTTAGCATATGTTCCTAGATTGGGTGTTGGAGAAATAATGTGTACACTTTTTTTAAACATAGAGACAGAGTGAGTTTATACAAGCTTTGCAACAAGAAAAATTTTTTTAAAAGCTTATATTAAGCGTACTTGTATTAATTACCTATTATTCAGAGTTGTGTTCACTCAGACTCAGATGCAGAAGACTTTTATAGATCATGCCACTAGATTATCTGATAAAGCTGGCCTACCCACCAACCGACAAAACATTCAACGCTTTCATCCCCTTCCCCCTTGGTGTCGCCCAACGACCCCAGACACACGATTAAATCTAGTAGACACTAATGCCACTAAATTAAGCCGTCCATCTAACGACCTTCAAATTCTAGCACTGAAGACCATTAATGCTTTCAAGCCCAGTGCCATTTTTGCGTATACTGATGGGTCGGCATCAATAGATTTTGGAAGGGCAGGCTATGGAGCCAACATCGATTTTCTTGGCTCTGACTCAATCAAAATCTTTGGACAATGTGGTAGTGTTTGCAGTTTTCATGCGGAGGCCACGGCAGTCTGTGAATCCTTAAAAGTCATTAACTCTCAACTCCGCGAGGGACATTTGAGGGCAACACAGATTGTTTTGGTCACTGACTCAAAATCTGTACTACAGGCTTTGCAAAGCCCTTGACCATGGCCCCACAATATCGACACTGTCATCATGGCCTCACACAACGCTATGGCACCCCTGTAATAATGCAGTGGTTACCGAGTCACATAAGTGTGACTGGCAACACTATTGCAGATTCTTTGGCCCACCAGGGAGGGCAAACACCACCCAACGAACAGGCTGCGAGTCTTCATCATGCTTTGGCTATAATTTAAAAAAAAAAAAAACAAATGGAAAAGTAGTTTGAGTGCTGGGCTATGCCTAAATTTTGATTCACGGTGCCCCCGCTGCAAGGAAGAAGAGGAGACTGCACCAGATTTGCTGATCTCCGTTTCGACAGGTCCAGAAAACCAAAAATTCTCGACATGTATGCACTGCTGCAAGACAGCTGGGTTTTTTGTCCATGGCTTTTGCAAGAGAGGATTTGAGCCTCTCGTGATGACGATGCTGATGATGATCTATTGTTTCTATACTCTCGACCTATTGTTTCTATACTCTCGACCTATTGTTTCTATACTCTCGACCTATTGTTTCTATACTCTCGATCTATTGTTTCTATACTCTCGACCTATTGTTTCTATACTCTCGACCTATTGTTTCTATACTCTCGACCCATTGTTTCTATACTCTCGATCTATTGTTTCTATACTCTCGATCTATTGTTTCTATACTCTCGACCTATTGTTTCTATACTCTCGACCTATTGTTTCTATACTCTCGACCTATTGTTTCTATACTCTCGACCTATTGTTTCTATACTCTCGATCTATTGTTTCTATACTCTAGATCTATTGTTTCTATACTCTCGACCTATTGTTTCTATACTCTCGACCTATTGTTTCTATACTCTCGACCTATTGTTTCTATACTCTCGACCTATTTTTCAGGTTTGTGTTCACTAACACTCAGAAGACGACCTATAAATGGACTAATTCAGCTTGTACCACCACTTCAGTCAATTACAGTTTCTTTCCCTTGTTTATTACCAATAGCTAATTAACTCTTTTTTTAAAAAATGGATTCTTGTGTTGTCATGTAAACGAAATAAATGTGCAAAATTTCAGCTTGATCTGATATTGGGTGTGAGAGAAATCATGTGTACAAGCTTTTTTACCACACGGACAGAGTTGATTTAGACAGCACAGACGAGGACTCGAACCACTGACTACACCCCGGCGCCATCGCCAAGCAGCGATCAGATACAAAACTTAAACTCCATTTTATGTCGAATACAGTTTTATAGATACAAATTATGAATGAAAAGTCATTTTTGGTAAATGTAACCCAGGGGCGGACTGGCTATATGGGCATTCGGGCAAATGCCCGGTGGGCCGGTACCAAATTGGCCGGTCTGGTCATGACCAGATAATTTTTTTTTAAAACAAAAGTGACAGCAGCTAGAAAGAGATGTTCCAGTTTTTTTTTGGACAATTAATTTTGTTTACAATTCAACTAGAATATTAACAACTTTTCACTATACTTAGTAGCATTTGTAAAACGTCAGACCGTAATGTTTTGTTATGTACGAGCGCCATGGACTTCACCACTGCTTTGATGTCTTCGAGGATGTGTTTGGCCTGATCATTTTGCTGGTCGGCATGTACAAACTTCTGCTTAGTTTGAAGTGATTAAAGACGTAAATTCTTATAGTAATGAACTGGTTTTATGTAGCGCTGTTACATCCGATATTTAATGAAAGGAGATTTAGAGTTTAAATAATCAGGGCCGGATTTAAGGGAGGGCAGGCGGGGCTACATCCCCCGAGGTAATATATATATATATATCGGTATTTCGACGTCTTTGAAACTTTTAATTATCTTTATTTTTTTTTTTTTCATTTTGAACGCTAACACTTTAAAACTTAGGTCTGCTGGCAACGCTGTCGTTAAGTGTCCGCTTGTGGCATGCTCGTAATATATGAATGCAGCTCCGGAATTACGGCAGTACATCTACCAAGGGACTTACCGGCCCTTACCTTCCACAAACTCAAAATTATACACTTCTTAAAACTAAAATTTGCATATTAAATGTTTAAAAAAATGCAAAGTGAGACTAAATTTAGCATGTTTTTAGATATAAGTATTTTTATTTCTAAGTGGAATTTCATGAAAGCTTTTGAAAAACTGTAGGAGGCCTTCACAAAAACCCTACCCCGGGGTCCCCTTATACTTAAATCAGGCCCTATAAATAATGGGTCATGGTACATTCTTATAAAATTCGCTTTTTTTGAGAATGTACTAAGACGAAGCAAGAGCTTTTCACATTAAGTTCCCACTAACCGTTCTGCTTTCTCTAATCTTTAAATGGAATAGGTTGTTTGAGTCAGCCAGGAAAACCAACGACTTATCAGACACCCAGTGACATGACACATGAAATGCCTAGGACGCAATTATCTTCTCTTTTTTTGAAGTAACATCTGTCATCTATAAGTAATATCATAACGTAACATTTAATACTATTGTAACCGAGGGCAAACACTCCACGAAAGATAAATGTGAAGAGATATTTTTTACAAGATATTAAACGATCACAACATAAAAGTCTTATGAGTTCATTTAGCTGCTCTGGCCTGCAGGGTTCACTGTCTCCGCCACTGCCTTCCACTAACATACACCGTTCACTGCTGCCGCCTATGTCTTATCGTTCCAATAGGACTCTCTATCTTGCCACTAACACAGGTTACATTACGTGTCTCAGGAACAATAGTATACATACACTAACAGGAATGACCCTTTCCAGTTTCCTCACAACACTTCTTCCTGACCAGACAAACTACACTGCTTCTGACCCGCTGACCACACTGGCAATGATCCCTTCTACAACTCAGACGGTTCTAAGCGTCTAACCTATCTCTATTCTGTCTCTCTATCTACTTGGCTGGAATCAACAGCCCACCATCTTGTTTTTACCCACTAAATCGTCTTTAACAGTGCCCTGGTGCGCACCATACGCTTCAATGTAGGAGCAGAGATATAACAATATATTCATTTCAAACTTATTAAGACTGCTATTGTACTGTTTATAGTTTTCAGACTACATACATATACAAATAAAATACAGTATGTAATCCTACGCAAGCATACATCCAGTATCTGATGCATTATCAAACTTTATTAACATATATTATACACATATAATATGACATGTCATTTGTGGGCCAGGTTATATGGTAATGCCCGGGCCGAATTTGACACCCAGTCCGCCCCTGATATATATATATATATATATATATATATATATATATATATATATATATATATATATATATATATATATATATATATATATATATATATATTTAATATTATTTGTTTCTAATATATTTGCATTTTTATAAGTATAATCTGTGAGCACACCTGATTTCTGTAGGTGTTCGCAAGCCGCATAAAACACTCCGGCGGGCCGCAAGTGGTCCGTAATTTGCCCACCCCTGTACTAAACTCTACTGTCTACCGTTAGATTGTCTAAGAGCTGAGCCGAAGGCTCTTCGAGCTCTAAGTTTGAAAAAAAAAACAGTAAAAAAAAAACTGTCTGAACCACAGGTCTGTCTGGAAGAGACCCAAGTCAATGCCTATATAAAGCATTGCTATTTCCGACATAACCGGCCTCTGGACGTATGGGCCAGACATGGCCAAAGGACCGAGTTTACCGGGAGCCTCCGACATCTTCCTATGTTATACCAAGCTAACTATGGGGGAACTCGCCATTAATGTAACGGTCCCTTGAGGAACGGCGCATGGATTATCGACAGGGTCGTGAGAGCTCTCTTTCAACTCCGCCCGTGCAATGTGTTCTCTCTCGCGTATCCTTAGACACTCCTACGGGAGTTTTGTTTTGCCATTTATTTAGCCTAGTTACCCCCACAGTAACCGTTTCCACCCGGGTTCCACGTTGAAGCAGAACAGCGTACACGGGCTACTGTCTACCTCAACCTGGACTCGTACTTTTCACGCGAGGATTCCATTGTACATGGACTGACTTCGCGGTCGACAAACAGTGCCGGTCTCCTAGCTCGCTGTGCTGAACTGACGAACTGCCTTACACACTGTCTCTGGTCCACGTAGGATTTCGATCACATGACCATATCAGGTCAAATTTGCGTGTACTAGTACTGTCCCTTGACAACCGTTGACCTGTGTCATTTAGCTAAGTCACGTGTGTCCGTAGATCGCGCACATATTTGCGAGTACTAGTACTGTCCCTTGTCTATGGACAAACCGTTGACCTGTGTCATCAGCTGAGTCACGTGTATCAGTAGATCACGGTGCAAATGTTGGGGCACTACATACTGATGGGTGGCCAGACAAGCGTTGATGCTTGACTGAATATTTCAATGGCTTGACTGAATTTCCTCGGAATCACTCCAGCCGTCTATTTCACAAGTAGACTAAGATCCAAGTTTTAAAAATGTCATACATCTACAATTATATGACTTTAGCATAAACACATAAATTACTATATTTATACTTTTAAACTGATACTTACTAAAAGTTGACTAATTTAGGGTCAAGCATACCACATGAGATGGAGGAACAATTAACCCTTAAAGTGCTGAGCTGTTTTACAATGAATGCATAAACAATGGAGGCTAACTACCACTTAAGGGTTAAAAAAAAAGATAAAAAACGCTTGAGTTTGTCATCCGCCGTCATGATTAAACTGTAAATGGTTCTACGTATTTCGGATAAAACTTAGACCAAATCTCGCGCAGGACGAAGGCAGCAAGACAACAGAACGACAGTCTAGCGCACATACCGCACAACAAGAGACAGTGGAACCCCTGGAAGACTGGAAGATTAGCATCAGCTTCCAAGCTAAATTAAAACTGTAGGCTACTTAGCTTAATTAAAATCATCAGTTACCATGCATGACTTTATTGACCTAGAAACATTACACGCGTGGGACGTAATCTTCTTCTTTTCTTGAAGTAATACGTCTGCATTTTATAAGATAAGATTATGCCTAGCAAAAAGGAACAAGTCCTGAATACTATGAAGAGACGAAAGCTGAATTGGTTTGATCATATTGTAAAACATCTTATCTTCTTATCTTATATAATACAGACGTTACTTCAAAAAAAAAAAAAAAAAGATTATCGCGTTCTACGCGTCATGCATTTAGTCATGCATGTTAACCAATGACTTAAATTCTGCCAAGTCACTGGTTTTTCTGGCTAGCTCAGGCAACCCATTCCATGCTCTAATAGCACTAGGGAAGAAGGAGCATTTGTACAAATTTGTCCTAGCATATGGGACGAGGAATGTGCCCTTATCTTTGTGTCTTATCTTATATAATACAGACGTTACTACTTCAAAAAAGAAGATGATTACGTCCTACGCGTCATGCATTTAGTCATGCATATTAACCAATGACTTAAATTCTGCCAAGTCACTGGTTTTTCTGGCTAGCTCAGGAAACCCATTCCATGCTCTAATAGCACTAGGGAAGAAGGAGCATTTGTACAAATTTGTCCTAGCATATGGGACGAGGAATGTGCCTTTATTTTTGTGTCTTTCAGAGTATTTTATTAAATTTTGTTTTTGTATTTGAAGATTATGGTTCAGTGTTTTATGTACAAATGCTACTTTACTTTTGAGTCTTCTGTCCTGAAGGCTTTCTAAATTTAGTGATTTTACTAAAGGTGTTAGGCCTACTCTAGTCAAATGTGAATATTCGTTTGTTATGAATCTCACTGCTCTATTTTGTGTCTGTTCCAGATTCTTAATGTTTTCTTGAGTTGAGGGGTCCCAAACAGAGGATGCATATTCTATTATTGGCCTAATCAAGGTTAAATAACATTTTAGTTTTATGGGTTTTTTTTTATTTATAGAAATTTCTTTTAATAAACCCTAATGCTTTGTTAGATCCGGACATGACTCACTACAAATGTTATTCTTCATGGTACAGTGGAGGGGTCATCCAAAGAAAAGCTGGCTGGATAATAAAAGAATGGACCTGCTAAGATAGCGATTCTCAACCTTTTAAGCTCGGCGACCCCTTTTTCTATTCCCCCACTCTGCCGCGACCCACAGGTTGAGAACCCCTGTGCTTAGTCACATCTGATGAAAAGTGGAGGGATTGGGTAACACGCACCGACAGCACCCTATGACGAAAGTCAAGGGACAGATGAGAGACTAAGATGCTACAAGACATTCTTTTCACTCTTGAGAACACAAAGTAATTGGCATTAACACACAAAAAAATAATATTTTAAAAGTTTCCCTCTCAGACCTTGTGATCTCTAGGGCAGATGATGTAAAGGTCATGTTTCTTTGGTTAACGAGGATGTCATGTGGCCAGCACGTGACCGACTACCTTTACTTTTCCCAAACTAATGTCAGGCACCCATTAGAGCTGGGTGGACTCATAGGCGCCCGAAATTTAAAATCCCAGTCTTCGAAATCCGGAACCCGATTCGGAAGCAAAGCGGCGTACCGCTCAGCCACCGCGCATTAACACTAAGGCACATTAAAATATACATTTGCATTACTTTGAGACATCTAGTCTACGACTTATACTTTACCTTTACATATCCCTTAGTCTGTTGGGCCGTTGGGAGCACCATGCGAGATTTGTCGACCGTCTTTCTCTATTCCTCCCTGTCTTTTGCCTTAGAACCTCTTTCAATGATAGGCCTGTTCATTCTTTTATGTTGTCCCCCCATCGCTTACCTGGTACTGTTCCCTGAAGGAAGGTCTTTGCGAGCCCTGAGGACCTTGTAGTATGGCCATAGATTTTTAGCTTTGTTTACTATAGTTCGAAGGTCATCATGGGGTTCAATCACTGCAGTAACCCTGTCTCTAATTTTTTGGTTTGGGATGCGGTCTTTGAATGTGATATTACCTAGGATCCTTCTGTAGCATCTCAATTCCATTGCTAGGATCATCCTCTCTAACTCTACAGTCAGCGTCCAAGACTCACATTAGCATATAAAAATGTGGCCATGAATAGGGAGCGCATCAGTCTGATTTTGGTGCCGAGGGCTAAGCCTGACTTTCCATATTATTTTAAGTTTTGAAAGGGCTGCTGAGGACTGTGCTATTTGGGCCAGTTGTTCAGGTTTAGTTCCTTCATTTTACCCTAGCCCTATAGAATTGCCATCTTGACTTGCTAAGCTAAGAGCAAATACACCCGATCTGGAAGCTAAAAACCACTTTACCTGGTACTATTAGGCCTAAAAGTTTTAACATTCTTTCAGTTGTTGCTCCATGTAGAGTTGGATCAATGAGTATTATTTTATGTCGGCCAAGTTATCATTGCGAATACGCATTTTATGTGTCAATCAGTGACTTAAACTCTGTCAAGTCGTTGGTTTATTCCATTCTCTAATATGAAAAGCACTTGTACAAATTTGTCCTAGCATGTGGAATAAGGAATGTGCCTCTTTCTTGTATTTTTCTGAGTAACGATAGTTGTTTATTTGTTAATTTATGGTTCAGTGTTTCATATATTATTGCTACTTTTTTTGTTACCATTCTGGTTGATTATATATTTTAGATAATTTGACCTCTTTTTTGGGGCAATGCAAGTGAATAAAACTTTTTTTAAATGTCTTCAACACACTAAATCAGGGGTGGGCAAATTACGCCCGCCGAAGTGTTATATGCGGCCCGCGAATATCGATACCTGCAGAAATCATGTGTGCCCACAGTATATACATATAAAAATGCAAATCTATTAAAAATAACTCTAAATACGGTATCTCTATAAATTATCGAAACTCTCTCATTATAAAAAGTCCATTCACAATCTCAGGACAGTATTTATTCAATGCTAGAAAAGTACTTGAAGATTTAGAAACCAAGTATTCCGATGTATCCGCTTGCTTAGCATGGACAAGGTAATGAGAAGAATATAAATTCTCAAGGAAGAAATTTCTATTCTTTCAAGGACATTGACTGTGACTTTGCTACTAATATTTCTAATGGGGAGTGGAAGACTTTTTGTTTTTCATGGTAGCTATTGCAATGGGCTGCTTGCTTATGTAATGCATGTTAAATGTTTTCAAACAAGGCTTTCCAATTTCTCCAGGCCAACAGGTGAAAACAGGTTTTGTCATTTTCTTTTGTTGAAAGGGGAAAATATTTCTAGTGAAATGGTTTAATAGTGCCAGACTTATTTGGATTCCTTAATTACGGAATTTATAAAGGCAAATTTTAAGACGTCAAGAACCAGTTTTCAATACCATCAGCTCACCATTTAGTACAGAAGCTGCTTCAGCTCCATAGAACATAACGACATGCAAATTATAACCTGTAAGAGAAGTTCAAGTCAGTACTTCCACGGTAGCTTAATGGCTGCCAGAAGCTGTATTTCCACACTTAAAAAAAATATGCTGCTAAGCTTTAACATTATATGGGTACACATACATATGTGAACAAGTATTTTGTTTTTGTGGAAAATAAACAAGTGTAATCACAGGTCGATGGTGAATGACTGCAATTTGACAGCAGTCACAAGTACCGTATAATAACTAGAAAGCTAGTTCCACAAATCCGGAACATTACGCATGAGTGTAAACAGTTAAATACTTCTCATTAAGTACAACTGTACATTTGTGGTGAAATGTTGTGATATAAAAAGACAATAGCAAATTTTAAAAAAATCGTCAAATTGGTTTTCAGAAATAATCATGTGGAGAAATCATATAAATCTCAGCAAATAAAATGTTCACCAATATTCATTTCAACTGTTTATCCCCAGAATTAGCGCCATATGAACCTTATTATTTTTTTTGCCTCTGCTAGGCACTTCTGCTTGAAGCTGAGGCTGAATGTTGAACAAGTTTAAGAACAATGAAGGGCACTGTCCCACATTGACGTTGACTTCTATTTCGTTCTGTCCCTTAAAAGCCGATCCTTGTTTTACTAATCACACCATTGTCACTAAGTCAAAACTTTCATTATTCCGAAACAATTCCTCATCGTGCCCCAACACATCACACAGGTTAACATTGATTTGTTAAACTTATACCTATACCAGGTATTTAAAAAAAAAAAAAGTGAAGTCCCCCTTTCAGAACTTGTGGTCTATAGGGCAGATGATGTAAAGATCATGTGTCTGTGGCCTACGGTTTACGAGGGTGTCATGTGGCCAGCACAACGGCCAACCGCCTTTACTTTTCCCCCAACTAATGTCAGGTACCCATTAGAGCTGGATGGACTCAAAAGAGGCTGACAAAGATCAGAAAAATAAAAATCCCAGGATTCAAACCCCCGAACTTGGTTCGGAAGCCAAGCGCTTTATTGCTCAGCCACAATGCCTCCTTTTTTAAAAATATTTGTCAGAAGAAAAAAAAAAAAAATGCTAAGGAATTATATAAAAATGTTTTATATATATTTATTCTTAAAATCAATCACCAGTAATTTTTTAAAGATATTCAACAGTTTCAATCAATAAGTGATTAATTCCATCCGAACCAGAAGATCTATTTAATTGATTGGACTTGACAAGGATTTCTCAACAGTATGAATTCGCTGGTGCTTTTTAAAATTTTGAGACTTAGAATATTCTTTTAGACATACTTGACATTTGAAAGGTTTTTCACCAGTATGAATTCGCTGGTGCGCTTTTAAATGACCAGCCTGAGAAAATTCTTTTAGACATACTTGACATTTGAAAGGTTTTTCACCAGTATGAACTCGATGGTGCTTTTTTAAATTAGAAGACTGAGAAAATTCTATTAGGCATATCTGACATTTGAAAGATTTTCTACCCGTATGAATCAGCTGGTGCTTTTTTAAAGTTGAAGACTGAAAAAATTCTTTTAGACATACTTGACATTTGAAAGGTTTTACACCAGTATGAACATGCTGATGTTCTTTTAAATTATATGCCTGAGAAAATTCTTTTAGACATATATGACATTTAAAAGGTTTTTCACCAGTATGAATTCGCTGGTGTTTTTTTAAAGAAGAAGGCTGAGAAAATTCTTTTAGACATGTTTGACATTTTAAATTTATTTCATTAGTATGATTTTGCTGGTGCTTTTCTAAATTATGACGCTGAGAAAAATGTATTAGGCATATTTCACATTTGAAAGGTTTTTCACGGGTATGAATTAACAGGTGTTCTTTTAAATTATGAGGCTGAAAAAATTCTCTACCAGTATGAATTAGCAGGTGCTTTTTTAAAACTTGAGAGTGGGAAAATATTTTAAGACATATTTGACATTTTAAAGATTTTTCACCAGTATGAATTTTCTGGTGTTCTTTTAAATTTTGAGACTTAGAAAATTCTTTTAGACATACTTGACATTTAAAAGGTTTTTCGCCAGTATGAATTCGCTGATGTGATTTTAAATTTTGAGACTTAGAAAATTCTTTTAAACATATTTGACATTTGAAAGGTTTTTCACCAGTATGTACTCGCTGGTGGGTTTTTAAATCATAAGACTGAGAAAATTCTTTTGGACATATTTGACATTTGAAAGGTTTTTCACCAGTATGAATTAGTTGGTGCTTTTTTAAAAACCATGACCGAGAAAAAGTTTTAAGACATATTTGGCATTTAAAAGGTTTTTCACCAGTATGAATTCTCTGGTGTCGTTTTAAATTACAAGACTCAGAAAATTCTTTTAGACATATTAGACATTTGAAAGGTTTTTCACCAGTATGAATTTGTTGGTGCTTTTTTAAAACCCGTGACTGAGAAAAAGTTTTAAGACATATTTGGCATTTAAAAGGTTTTTCACCAGTATGAATTCTTTGGTGTTCTTTTAAATTATAAGACTCAGAAAATTCTTTTAGACATATTAGACATTTGAAAGGTTTTTCACCAGTATGAATTTGTTGGTGCTTTTTTAATTTATAAGACTCAGAAAATTCTTTTAGACATATTAGACATTTGAAAGGTTTTTCACCAGTATGAATTAGTTGGTGCTTTTTTAAAAACCGTAACTGAGAAAAAGTTTTAAGACATGTTTGACATTTGAAAGGTTTTTCACCAGTATGAACTCGCTGGTGCTTTGTGAAATTTTGAAGGTGTGAAAATTCTTTTAGACAAACTTGACATTTGAAATGCTTTTCACCAATATGAATTAGTTTGTGTTTTTTTAAAGTATAAGACTGAGAAAATTCCTTTAGACATATCTGACATTTGAAGGGTTTTACACCAGCATGAACTCGCTGGTGCTTTTTTAAATAATGAGATAGAGAAAATGTTTTTTGACATATTGGACATTGGAAACATTTTTCACCAGTATGAATTTGCTGGTGTTCTTTTAAATTATAAGACTTAGAAAATTCTTTTAGACATATCTGACATTTGAAGGGTTTTACACCAGTATGTACTCGCTGGTGGTTTTTTAAAGCAGAAGTCTGAGTAAATTCTTTTAGACATATTGGACATTGGAAATGTTTTTCACCAGTATGAATTCTCTGGTGTTCTTTTAAATTATAAGACTGAGAAAATTCTTTTAGACATATCTGACATTTGAAGGGTTTTACACCACTATGAATTCTCTGGTGCTTTTTTAAATATTGTGACTGAGAAAATGTTTTTGGACATGTTGGACATTTGAAATGTTTTTCACCAGTATGAATTTGCTGGTGTTGTTTACAACATGAGGCGTCAGAGTATTCTTTTAGACATATTTTACACTGGTGATTTTCTATTGGATGGCAAGAAGAAAGCTGCATTTCTTTGTCCAAATTAGCCTCGTTGGGATGGTTTTGTTTCTTGTCCTCCTTTTTGATTGTTGTGAAGGAACAACTTTCCGAATCCATTTCTCTTTTGGATATAAATTCCTGTATCTGCTTGAATAAACAAAACAAAAAAGTAAGATATAAAAAAACAATACTTTAAAAAAAAAAAAATTAAGCTAAGTGTAATTGACGTGTTATAAAATTAATGTTATAGATCTAGAATCTATACTAACAATAATAAATGTGTGATTAGAAATGCTTTGACCAACTATTTTTGTGTAGCACCATTACACGATTTTAGCTTTCTCAATGCACTACATCTAATTACAGTGAAAGCTTTTCAAATGTATTATATTTTTTAAAAACGTTGTATGGCTTGAGCTTGAACTTGAGGGTTCAACCGTATACACAAAATACTGTGTCAGGCAAATGCTTATGAATATAAAAGGTTTCAAAGCCATCCTCTGCTAGTTTCCAGCTATATTAAACATAAATGAATATATATGTATATATATATATATATATAAATATATATATGTATGTATCACATTTGTTTCAGCACCTAGCTTGAACTCTATATATTTAGTTTCCAGCTAATAAGCAATGGCCTAATTCTCTACACAAAGAACAAAGGGGACTAATCCAGCTTAGCCACCACATCTGTCAAGTACAATTTCTTTCCCTTTTTCAATAGCAAACAAAATAATTAATTACAAATAATTAATAAGCTAATTGTTTGTTGTTTTTTTTATTGATTCTTATGTCGTCAGATAATAACAGCAAAAAAAATTTTGTTTGTCAATTAATTCAATAATGAATGAAGTGATGTTTCTGATATTTAACATTATTTCTAGTTATGCAGCATTAGTTCATGTTCAAAACGTCAGCTAGATAGAATAATGAAAAATTGTTGAAATAAATTATTCAATTTTTTTTTACTATGTTTACAATAATGTTTTAATTCAATAATAAAATGATTCAAATTTTGCAATAACCAAAGTAGAGATTAGTAGGAATTCAAAGGAAGTAAACAAAAAAAAAAAAAGTAAAAAAAAAGTGCGGCTAAGAAGGTTACATCCAATACAATAAGATTTATTTGAGACAATCTTGCATTGACTGGAATTTTGAATTCATGATTTAAGGATCCCTCTGAGTCAGCCCAGCTCTAATGGCCTATCTGACATAAGTTTGGGAAAGTAAAAAAGGTGGTGGGTTGTTACGCTGGCCACATGATACCCTCATATATGTGGGCCAGGGGAACAGATAACCTTTACATCATCTGACTTTTAGATCAAAAAGTTTGAAAGGGGTAGGCTCAAGAATTGACAGTAAGATTGACCACAATTTTCTTATAAAAAAAAAAAAAAAAGTATGCAGATATATTTAGATTTGATGATCAAAATATATATTTCTAGATATTACCCACTCCCACAGGTCTTAACTTGCGAATTGCTGATGTAGTCACTGATATAGTGAATTAGAAACACTAGAAAATAATAATGTTATAAGTAAAGCAAATGCACGAATTCATGAATAAAAAAATATTATGAACGGAGCTAAAAATAGCTCATTGACCTGATTTCACGCAATATTAGAGTTGCACTCATGTACAAATGCTTTAGAAAAACAAATTTAGATGTTAATTTGATTAAAATATGAAATGAATGGACTATAATTAGTATGTTTATGTGTTAACATAATATGCATGACTAAATGCATGACGCATAGGACGTAATCATCTTCTTTTTGAAGTAACGTCTGTATTATATAAGATGAGATAAGACGTATAAAACTATCTTTGCAAAGAGAAGTTATAACATCTTAGAGTTGAATTAGAGTTTTAGACCTACCAATGGAAAGATGTGTAACATTACGATATTGTCTAATGGAAGAATGTACATCGCAGATATAAGGAATGAATTTATGTAAAAAATGATCTTGAAACAAAAATTTGAAGGTTAATTTTATTAAATAATGAAATCAATGGACTTTCTTTTGTATTTTCATATGTCAAAGTAAAAAACTATCTGCGCAAAGTGTAGTTCTTAAAAATAGATCTAGATCTAAATCCTTTCGATCTTTTCTCATGTAAACATTGTAAACAAAAGCCTAGATCCATAAAGTACAATAGCTTTAATAGAGTTGGTCAACTTTGTTTTTTTTTAGGGTCTTAAGTTTGTTTTAGGGGTACAATAAATACACTACGGTCTAAGTTAGTACTCAAGGAACATTTCTGCCAAGTTTTATCAAGATTGGTCAAGTTGTTATGATTTCTATGCGGAGACATACTTACACCTTACTTTCTACTTTATAGTATAGATTTGTCTGCTATGAAGAAATATAGCACACTAAAGCAGCAGTTCTCAACCTGCAAGTTGCAACCCCTATGGAGTCGAATAACAAAAAGCCAGTGGTCCCCGAAGACCATCATAATTTTTTAAACTATTAATTATATATTAAAACATAAAATAAAACTTGACATTATGCACATTTTATTCCTTTGACAGTTGCTTTTTTATTAATTTTTTCATTATATAATTGTATTTGAGATAAGATCAAAAATTGTATTTCAGGTAAAATATAACTGTATTTGAGATAAGATCTCAAATGAAACAAAGGCATATGACTAAGATTGAATTACTTAGCAATCAGGAAATATTGTGTGTAATTTTTAATATGTAAAACAGGTGCTTATATGTAAGAATAATGAAATTTGTGCTGGAATAGAATGAGGAATGGTGGGTAGAATGATCATTTGGTCTTAGAGGGAAGCAACAGTTGTGCTTCTTTTATATATTATGAGATAACATGGCATCTTTACATTATGTTGGCGTAATAAGTAATATGAAAATATGTTATAGTTATCCTACTTCAACATATCTAAGAATTTATTTTGCCCAAAGTAGTATGGCTGAGTTGATAGAGTGTCCTGCTAATCACCTGAATGTTGCTGGTTTGATCATCATACAAGAATCAGGACATCATCAAATATACACTTTTTAGATACCCGGTACATACATAGTAAATAGTGCAATTGCATCTTCCCACAGTATGAAATTAGCAATATATTAAGATTTCTGATCTTGTTTGTAGGAAGTTTATATTTACCTGAATCTCAGTCACTTCGGACACAGTGGCGTGTCCAGGCATTATGATAGGTACAGGGTAAAGTCTGTTGTCTGCTTTTATTGACACTTCCAATAGTTTAGAAGCAAATGTCCATGGTTTATTACTATCTGTACAATCATTCATTTCCATCTCTTGCTTTACAGCAATTTCCTATAAGACAAAAATTTTAACATAAAAAATTAATACAAAATAAGAAATGGGAACAAAAACATATGGCGGTACCAACACCTTTTTGAAGAAATTGTTACTTTTCTTGTATTTTAACGTATATTAATTATTTTTAGTAGTTAAAAGTTAGGCAATCAACTACTGAGTACCGGCACCTTTTTTTTTTTTTTTTTTACAAAAAAAACGCTGTAAATATATATATATATATATATATGTATACTAACAACAAAGTAGGAAATCTATCATGCTATAGAACTTTCTACTTTGCCTGGGCATGGTCTAGAATGTACTGAATTCTCTATTTCTTATATTTTCTTCAACAAATCTGAACAGTTTCGTCTTGTTCTTAAAAGTGTAGAATCTAATTATCTAATCCATTTTGATTATGAATGTATCTCTGCAATGCTATTTTTGTGTGTGCCGGTTAACTTGTTGATATCCACTCCATTTGAAAATGAGCAATCTACAATATTCCAACTAAGAACAGGACACAAACCTCTATTAAATTACCATCTTAACAAAATAAATTCCACACAACTCCCCCTTCGTAGACATTGCGACCACCCGTAAACCGTATCCTTTTGAATACCCCTTCCTAATTCACATTAGGCAGATCCTACTTCCACTACAGCCCAACATAACCAACACCCTGTACGGCAGTGCTGAACAAATGAAGGAAACAGCACACTATTTTTCCTTGGCACAGCCTGCAAAAGAGCTGACAGCTCAGCAGCAATAAAGCTGGCTAGAAGAAGTGATATCATGAATTATTAGGAAATTTGAAAATGCCAATTTCTTTTGATAAACTATGTAGTAGTTTGCTGATACAAAGTGTCTTTCAATGGGTGGCCATGGGCCTGATACCTTGTTACTTTGAAGAGCAAAATGACACTCCTTAAGGGTAAGTTTTGCTAGTCTGAATTGAGACTGGAGTTGAAAATATAAACAGTGTTCATCCCCTTAGGTGAGCTAGACAGTAAATCTTCACTTTCAAAGTTGCAATGTAGGGAAAGTATAGTGGAGAAAGTATACATTTTAAAACAGATGCCATTTTGTGTAGGTACTGCAACATAGTTTTGTGGACCATAATAGTGTGATACACAAGATAAATTCTTAAATGAAACATAGGGGTAATAATAAAATACCTGATGTTCGGAGTTTGAATCTGAAGTTTGAGCACAGGGACTGCTTTCAGATTGCTGTCTACACAGGGCTGATTTTTCTTCTTCAATCTTCTCAATTTCTAGGTTTGGCACCTTAAAGTCTTGTTCTTCACATTGCTGCGCAAACAAATCTGATTCATCAATTTCATCTTTCAGTTGTTTTAATATACAGCTCAGAGCAAGAGTAGCATCATGACTTGTATCAGCCATCATGGAACTTTAAGTGGATCTCAACCTCTGCTTATTAATCTAATTGTCCTGGTGTAAAAAAAAAAAAGTTTAAAGCTAATTTGAATTTTTTTTAAAAAGTGCATTATCTATATATATATATAATTCTTTTCATCACCTAACAAAACCACACAAGCAGAGTTACCCCACATAACTTTGGCGACGACAGAGAGCGAGGCTCTGGGAAAAAACAAGGGGGGGGGGGGGTATGCTAATACGCGGGTCGGCTCATTTGTTTTAAAAAGTTAACAAACAATTGTGTGTTGTAGTCAGCAAACATTAGCTTTTCATCATGGGTCCCCCCAGGTACGACCAAAAACAGAAAGTCACAAGACCTGGTACAGTGGCAATTTAAAGAACCATCAACCTGGTGTTATTTTTATAGTACACAAAGAGATAGCTAATTGCAATATAAGCTGTTCACCTATCAACAGCAGGATAATTGCCATTTAAGTTGGGGCTATACCTCACAATATAACAATAATTCAAGTGCATGCCTCAATGTCTGACTATAAAGATGAGGTACTAAAGAGGGTTTACAACTGGGGTTCTCAAACTTTTAAGCTCGGCGACCCCTTTTTACAATCCCCCACTCTGCCGCGACCACCCCCACACACATACAGCAATAGAAGAGTAGACAATACCAATCCATATTTTCGATGGTCTTAGGCGACCCCTGGCAAATGGTCAATCGACCCCCAAGGGGGTCGCGACCCACAGGTTGAGAACCCCTGGTTTACAATGAAATAGCTGACTGCACTAAAAACGATCTGAAAAAAAAAAAAAGTATCCTCATTATCATGGGAGACTGGATTGCCAGGATAGGAAAGAATGAAGTTGTATTTATATCACAAACTGGCACAAAAATTGTGTAATAATGTGGGGAAACAGTTGCACAGGGTAAATTTCATTTACCTATTTGCAATTTAGTTATGAGTAGATAAATAAATTACACACATTTTAATTATATATTGTTCCATGATTTAACATACAGTTTTGTAAACGCTACATTTGATATTTAAATTAAAAATAGGATAAATAATTGAAAACATCTCTGGAGATGATTTTACAGTTGGGGGTCAATGCATAAGGGACAATTGTATAAAGCGGTCATGGAACTAAAATAAAAGTTGGGAACCACTGAGCTAGAACCAAATGATTGAAAATAATGATGGAACACTTTTGATTAAAGAAGAAATGTGCTTAAAAAAGTGGACAAAATATTGCAAAGATCTGTGCAACTTAGAGAAATATATACATGGCGCCAAAGCATATTATCATCTAGAAGCTAGTATTATAATAGATACCAGTCTAAACTGCTGAAATCTACTCAGAGCATTAGGTTTAACAACTCTATATCATGTCAGACTGATTTTAACAACCTTATGACAACTTTATGTCTATAGATACTATGAGTATGATTATGTCACTATATAAACTATGTATAATGTATGAAGACTCTTTAATAAGGCTGCCTGGTTGTGCTGTTTGCCCACTGGACCGTCATTCAGACTTATCGATGGTCCAGGGTTCAAACCCTGCCATCCCTCATTGTCCTGCATGAGGTTTAGACTAGGAAGTAAATTATTTTCAACTCTGAAGGAACATCTGAAACATGTAAAACATTTTACAACGAAACAGATATTTACAAAAAATTTCAAGACCTTACTAACCAAAGCAATGCTGGCAATAGCATCAATCAAAGTTTCCCAAGTCAAGTTATGAGCCTTTACAGTTCTTTTAGATTTATTTTGACTGATCTTGGCATTACTGGTCTAGATCTGATAAACTAGTATAGAGAATATATAGACACATCTAGGTTTAATTCGAGTTTAGAATCTAAATAAATTTAGTCACGTCCATAGAATGCCAGATGTTCGACTTCCACAGGACATTCTGTATGGCGATCTAATAGAAGGCAGGACAGCCGCTGGTCGCCCACTTTTACGTTATATAGATGTATGCAAATGCGACATGAAGATCTTTAAAATCGACACTAGCAGCTGGGAAGAGGTGGCACTGGATAGATCCACATGGAGAGAGAGCATAAAGGAAGGGTCACGGATCGCAGATGTCATACACAACAGAAGCAGAAAGAAGGGGGAAAATGCAACGGCGCCTGGTGATTACATATGCCCAACCTGCAATCGCAGCTGTGTATTTGTATTGTTTATTGGCCTCTTTAGTCACACAAGAAGTTGCAAAGGGAAAAGATCGTCTCTCGAGACGTAAAATGCCACAGACAAAAAATCTAAATAAATTTAGTCATGTATCTAGAATATGGAATTACAATGATCTGATTAGATTTTTTTAAAAGTCTAAAACGAAATCTAGTAGATTCTAACTAGATCTAGTAGTAGTAGTAGTAGATTTAATGATATTGATGTAGATCTAGTTCTGTACTGTACTATAGTAGACAAAAGTAGATCAATACAGTACTGATCATCTGATGATTGTAATCGAGTAGATCTGATGTAGATGTCTAGATCTAGATCTCAAGTTTAGAGTATTTTAGACTCTTAGTCTTACTTTTCAAAATTACGTCCTACGTGTCAGGCATTTAGTCATGCATATTAACCAATGACCTAAATTCTGCCAAGTCAATGGTTTCCCTGGCTAGCTCAGGCAACCCATTCCATGCTCTAATAGCACTAAGAAAGAAGGAGCATTTGTACAAAGTTGTCCTAGTGTATGGAACAAGGAATGTGCCTTTATCTTTGTGTCTTTCTGAGTGTTTTATTAAATTTTGCTTTTGTATTTGAAGGTTATGGATCAGTGTTTTATGTATAATTGCTACTTCACTGTCACATCATTGCTTGATAGCAAGTGACATGAATAGGTTATGAAGTACGAGATTCACTTGTTTAATGAAGAGTATGAGGGCGCACAGGAAAATCAAAAGGGCCTCAGTGAATTGTGGGGTGTTTATCACATGGTCAAGTAGTAGACCCCAGTGACATGGTAGAAGACAGACATGTCTTGTATTTAAGATGAAAGTATTATTAGCTATGTATTTGATGAATTCATTTGGATTATACCATATGTGAAATGTTCGGTGCTATTTCTTGATGGCTGAAGTTGCCAATATATTGTGAAATGCTTACTTATATCATAATTCAAATACCGTCTGCTAAATGGTGTTTATTTTATTTGAGACTATATGTTGTTGTGATATTACTCAGTTACCACAGTAGACATAGGCAACAACAATTTTGGCGTGAATAAAGATATTTAATAAATACACGAATAACATTTTAATAATACCAGAAGAGGTTAAACCACAAGAACCACGCTCATTCAAATAAAAAGCAAAGTGTTACATTTACTTTTAAGTCTACTATCCTGATGGCTTTCTAAATTGAGTGATTTTACTAAAGGTGTTACTCTAGTCAAATGTAAATATTCGTTTGTTATGAATCTCACTGCTCTATTTTGTGTCTGTTTAAGTTTCTTAGTGTTTTCTTGAGTTGAGGGGTCCCAAACAGAGGATGCATTTCTATTATTTATTATTGGCCTAACCAAGGTTAATTAATATTTTAATTTTATGTTCTTATTTGATTTATAGAAATTTCTTTTAATAAGCCCTAATGCTTTGTCAAGTTTGATTTTTTGATAGTTTCATCAATATGGGGATTCCTTACAGTTTTTCATTTATTATATAATATCTAAGCCTAAGTATTTTGCATTTTCAGTCTGTGTTACTGGTTTACAATGAATAAAATTAATTTTATAAGTGAAATTAATTTTTTTTTTTGTTACTCTTAATAACATCTAGTCATAGATGATCGAGATATCCAGTAAATGCAATCTTAGACTGAGGCACCCAATGCCACTGACCACTGACTCTTTGAAGAAAGTATTTAGCTATGTGAAAAAATAAACTGAAGTGCACAGAACCGAACGATAATTTACAGATAGCGCTTTGATGTTTTTTTTTTACATAGGCGGCATATGGAAATTTATTACACCTTTGAATGAAATGTGAGAAGTTTTAAAGTTGTGTTATCGATTACTTTAGACAATGGCATAATTAATGCTTTATGGGGATTTTTTAAAAAAGTTAATTACATTTTTTTGTTACTTTATATAATATTGAAAATATCACTTTTTTGTTTTCACCAATACAGAAGTTAGGATAGAAAACAAAGTAGGTTAATAAATATTTTTTTTTCATATTAGATATCATGCCTGGCCATAATTCTACCAAATTTTATCGCTGTATGTCTTTAGCGGCGCAAAGTGGAAAATGCTATTTACCAAACAAAGAAAATAATGGCCATGGACAGTTTTGATGATAGAAAAATTTTGTTAACAAAAATAAAAACATGACAGGCTTTGTAAAACCTAATATTCTGCATTTATATTCCATTAGTTTTCGTGTACTAAATACCTTAGCACTAATTGTGATGAATTTTAAAGCGCATTTGAAAAAAAAGATTTTTAAGAAGATTTTGATCCCACTTTTTAAATATTTTGTTATTTTTTGCCATCAAAAAGCTGTCATTTCGTCCACACCTCCCCTGGGTCACTCTGACATTTCTTGAAGCTTAACTCTTTCTCTCCTAACTGACGATACCAATGTTGATTCCACTAGAATGTGGTAAATAATTACGGAGAGAAAGAGTTAAGACCTGATAATTTGTTTATTTCATCAGTATTTACATTCTAAACAAGTGAAGTTCATAAATATAAATGAAATCAGATTTGTGAGCTAGAAATGTACTACTAATACTAGATCTACTCTATTAAATTTCTTATTTAATAAGTAGATCTATTGTCTACAAAACTCAATTCAAACTTTGTAACTTTTGCTCTGGGGGGAAGTCTTGCCAGCTTAGTCAGCAACAAGCTCTCTTCTCTCTTGTTCCATGTCAACTGATGGTGGGTCAAAATGCCCCAAAAAAAAACAACAAAAAAACATAACTTTCTAACTGTTAAACATACACAGTCATAATTTATACACCATTGGAAATTTCTGTTAAAGTATTATTTTAATGATGTACTAATGAAAATTTTTTTTTTCAAAAATGAATTTTTATTTCACATCCCTAAAGACTAAAGAAGCTAAAGTCAGTAAAGTATTGAAAGTCTTTCAATTTCTAGCTTTGTCAGACTAATCTGTCACTAAGACTAAGTTACAAAAGTTAAAAGACTAAGACTAAATAAAGTTAAGTCAAAATCCAACTAGTCCAAGTAAAGTCCTAGACTACGACTTCTGAATCAATCTCAGAATCTGATCATTTTGTTTCGATTATCTTATATTAGTTAAATATGATACAGACGTTACTTCAAAAAAGTTCAAGATGATCATGGCAATCTGAATCATGCATCATGATCATTGCATTTACGATCTAGTCATGAGTGTTATTGACTAACTAATTGTCTAATAATAATTTAAATAATTGAGTCATGGCTCATGCCTCCGACTCATGCAGACCGTTTGATGTCCGTAAGAGCTGAGCCGAAGGCTCTTCGAGCTCTAAGTTTGAAAAAAAACCTGCTTAGTCGTCCAGCCAGAACAGTAAAAAAAAACAAAAAAAAAAAAAAAAACCTGTGTGAACGCACAGTTCTGTTTGAGAGCGACCCGAGTCAATGCCTATATAAAGCATTGCTGTATCCAATGTCTTCAGCCCCCGACACATGGCCGAAGGCCCAGGAGCACGGGGAGCCTCCGTCATCTTCCTTCTTTATTACCAAGCTAACCGTGGGGGACTTGTCATTTATGGAACGGTCCTTTGAGGAACGCGCATGGATGTGTGACAGTTTTTGTGAGGACTTTTTTACAACCCCGCCCGTGCAAGGGGTGGACTCTCGTCTACCCGTGGGCATCCCCACGGGAGTTATGTTTTGCCATTCATTTCGCCTAGCTATCTCCTCAAATATAAATAGCCGTTTCCACCCGGGTTCCACGATGAGGCCCTGCCAAGACATCTGTCCTGATTAATCTGTTTTTATCTCCCTCTACTGTTTATTTTATACTATAATTAAGATATAGCCTAGATATATAGAATTTAGAAATATATTTAATATTACCGTAACATTACATTTAAATAGACTCCAAGTCATCATTCATAAGTGTAATGGAAACAACACAAATTAAAATCTAGATCTAGATCTAGTTCTGAAAAGGAAGTAACTCTCCATCTAAGAACAAGAAAAGTAATAAGAAAAAAAAAAAAAAGAAACAAGTATCACTGAACTAGATTTGATCTATATAGATCTAGATCCCCACCAAATACCTAAATATATACTGTAATTACCGCAATGTACAATATATATATATGAATAGATCTATGAATACACCTCAAACAAAATAAATAAATGCTGGTTTAATAATAGATTAAAGAAGCTTTGGAAACGGAAGGAAAATCTATATCAAAAATTGAAAGAAACTAAGGCCGAAAGAGTTTATAAAAAGTACATAACCCAAAAAGTAAAAGGACAGCTGCAAAGTGAATACATAAACAATGTAATATCTAAAGATAACAACAAAAACCTAGGTCACACATTATACATGTTGACAGCACATTAAATTTTAATCCAAAAACTCTGCACCTAGACATAGTCTATATCAAATACAAATGCCACATCTAGATCCACTATTTTTTGTCTGCAATTATTGTAATTTAGATGTAATTAATAAGAATATATTTATTAATTATATAATAATATACTATTCTCTCCTCTCCCTATTCAAAACTACTGCTAGTAATAGTACATATTCCTAGTAGTTAATTCAATCTATATAGCTATCCGTATTTACGGTCGGTATTTTATATAGGTCTGTGAGCTCTACAGCTCTATTATTTCTATTAGTTTATTTTCTCTCCGTGATTAAAGTCGGTATTTAAAAAAAAACAACTAGGTTATTCCCCCTTTTGATAATGCTTTTGGTCTTGATCCGAACTTTCAATTTGAATTTCTTTGACTACTGATGAGTACTAACGACTTATTAGAGAGGTCTGATCTAGCAGGAGCTTATCAATTATTATTTGTTATTAATATTATCATATTTAACTGATAAAAAGCAGCTATTGACCTATTCTAGTCTAGTCAGTAGAGACAGCAGAGTACTACTACTATATTAGTCGAGTCACGAGTGTCACTAGAGTGAGGATGTCAAATTATAATCTAGACTAGTATACAGTCACTATACTAATAATACTTTAGCTTTACTAAACCAATTTGTTTTTTTTTACTATTAGATCTATTATTTATTTTTTTATTATAAATTATTTTATAGATATGATCTAAGATCTAGTAATCTAGCGTAGTAAAAAAAGAAATTGAATTATTCTAGATCCAGATTATTCTAGATCTAGGATCTAGACTAGTATCATCTAGATTCTAGTGTTACAACTGCTGTGTGCTAGAGGATATTAGAGAGATCTAGAGAATTCTTAGTGAATATTATTATTAACTGTATTAGTATTAATAAGTATTAATATTAGACTAGATCTAGTCTAGTCTTCTTTAAACACAAATAAAAAAAATGTTTTAATAATAATGAACATTATGATTAAAAATGAAAGCTTAAATGACTGCAGGAAAAGTCTCTAGGATCTAAATCTAGATGTCTAGGAAAAAGTCCAAATTGAATTTATAAAAATAATTTTTAGCCCTTTCTGTAGGAAATATATTCATTTATTGTAATCCAAATTAATAAAGAAACCTGATTTTGCGTATCTAGTCATGTAAACTAATACCAAACAATTTTTTAAACTATTTATTCATATTTTATAATCACAATTTATAAATTGACCTTTTCTAAGTGCAATGAAATGAAATTTGTGACATTTCAATTATAATTTTTTATAACTTTTTAGTGAACCAATACCTATTTGTCAACAGTAAAAATGTTTGTTTGTTTATTATATGTCTTACATGTTTCAGATGTTCCTTCAGTGTTTAAGATAGTTTACTTCTTAGTCCAAACCTCCCGCAGGACGATGGGGGATGGGAACGGGCAGGTTTTGAACCTGGGACCATCGATAAATCCAAATGACAGTCCAGAGCGCAAACTGCACGACCAAGCGGTACTCCAGTACTGGAGAAACACTCATATATAATATATATTGATATAACTCATTTATTGATCCACATACTAACTTGTTTTAATCAATTGATTAATTTGTTTTGTTTTTTTATACCAGAAAAATTAGTAAACTTAACTGACATTGAGATCTTACAAATGTCCATGATGGCTGATGCAAGCCATGGCTCTGCTTTTGCTCTTAGCAATGTCTTAAAACATTTGAAGAAAGAAATAGATGAAACAGATTTGCTAACACAACAATGTGAAGACTTTCAAGTGTCAAACATAAAAATAGAGAAGACAGAAGAAGAACAATCATTTCTTTCTAAACAGCAATCAGAAAACTGCCCTTGTGCTCAAACTTCATATTCGAACTTTGAACATCAGGTATTGTATTTTAGACATAACACACTCTAGGCATTAATTTAAAATAAATATTCTCTACCTTGCAACTTTTAAAGTGAACATTTATTGCCCTTTAGGGCTGTCATCAGAGACTGATGATGTTCTTTAAATCTACATACTTGATCAAAAGTAACTAGGTACTGGGGCGAAGTGGCTGAGTGGTTAAGCGCTTGGCTTCCAAACCTGTTTTATTCTTCTTCTTCTTCTTCTAGCCAGCTTTATTGTTGCTAAGCTGTGAGCTCTTTTGCAGAATGTGCCAAGGAAAAAAAGTGTGTTGTCAGGGTGTTGGTTATGTTGGGCTGTAGTAGAAGTAGGGTCTGCCTAAGGTGCATTAGGGAGGGGCATTCAAAGAGTATATGGTTTAAGGTTTCATAAGAGTGGGCGCAGTGTCTGCAAAGGGGGAGTTGTGTGGAGTTTATTTTGTTCAGATGGTAATTTAATAGTGGTGTGTGTCCTGTTCTTAGTTGGAAAATTGTAGATTGTTCTTTGGGGGGGGAGGAAGTTAATACTGTCCAGTTTATTAGGCATAGTCATTTCTTTGTACATGCCTCTGCCTGTGTTTCCTGATGCCCATTGGTTGAGCCACTCCTCTTTGTGATTGTTGACTAACATTGACCTTAGGATGGGGTAGCTTACTGGTCTGTCTGGTTGTTCCATAGATGAACCTGCCTTTGATAGCTTATCTGCCTTTTCATTTCCCATGATGCCAATGAGGCAATGTGTCCAGGGATCCACTGTAGTGTGATATTGATATTTTGATATCATCTGGTGGATTATCACAATTAGTGTTGTCAACTCTCTTGGGCTGTTTGAGGTGTTGCTGTTAAGTGCTTGAAGAGTGGATTGGGAGTCTGTAAAGACAACAATATCTGGTGGTGCTTTCACTCCTTCATATAATTTGTTTTTCACTGTCTGTAGTGCTATGGTAATTGCCTCAATTTCGGCTTGAAAGTTTAAGCAGTAATCCCCACACGCTACACTTATTTCAAAGTGTTTATTTTTAAGAAAGACCAGGAAGGCACCAAGACCAGCATTGATGGTGGCTTTGAAGGCCGATCTGTCGGTATATATATGGATAGCTGTTTTTGGATAGCTTTCAATTATTTCGAGCATGCCTACTTTGAGCTCCAGTGGATTTGATTCTTTTGTTAAGGTGTTATTTAGTAAATGTGTTTTAATGGTTGGTTGTCTGTAGTTTAGTCCCGGCGTTATGTTTGAAAATCTGGTAATTTTTTCTCTGTTATTGGGTAGGTGGTGTTTTAGGGCTAGTTTGTCAGTAAGTTGAATTAGAGTTTTTTGCTTTTTTTGGTTGTTTTTCCTATTTCTCTGTGTTAGTAGTTTATTAGAATGATCGTTCTCCAACCTTCTGTATCTCTCAATAGCTTCTAATGCAGCTCTGTTGCATCTTAACTTAAGAGGTTCAATATTGGAGTCTATTTCACAGGCTGCTGTGGGAGTAGTTCTCATACCTTCACTAATTAGATGCAAGGCTTGGTTTTGGATTGTGTCTAATGATGATTGATAGGTTTTGTTGGCAGCTACTTGAATGGAGAGACAATTATCCATTACAGACCTGACGTATCCAGTGTATAACTCTCTTAAGGTTTTCTTTTCAGCTCCCCAGGATGTTCCTGCTAGGTGTTTTATTATGTTTAATCTTAGTGATGCGTTTTCTTTTGAATCTGCCATAAAGTGTTTTAGAAACAGTCTTTGGTCTAATTTTACACCAAGATATGTTGGATTTTCTTCTTTATTTATTGGCTGTGAGTCTATTTTTAGGATGTAGTTTCTTTTTGCTATTTTGTTGCTGTAGCCAAAGATTGAATAAGCTGACTTTTCTTTGTTTATTTCCATTTTCCATAATTTTGAAAACGTGCAGATTGTTGTATGGGCTCTGTTTAATTTAGATCTCGTCAGCACTGGATATTTCTCTGTTATCCAAATTAAAAGGTCATCTGCGTAAAGTGCCTTATTGACAGAAATGAGGTCCGGGAGGTCATTGATGAAGATAAGAAAGAGAGTGCAGCTAAGGGCTGAACCTTGTGGTAGTCCTTCTTCCAAACTTTTTTTTACTAGAGATGGCACCTTCGAATCGGGTTTGGATGGTTCTGTTTTTTAAGAATGCCCTGATCCAGCTGTACATTTTTCCATGGATGCCCATTTTTTTCATCTTCAGAAATAGACCTTTTCTCCACACTCTATCATAGGCTTGCTGCAATATAAATACTGCTGTAGTGTACTTGTTTTCATGAAACCCTTCTACTTTGTCCTGGATAAAATGAAAGAGGTTGTCTTCTGTTCTACTTGCTTTCCTGAAGCCAGCTTGTGCACTGGAGTGAGCAAGTACTTTCTAGCCACCAATAAAGTCGGTTATTGATAATATTTTCTGCCATTTTGCCAATGTTGGGTGTTAGAGATATTGGTCTATAACAGCGGTTCTCAACCTTTTAAGCTCGGCGACCCTTTTTAGAATCCCCCACTTGGCCGTGACCCCCCCCCCCCCCCCCCCTCTCCCCACACATACAGGAAAAGAATAGACAAAAACTATTCATATTTTCGATGGTCTTAGGCGACCCCTGGCAATTCGTCAATCGACCCCCAAGGGGGTCACTATCAACAGGTTGAGAACCGCTGGTCTATAACATTTTGGGTCTCCAGGTGGTTTATTTTTCTTTAAAATGGGTATTATGTTTGCAGTTCTCCATTCCTGTGGTATGTCTCCAGTTCTCCATGTATAGTTGATAAAGTTAAGTATACAGTTTTGGGCCTGTGGTCCTAGTCCCCGGATCATTATCAGGTCCAGGGGATTTTCTTAACTTGAGATTTTTTAGGGCAGTATTGAGCTCATATAGAGTGAAGGGAGTGTCAAAGATCTGACAGTTGACTGTTGGAGCTTTTTCTTTTTTCTTTAGGATGTTACTAAAGGCCTGGTCCAGTTGTTTTCTTGGTTTTGACTTGTTGATGCTGGCAAAGTATTTATTGAAGGTTTCTGCCTTTTTAAGGTTTTCTGTTATTAGGTCATCAGTGCCTTTTATAGGTTGGGGGTTTGTTATTTGTTTTCTTCCTGCTAGCCGGTGCAGAAGGGTCCAGGCCTTTCGACCATCCTTGTTTAGATCTAGTTGTTCGCATGTTGTGGTCCACTTTTTCTTTTTTTCTGTTTTAATTTTGTATCTTAAAAGCCCTGTCAATTAGTTGTACTTTGTCTTGTTCTCTCTAGTAGGATCACAGTTAAAAGTGAATATTTAAATTTTTAGGATTTTTAGGGCGCCCCTTAAGTCCACCCATCTCTATTAAGTACCTGATTTTAGTTAAAGTCATCCATATAAAAGTTCAAATGGAGTCATCCACGCAACAAATCTTGTTCAATAAAATAGACAATAAGTAGGAAGATTTTGACATCTCCCTTCCACTGATAATGAAACTTTTTGGTGTTTTGATAACAAGATATGGAGAAGGGAGATGTCAAAATATTTGAGCTTGTTTAGGAGTGTGAACAATTATTCTGCTCAGCGCTTAGGTTCTTGTTGAACGGTTATTACCTTACTATAAGAACTCTTTTGTTTCTATGGAAGAAATTTATATATGAACTCTCATTACTTTATTTTATATTAATTGTTAAAATCTGTTCATTTTTTTTTTATAGTAGCACTCTCATAACTAAAGTAAATTAAATCGTCAGTTGATAGTCTAACAAAAAAACGATCAATATTAATCTATGCACTGTGAACAATACACAATGACCAACAACTAATTACTGTTAATCATTCATCATTGACCAGTGAATCCAATATATATATCTTGCTTCATTTTCCCTTTTATGAAAAATAAACTCATCTAGATTATGGTGCTATGAACAATTCCTTGGAATATTTCTTCTTCTTCATCGTTCTCATTGTTATGTTGGAGTGTTCATATGACTACACCAATACATGAGATGAACTGCGCAGTGGTTTCCAAATCAGGGAGCTCTCCATATAGTTTTCTTTCTATTGGGGTGATTTGGAGCCAATGCCTTATACGGGCCTCTTGGTAAAGAGAGCAGTTTTGGAGGACATGGTCGGCATTTTCTGGTGATACTCCACATGGGCAGATTTCATTGGTTCCAATTTTGCGCTTCCGGTACATGTATTGTCGCATTCTGTTGTGTCCGGTCCTGAGTCGAAAGATTAGACGTTGGTCTTGTCGGGATAGCTTATAGTAAGCGTCATCTTTCTTGTGATTTGGAAG
Organism: Biomphalaria sudanica; assembly: GCA_036873155.1. Classification (NCBI taxonomy): domain Eukaryota; kingdom Metazoa; phylum Mollusca; class Gastropoda; family Planorbidae; genus Biomphalaria; species Biomphalaria sudanica. Next base: position 93,549 of record JAZGLO010001105.1, read on the forward strand.
GAGCTCGTCCATTTCCCTTTTTATGAAAAATAAACTCTTCTAGATTATGGTGCTATGAACAATGCCTTGGAATATTCTTTGGGGTATTTTTTCCCACTGTCACTGAACATTTTGTTTTGTATTTGTATGCCAACTCTTTTTTGTTATATTTTCTATTTTGTTTTCTATATCGCTATCTAACAATGCTACTATTTTTTGATCTTACGTAGTACATAGAAGTCTCATTCATAAAGCGCTGGTTGTGAGTGTGTATGCATCTCGTGTGTGAATGTTGTTCGCATTTGCATATTAATTGTTATTACAACAGTAGTTATGCTGAGGTGGTCAATTGTAGTCAAACTGAATTTCTTTTTGATTTGACCAATAAAAATTATCTTATCTATTAATCTTATCTTATAGGAAAATACTGTGAAGCAAGAGATAGAAAGAAATGATTTTACAACTAGTATTAAACCATGGACCTTTGCTTCAAAGCTTCTCGAAGTGTCGATGAAGGCAGACAACAGTCTTTGTCCTGTACCTATCATAATGCCAATTTCTAAATTGCATGGACACATGCCCGTCCCAGAAGTATCTGTGAGTCAGGTAAATGTCTGTTTATTAATTTTTTAGAAACAAGAGCTTAAATCCATACTAATTGCTAATTTCATACCAAAAATAACCTTAATAAATCCAAGGGGACTATTTACTAAGAGTATAAATATGATATGGGCTTAATTCTTTTTTTAAGGATAAAATAATAATAATAATAAAAGTTCTTTTGCTAACTTAAATTACAAGTAATAATTTTTAAATTTGATAATTTTAACTTAATCATCAAAAATATAGTATATAATAAATATATTTTTTTTGTCCGTTTAAAAGAAAAAAAATGAAAAGGATATATAATGTTTTACATTGCAACATAATCTGAACAAATGCTAGGACTCTCTTTCTGGCTCTCTGTAAACACTGGACAACATGACAAAGCTAATTCAGGTTCTAATAAGATGTTACTTTACTGAGCGTAATAGATTACTGTAAAATATTGTACCATTAGCAACACCAAACACTGACTGTACAATTAAATGTTTGCAAAATGCTCTACATATTTTGGATGTGCCTTTAGATTTGAAGATAATTTCATCCTAGTACAAACCTGCTGGACGATGGGGTATGAACCTGGCACCCTTTAGACCATATGAACCTCAGTCCAGTGCACATACCATTTGACCTTCACTTTTAGTGGACTCTTTCTCATCCTGAACTTGGATTGGACTGTCTTGTCTCATCCTGAACTTGTATTGGACTGTCTTTTCTCATCCTGAGCTTGTACTGGACTGTCTTGTCTCATCCTGAACTTGTACTGGACTGTCTTGTCTCATCCTGAGCTTGTATTGGAAGTCTTTTCTCATCCTGAACTTGTATTGGACTGTCTTGTCTCATGCTGAACTTGTATTGGACTGTCTTGTCTCATCCTGAGCTTGTATTGGACTGTCTTGTCTCATCCTGAACTTGTACTGGACTGTCTTGTCTCATCCTGAGCTTGTACTGGACTGTCTTGTCTCATCCTGAACTTGTATTGGAAGTCTTTTCTCATCCTGAGCTTGTATTGGACTGTCTTGTCTCATCCTGTGCTTGTACTGGACTGTCTTGTCTCATCCTGAGCTTGTACTGGACTGTCTTGTCTCATCCTGAACTTGTATTGGACTGTCTTGTCTCATGCTGAACTTGTATTGGACTGTCTTGTCTCATCCTGAGCTTGTATTGGACTGTCTTGTCTCATCCTGAACTTGTATTGGACTGTCTTGTCTCATCCTGAGCTTGTACTGGACTGTCTTGTCTCATCCTGAACTTGTATTGGAAGTCTTTTCTCATCCTGAGCTTGTATTGGACTGTCTTGTCTCATCCTGAGCTTGTACTGGACTGTCTTGTCTCATCCTGAGCTTGTACTGGACTGTCTTGTCTCATCCTGAACTTGTATTGGACTGTCTTTTCTCATCCTGAGCTTGTATTGGACTGTCTTGTCTCATCCTGAGCTTGTATTGGACTGTCTTTTCTCATCCTGAACTTGTACTGGACTGTCTTTTCTCATCCTGAACTTGTATTGGACTGTCTTGTCTCATCCTGAGCTTGTATTGGACTGTCTTGTCTCATCCTGAGCTTGTACTGTACTGTCTTTTCTCATCCTGAACTTGTATTGGACTGTCTTGTCTCATCCTGAGCTTGTATTGGAAGTCTTTTCTCATCCTGAACTTGTATTGGACTGTCTTGTCTCATCCTGAACTTGTACTGGACTGTCTTGTCTCATCCTGAGCTTGTACTGGACTGTCTTGTCTCATCCTGAACTTGTATTGGACTGTCTTGTCTCATCCTGAGCTTGTATTGGACTGTCTTGTCTCATCCTGAGCTTGTATTGGACTGTCTTTTCTCATCCTGAACTTGTATTGGACTGTCTTGTCTCATCCTGAGCTTGTATTGGACTGTCTTGTCTCATCCTGAGCTTGTATTGGACTGTCTTGTCTCATCCTGAGCTTGTATTGGACTGTCTTGTCTCATCCTGAGCTTGTATTGGACTGTCTTGTCTCATCCTGAGCTTGTACTGGACTGTATTTTCTCATCCTGAACTTGTATTGGACTGTCTTGTCTCATCCTGAGCTTGTATTGGAAGTCTTTTCTCATCCTGAACTTGTATTGGACTGTCTTGTCTCATCCTGAACTTGTACTGGACTGTCTTGTCTCATCCTGAGCTTGTACTGGACTGTCTTGTCTCATCCTGAACTTGTATTGGACTGTCTTGTCTCATCCTGAGCTTGTATTGGACTGTCTTGTCTCATCCTGAGCTTGTATTGGACTGTCTTTTCTCATCCTGAACTTGTACTGGACAGTATGTCTTGAGACTCCCACTTTATCTTATCTTATCTTATATAATACAGACGTTACTTCAAAAAATAAGATGATTACGTCCTACGCGTCATGCATTTATCTCTGCATATATAGTCCCATGGTGGCTGAGTGGTTAAGGGCTTGGCTACCAAACCTGGGGTCCTGGGTTCAAATCTTGGTGAAGACTGGGATTTGGAATTTCAGGACTTTTAATGCCACTGGCTAGTTGCTAGTTCTTTGTAGATGGTCACTGATGATTTGCATGTTGGGTGTTCACACCAGAAGAGTTGCTTCTCATCCTTTAATTTTCAAACCCTTTGGTTTTAAGGTAGCAAACCCTCAGAGACAAACCCTCTCAGAGACAAACCCTCTCAGAGACAAACCCCTCAGATACAAACCCCTCAAAGACAAACCTATCAGAGACCCTCATTTTCTTAATTTTGCATTAGGAATATTTTTTTCTACTTAATTGCATTGAAGGGACCATAAAATTAGGTTGGATTTCTGTATTGGGTTAGGTTTCTAAGTGCTCTAATCTCCTTCAATAAATTTATGATGGTGAATAATTATACATAAAAATAGCTTTTTTTTCTTCTTTTGTTCAAGCAGGTATATGAAATTGAATCAGAAAAAGACATGACTTCAGAAAATTGTGCACTCACTTCAATCAAAGAAGAGGACAAGAAACAGAACCATCCTAATGAGACTATTGTAGGAAAAGAATCTCCGATTTCTTCCTGTCATCAAGGGGAAAATCAACATAGTAAAATATGGCTGAAAGAAGACTCTGACTCTTCAAGTTTGATACAACACCAAAGGATTGGTACTGGTGAAAAACCTTTCAAATGTCAGAAATGTTTGAAAGAATTTTATCGATGTTCTGATTTAAAAAATCACATCAGGATGCACACTGCAAAGAAATGTTTTACATGTCAAATGTGCAAGAAAGAGTTTTACACATCTTCTGTATTAAAAAGGCACCAACAAAGCCATGGCAGTGAAAAACCTTTCAAATGTCAAATATGTCTTAAAGAATTTGATAGGTCATCTTATTTAAAGAACCACCTGGTCATTCATACTGGCGACAAACCTTTCAACTGTCATATATGTTTCAAAGTTTTTTCTAGATCCTTTGAATTGAAAAGGCACCAGCGATATCATGTAGGTGACAAAATTTTCAAATGTCAAACGTGTGAAAAAGAATTTACTAAATCTTCTAGTTTAAAAAATCACCAGGTGATTCATACTGGGAAAAAACATTTCAAATGTGAAATTTGTCTTAAAGAGTTTTATAAATCTTGTTTTTTAAAAAATCACCAGAAAGTTCATGCCGGACCTTTCAAATGTCAAATATGTCTGAAAGAATTTCCTAGACCTTATACTTTAAAAAGGCACCTACTAATTCATAAAGGTGAAAAACCTTTCAAATGTCAAATATGTCTAAAAGAATTTAATACATCTTCAGCATTAGAAATACACCACAGTATTCATACTGGGGAAAAACCTTTCAAATGCAAAATATGTCTAAAAAAATTCAAGAAACCCACTAGTTTAAAAAATCACCAGGTGAAACATACTGCTGAAAAACCTTTCAAGTGTCAAGCTTGTCTTAGAGAATTTTATTTACTTTCAGATTTAGAAACTCACCAGAGGATTCATACTGGTGAAAAACCTTTCAAATGTCTAATTTGTTTGAAAGAATATTACACATCATCAGGTTTGAAATTTCACCAAAAGATTCATACTGGGGAGAACCAATTCAAATGTCAAGTATGTCTGAAAGTATTTTTTAGTTCAAGTCACTTCAAAATGCACCAACTAATTCATACTGGTGAAAAACCTTTCAAATGTCAAATATGTCTGAAAGAGTTTACTCAGTCTCAGCATTTAAAAGGTCACCAGCGAATTCATACTGGTGAAAAGCGTTTCGAATGTCAAATATGTCTAAAAGGATTTTCTATCTTTGGACATTTCAAAACTCATCAGCTTATTCATACTGGTGAAAAACCTTTCAAATGTCAGATATGTCTTAAAGAATTTTCTCAATCTCAACATTTGAAAGATCACCAACGAATTCATACTGGTGAAAAACCTTTCGAATGTCAAATATGTCAAAAAAGTTTTTCTAGATCTCAACATTTAAAACAGCACCAACGAATTCATACTGGTGAAAAACCTTTCGAATGTCATATATGTCGGAAAGAATTCGCTCAGTCGTATAATTTAAAAAAGCACCAGCGAATTCATACTGATGAAAAACCTTTCAAATGTCAAATATGTCTAAAAGAATTTTCTCAGTCTTATAATTTAAAAAAGCACCAGCGAATTCATACTGATGAACAACCTTTAAATTGTCAAAAACAACATTTTAAAAATTATAGCGGTGAAAAACCTTTCAAATGTCAAATATGTCTAAAAGGATTTTCTCGACCCCAACATGTAAAAACTCATCAGCTTATTCATACTGGTGAAAAACCTTTCAAATGTCTGATATGTCTTAAAGAATTTTCTCAATCTCAACATTTAAAAACACATCATCGAATTCATACTGGCGAAAAACCTTTTGAATGTCAAATATGTCTAAAAAGATTTTCAAGGCCTCAACATTTAAAAAAGCACCAACTAATTCATACTTGTGAAAAACCTTTGAATGGTCTAAAAGAATTGTATAGATCATCTGCTTCTGAGTTGATTAAATCACCAGTTGATTGAAACTGTTGAATAAACATTCAAATGTCAAATCGGTCTACAAGAATTAGATAATTTTATACAAACAAACAGAAATATAGTTTGATCACTATAATTATTAGTGAGAAAAATTAAAATTTCAAAAACAATTTATCAAAAGGGAATTATCTAGTTCTTCAGATTAAAAAAAAATATACCAGCTGTCATTAAGAGCAGGGAAAAACAATAAATGTGTTGTGGCATCTCAGAGATTGATAAGTTTCTGCAGGCAATACAGTACAGAAGTTGCAAAATATTGCACAAAATGTATCAATGATGACCTGATAGGTATGATGCAAAACAGTTCATTTGGCAGCAATTGTAATGGTAAAAATTTAGGTGACAGAAGTGTTAAATACATTTTTTTTAACTTCCATTTCTTCATAAGAAAGATTTCCTAAAAAAAAAAAGTACAAACTTTTTAGTTCACACAAAGTCATTGACTTGTTGAACAATGTTGAAGGCAGATCCAATCGAACTCTTCTTTATCGTGGTCAAAAACAAGTCAACAAAATTGTTTAAATTAGCATCATCTTCTGATATCGTTTCATCAGCTCGATATCCAACTGAATTATAAACCAAACCATTTCTGGGATCCTGAATCTGAGGACTTGATTAAATGATAACAAATTGGCTGACTGGTCTTGTAGTATCTGCTTTAGGCTGCTGTCCCTGCCTGCCCCTGTCTCTGGAGGGGGGTTATGGGCTAGGATGTCGATCTAATAATCAAATCCAAGACAAATTTACCTTCATTAGCTGTCTGAAAATAAACTGCAATTCCCTAATTATGTGTGGACTTCATCATTACGTTACAGAACAATAGCTTTCATGCAAGGCTTTAACCAATATGCTCGTTAGGTCTACTGTGCAAACCACAATTTATGTAAAATAACTGAGGCTCCAGTGATGTAAATGTGTAGGTGAACAAAATAATTTCTTTTTTTTTACATTGAGATCTCAACAGTTGTGAGTGAGGCATCTATATGGTACTGGGGTATCAGCTACTTTCTTTTATGTATAGTATAGTATTATTGTGCCTAAAGGCAATGTATTGTTATCTACATACATGGAAGTGAAATGATTAATTGTAGGATTGAAAGAATTACTATGAACTGTTCTGGTCCATAAAAGGATTAAATTCAAATACATATTGTGTTATTCTATAAGAATCATGTTTTTGTTATATGTGAGTTCATTCTCTTGTTGGTTTCTTTTTCCTTGATCTTCATATCCAATGTCTTTTTATATCCTGGTAGTGAGTTGCCCAAAAGAAAGCCTTTATTGAAGACAGGGCTAAAGACGAAAAGAAATCTTGGGCCTACATATACCGGTACAGCCCCGGACAGCGGCTTTGTCTGTGCTAAATGCGTAAGAATATGCAAACTGGGTTATATAGTCATGTGAAGCACTGCACTCATCTTTAATCTTCGAACATTGCCATTAGTTAGTTGTCCATTTTATAAAAATGTATTAGGTCAAAAAGTAAGTCTTGTGTTTATATTTAAATAATATGTGCCGTAAACCCAAGAGCTGGGAAAATGTCATTATGCACTGCTGAATAGCGCACACAAATTATCTTGTACATTTTAAGGCATAGCTTGTCAACACTATATTTTGGACACTGAATACTCCAATAATCTGGCTATATATAATACTAGCCTGGTATGAATCGTAGTCCGTAGGCCTTAGTTTGTGTATCACTGATCTAGTGCCATGTTTCCTTACATAGCTAATATAAAATAAAATACCGGTACTGTGAAAATGGGTTTTCCCAATTTGTTAAAAAGTTTTGTTCTTCAATAAAGATACATTAAGGCATTTTTTATTTTAAGGCTCTTGTTGTGAGAGAGACATTTAACATACACTATGGTCCGCAGTGATCTAAAGAACATTCATTTCAAATTTTATAAAGATTGGTCAAACGTTTTTTTTCTATTCAAAACATACATACATACTCCTTACATTCTGCTTTATATATTAGATATAACATTTCCCCAATGTATGAGAATCTCCAATATAAAAATACATACCAATTTAGGTACACGCGGGTATTTAAATTCTACTTATTCATGAAAATATGTACATTGTTTATTCTTTTAACTAAGATATTTACCATCAAGAATGAAAGAGTGTTAAATGTTATGCAATTATGTGGTAAGCAATTAGTCATGTTCTAGTGTTCTAGTCAAAGTAAACGAACCAGGTATAATAAAAACATTTTCTAAGACCCATTCCAAATCACCTGAGCATAATGTGTGTTTGTTAGGCCCAGTTCTTGTAAGAGGTGCATCTGCATCTTAAACTGAAATGTAAAAGAAAACATTTTATAAGCTCAACTGTAAACAAATTAAATGGACCCAGTTAAGTAGTGTTTACTAAATTACCTTTTTTGTTAATTACCTTATAAATTATGATTCCAATCAATGAACAGAGTAATATTGAGGATCAATTAACATCAATGTAATTTTTGTTATTTATCAGTGTCTCCTTTAATAGTCATCATATGTAGTCCTTGTTGTAATCTTGTGTTATCTCCCTTTTAGATTGTTGTAATCACAGACCTATATATATTATACCTTGGCTACCGAATCTGAGGTTCGAATCTCGTAAACACTGGGATTTTGAATTTCTGGATTTTCAGGGCGCCCCTGAGTCCACCCAATTCCAATGGGTACCTAACATTAGTTGGGGAAAGTAAAGGCGGTTGGTCATGTCATCCTGCTCATTAACCGTTGGCCACAGAAACAGATGACCTTTACATCATCTGCCCCATAGATCGCAAGGTCTGAAAGGGGAAAATTTACTTTTTTTTAGTGATAGATCACAGAATTATATATATATATAGAGAGAGAGATTGTTACGTAAGCAACTCAATTTTCAAGCTGTAAGGAAAGCCACCCCGAATATAGTAAAGTCGATCTTATCTGTCCTAGAAAAGTAAAGGTCTTTAGTTTTTAAAGTCTAGAAATAATGCTACGCCATTTTGCGGATTTTAATAGAATGAGCTCCTTAACTGATCAAAGTAGTTACACAAGTCTAATGAAACAAAGCCATTTCCTGTTAGTTTCCATTAAGATAATGTTTCGAAAATCCTAAACAAAAATAATAATAGTCTGTTAATTTTAATCATTTTGTGTACATTTAAATAGATTGATTAACTAGATCTTTCAAGATTGTGTATGGACTACAGTTCTTTCAGTTATAATTGTGAGACGAGAGTACTCTTATTTTCAATGTTCAATTACTAGGTGTAGTTCTTAGTGTAGGAAAACTGCATAAACTCTCATGAAAAGGAACTTAAATATAACGTTTGTTTATAAATATACACCGGGTAAACTTGAGATAACATTATATATATATATATAGGCTATGTATAAACAAAATGAATCGATATATACAATCAGTGCTAATATACGTCTCTTCTCTCTTGCATCTTTGATTTGCCTCCCCTTTCAACTGCCAAAGCAGTCATTTTATTCCATTTCAGTTACGCCAGACCTCCTGCCGGTTTATTCAAGGTGCACTATCATAATTCTTAAAATAATTCAAAAGGTTGGGAGTTACTACTTTCACACGCTTGTAGGACTATATGTATTTCTTTCTTATATTTTAAATACGTTTTTGGAATCCACAGCTTAAATTCCAATTCCAACTCCTACCATATTATTCTTAATAATACTTAAATTTATAGAGCGCTGTTAACAAATATAATGTAGGCACAAGAGATAAAATGACAAACTAATGTAAAAAAAGTAAAATGTAGTGTGGCATGTTGTCTGTCTGAGATCAATGGGGGGTGAGTTTCCCACCTTTGGTCCGTGCACTGAAAAAACCCGCAAAACGTAACTTTTGATGGAGAAACGTGGCACCACTGAGATGAACTCCGATTGATGACAAGGCAGGTCTCCCGTAGTGCCCTGGTAAGGAACTCTGCTGTGTGGCGTAATGCCTCATAGCTTCCATACAAGTCAAGTTGACCACTGGATACGTCCTCCCGCAGCTCGCGGAGCTGCGGACACTCTTGCAAGACGTGCGCCACCGTCTCTTCTGATTCCCCGCACTGTCGGCAACGGGCATCAAAATTTGGCCGGAACCGGGCAAAGTAAGCACCAATGGGGCAGTGTCCCATACGCCACTGTGCTAGTATCGATTGTTGCGGCCTTTTTAGCCTCCACCAATGGTCCTCTCGATTTGGGCGGCGCATGTGCTGCCAGACTCCCCTGATATTACAATTTTTGTCTTACAGGAAAGTATTGTAAAGCAAGAGATAGAAAGGAATGATTGTGCAACTAGTAATAAACCATGGCCCTTTGCTTCAAAACTACTGGACAACAGTCTTTGTCCTGTACCTATCATAATGCCTGGACACACCACTGTTGCAGAAGTAAGTCAAGTAAATGTCTATTATTGACTTTGTACAAACAAGATCAGAAATCCATTCTTATTGCTAATTTCATACTAAAGTAACTAAAAAAAAAAAAAAATAATAATATAAATATAAAGATAAATTATAAAAAGCAAAAATTTTAAAGTCAATAATTCCTATTATACTGTATAACATATAGCAAGCTAAACAAAAACATGATAAAATATAGTTGCAGATGTCTTGAACCATCGACCAGTTAAAAAAAATCTTTATTCTTACTTATACTTTTGATGAGACCAAAGGCTTAAGCGTCTAAACCATACATATTTTTTTTATTCAATAAATTTATGATGTGTGAATGTTTATTAATTAATTTTTTTTAATTTTCGAGCAGATACAAGAAATTGAATCAAAAAGAGAAATTTGTGCATTCACTACTAGCAAACAAGATTACAAAAACCAAAACCATGCTAATGAGACTATTTTGGGAAACGAAATTGAATATTCTTCTTGTAACCAAAGAGAAAATCAGCCTTGTAAAATAGGTGTACAAGAATATTCTGACTCTTCATGTTTGAAACAACACCAGAGAATTCGTACTGGGGAGGTACCTTTCAAATGTGAAATATGTTTACAAGAATTCGGTTGTTTTTTTCAATTAGAAAGACACCAGCTATTCATACTGGTGGAAAACCTTTCCAATGTCCAATTTGTCTAAAAAAATTTACTCTGTCTCATTATTTAAAAAAAAACCAGCAAATTCATACCGGAGAAAAACCATTTAAGTGTCAAATATGTCTAAAGGAATTTTCTCAGTCACATCATTTAAAAACTCACCAGCTAATTCATGCTGGATTAAAACCATTCAAATGTCAAATATGTCTGGATGAATTTTCTAGATCTTTTCAATTAAAAAGGCACCAGCAAGTTCATACTGGTGCAAACCCTTTCAAGTGTCAACTATGTCTGGATGAATTTTCTAGATCTTTTCAATTAAAAAGGCACCAGCAAGTTCATACTGGTGCAAACCCTTTCAAGTGTCAACTATGTCTGGATGAATTTTCTAGATCTTTTCAATTAAAAAGGCACCAGCAAGTTCATACTGGTGCAAAACCTTTCAAGTGTCAACTATGTCTGGATGAATTTTCTAGATCTTTTCAATTAAAAAGGCACCAGCAAGTTCATACAGGTGCAAAACCTTTCAAGTGTCAACTATGTCTGGATGAATTTTCTAGATCTTTTCAATTAAAAAGGCACCAGCAAGTTCATACTGGTGCAAAACCTTTCAAGTGTCAACTATGCCAAAAATAATTTTCTCAAGCTCATAATTTTAAAACTCACCAGCTGATTCATACTGGAGAAAAACCATTCAAATGTCAAATTTGTTTGGAGGAATTTTTTAGTTTGTTTCTATTAAAAAAGCACCGTCTAATTCTTACTGGCTAAAAACATTTCAAATGTCAGATATGTCTAAAAGAATTTTCTCAATCTCAGCATTTAAAAAAGCATCAATTTGTTCATACTGGTGAAAAGCCTTTCAAATATCAAACATGTCCAAAAGAATTTTATAGATCTACTGATTTAAAAAATCACCAGGTGGTTCATACTGGTGATAAACCATTTAAATGTCAATTATGTCCAAAAGAATTTTCTAGATCTTCTCAATTACAAAGGCACCTTCTCATTCATATTGGGGAATAGTCCTTGTCAATGTCTAAATCAGTGGTTCCCAAACTTTTTTTGTCTCGTAGACCCCTTGCCATGTTTTCTGGTTTTCAGTAGACCCCCTGCTTAACTTATACCAGTACTGCAAATTCACAAACTCAATTTTTTAAAAGTAATTTCTAACTGTAGTGAGTCGAAGAGTAAATAAGTAATTTAAAGCTACTTGTAAGTTAAAGAGATCTATCTTTTTTATTCATAAAATTCAAATTTATAACCAATTTAATTAACAATTGATATGTATTACTGAAACCAACAATGACACTGGAAAATGTGTGGGTTTTTTTGTGGGTTTTTTTGCAGGTCCATCATCTGTTGCTAGGGATACTATGTTTCATATAGGAATTTGTTGTTCTATGAAGTAGTTCTTCAAACAAAAATATTTTAAAATATTCATTAATTAATTGGCCTTAAGTATCACTGTATTTGAATTTCTTCATCTTTCACGTCTGGCTCAAATATTGGGTCCGGGGAACTGTTTTCTTCAACAGGAGAAGGGGTGAAGTAACTGTCGTCTAAACCAGTAAGCTTTTGGCAGGAGGGACTCATTTGCCTAGGCTTGCAACCCACCTATCAGGGGGAAAACTTAATTCAAACCTCTTCTGCCTTTGCAGATATACCCAAACATGGGAACTGTTTCCTGGGTCGATCCCAAAGAAAAATAAGGAGCAGTTGATCCTTAGGCAGTTAGCATACAGCGCTACACCATTTCAGAGCCTGCGAGGCTGCTAATCCCAAACTGTATATATGTTGTTTGCAAAGAATTACATAAGAAGCTTTTGTTATAACTCATACCACAGATGTACATTTGTGTAAAACAGTTTTTAAAACTACTTTAACAGCTGGTAAAATCAATTATTTATCTTTAGTGTTTTCCGTATTTGGCTATAAGTAAAGAGATCTTTTAAGACCCGCACAAACCATAATCTTCTCTACATGATGTTGAAGAGAGATTTTGTGGATTGAACTTTATCTTAGAGAGTTCTAAAGTTTTTCAAATCTTAATCTTGTTATCAGGGTGGCTTTGTCTCTATTGATCCTCCAGCATAATTAGTTTCATATCATCATATAAAAGCACTTAGGCAATCGCTTGTTTAACAAGGAAGAAATGAATCCCAATTTTAAATAAATAATGCTGTATATAATCTACATTTATTTTTGTTACATGTAGAAAAAATTAAGCTATTTAAATAAGTATTGAATTTAAATATAACAATTTTTCGTTTGAATAGCAGGATAAATATTGAAAGGATTAACTAAGGTACAAATCATATATTAGTGTATGAAATAATTACATTGATGAGATGTGAAAATTTAAGTCCCAACCTGCTTACATGAAATACATTTTTGTAGACCCCTATGGACATCTCATAGACCCCCAATTTATTTTTTCACTTTCGTAGACCCCTTGGAACTCTTCATAGACCCCTGGGGGGTCTATATAGACCACTTTGGGAATCACTGGTCTAAATGAATTGAATGGATCTTCTGCTTCTGATTGAATATTATAAATCACGAACCGAGTTAAACTGTTGAGTCAACATTTAAATGTCAAATATGTTTACAAGAATTACTGGTGAAAAACACTAAAATGACAAGTACACTATCTGAAAAGTGATTTTCCTAGATGTTATTAGGTGTCACCAGACTATAGGAGCAGGAAAATAGAAGAATATGTTGTGACACTTCAAAAACAAAAAGATGAATAATAAGTTTCTGCAGGCAACGCAGTGTGGAAGTCAATTGTCTGCACTGTTTCAAATTTGCCAAGCAGAGATGGTTGGCTTTGCAAGTAAATTATTTCCAGCTGCAGTAGTGGCATAGCACCCATACTGTGAAGGGGTTCAATAACTCCAGCTGCAGTAGTGGCATAGCAACCATGGTGTGAAGGGGTTCAATAACTCCAGCTGCAGTTATGACATAGCAACCATGGTGTGAAGGGGTTCAATAACTCCAGCTGCAGTTATGGCATAGCAACCATAGTGTAAAATGGTTCAATAACCCCAGCTGCAGTAGTGGCATAGCTACCATGGTGTGAAGGGATTCAATAACTTCAGCTGCAGTTATGGCATAGCAACCATGGTGTGAAGGGGTTCAATAACTCCAGCTGCAGTTATGGCATAGCAACCATAGTGTGAAGGGGTTCAATAACTCCAGCTGCAGTAGTGGCATAGCAACCATGGTATGAAAGGGTTCAATAACTTCAGCTGCAGTAGTGGCATAGCAATCACGGAGTAAAGGGTTTCAATAACTCCAGCTGCAGTAGTGGCATAGCAACCATGTTGTGAAGGGGTTCAATAACTCCAGCTGCAGTTATGGCATAGCAACCATGGTGTGAAGGGGTTCAATAACTCCAGCTGCAGTTATGGCATAGCAACCATGGTGTGAAGGGGTTCAATAACTCCAGCTGCAGTTATGGCATAGCAACCATGGTGTGAAGGGGTTCAATAACTCCAGCTGCAGTTATGGCATAGCAACCATGATGTGAAGGGGTTCAATAACTCCAGCTGCAGTAGTGACATAGCAATCATGGTGTGAAAGGGTTCAATAACTCCAGCTGCTTCAATAACTCCAGCTGCAGTAGTGGCATAGCAACCATGGTGTGAAGGGGTTCAATAACTCTAGCTACTTCAATAACTCCAGCTGCAGTAGTGGCATAGCAATCATGGTGTGAAGTGGTTCAATAACAGGGAGATTCAGAATCAACATTTCGTAAGGTCTGAAAGGGGAACTTTACCACTGGGAAGACATAGCCTTAGTACGCAGTATTTGACCAAGTATAGGGCTATACAGTCACATGAAAAAGTATTCTACAAGAGAAACTATAGTCGTAACCGCTGAAGGAGGCCAACAAAATACACTTCTTTAAGTTTGTACACCAGATACACCAAAAAGCTACCTATAAATAGCTTTTTCCGATGCATAAAAAATTTCCAAAATAAAAAAAATGTATACACAATGTTGATACACAATGTTGATACACAATGTTGATACACAATATAAATTAAATTAAACCATGGTGTGAAGGGGTTCAATAACTCCAGCTGCAGTAGTGGCATAGCAACCATGGTGTGAAGGGTTTCAATAACTACAGCTGCAGTAGTGGCATAGCAACCATAGTGTAAAAGGCTTCAATAACTCCAGCTGCAGTAGTGGCATAGCAACCATGGTGTGAAGGGGTTCAATAACTCCAGCTGCAGTTATGGCATAGCAACCATGGTGTGAAGGGGTTCAATAACTCCAGCTGCAGTTAAGGCATAGCAACCATGGTGTGAAGGGGTTCAATAACTCCAGCTGCAGTTATGGCATAGCAACCATGATGTGAAGGGGTTCAATAACTCCAGCTGCAGTAGTGACATAGCAATCATTGTGTGAAAGGGTTCAATAACTCCAGCTGCTTCAATAACTCCAGCTGCAGTAGTGGCATAGCAACCATGGTGTGAAGGGGTTCAATAACTGCAGCTGCTTCAATAACTCCAGCTGCAGTAGTGGCATAGCAACCATGGTGTGAAAGGGTTCAATAACTCCAGCTGCAGTTATGGCATAACAACCATGATGTGAAAGGGTTCAATAACTCCAGCTGCAGTAGTGGCATAGCAATCATGGTGTGAAGTGGTTTAATAACAGGGAGATTCACAATCAACATTTCGTAAGGTCTGAAAGTGGAACTTTACCACTGGGAAGACATAGCCTTAGAACGCAGTATTTGACATGAAAAAGTATTCTACAAGAGAAACTATAGTCGTAACCGCTGAAGGAGGCCAACAAAATACACTTCTTTTAGTTTGTACACCAGATACACCAAAAAGCTACCTATAAATAGCTTTCTCCGATGCATAAAAAATTTCCAAAATAAAAAAAAATGTATACACAATGTTGATACACAATGTTGATACACAATGTTGATACACAATATAAATTAAATTCAACTCAATTATGAAAATGTTTTTTGTTTATTCTTAATGACTTAGATATTTGCTATCAAGAATTACAATTTGTAAAATGTTATGCAATTACATTTTAAGCAGTAAGGTATGCTCAACTGTTCTGACCAAAAAAGAACCAGGTATAATTAAAACATATATGAATGTTGAAAAAATTTACAGAATCGATTATAGCTAGCATTGATAAAAAGAAAACAAAATTGAAATTATTTTGAAACGGATTTACTGTTTTTCTAGAATACTTGAAATAATACTAGTCTGAAACTGGTATGTTATCTGTGCTGCTATAGAGCATTATTCCATGTTGTTTCTTTCATAGCCATCCTGTTACTTTATGTTACTTTAGCCTTGTCCATCAAACTCTGATGGTTACCTGACTTGGAGAAAGTAAAGGCGGTTGGTCTTTGTGCTGGCCACATGAAACTCTGCTCTTTAACCGTTGGTAAAAGAAACAGGTGACCTTAACATCATCTGCCTCATAGATCGCAAGGCCTGAAAGGGGGAAACTTTATCCTTGATATCTTTGCACTTAATTTAAAAAAAATATATTTCAGCCTAACTGGTCCACTACACCAGGGAACAAACTGCAATAATAAATGACACCAAATCAACTCCAGTAACAGTAAACTTAAGTGTACCTCAAGGAACAGTCCATGCCCCCACCCAGGCCTGGATTAACCATTAGGCAAACAAGGCACGTGCCTAGGGCACCAAGCGCTTTGGGGGCACCACAAGTCCTCGAAAAAAATCGGTCGATTAAGTTACGAACGAAACTAATTTTCTAAAAAGAAATACAGGTTGTCTTCCATTGGCTTAATGGAAGGCTTACTCCCCGTTCGTTAGTGATCTATACTTTTTTCTCAGCTTCAACCAACAGATGGAAGATTCTGAAAGGATGCCTTGTGCATGAAACGGTGGTAAAGTCTCTTTCCGATACCAGATGGGAAGCACATGCTGTTGCAACTGAAGCTATTCTAAAGTCTCATCCTCAGATTATAGAAGCGTTAGAATGTTTACAAGAAGACCAGTCACAGAAGGGGGACACCAGAAGAGAAGCAGAAAACATTGCAAAGAAGATGCAAGAATTAGAATTTGGTTTCATGCTTGTCTTTTGGGAAGAAGTGTTACAACATTTTCACAGGGTTAGTCGAGCTCTACAAAATGAGCACGTGATCTTGAAAACATGTGCTGATTTGTATTCTTCACTAGCAGATCACTTGCATGAATCTAGGAATGAATTTGAAAGATTTGAAGAAGCTGCAAAAGAAATAACACCAGGTGTGGATTATAAGTCAACTTTGACCCGTAATCGTAAACGAAAGACAGTGGTCAATGATGGTGATGCCCCTGAGGTGTCTCTGAATGCCAGAGACAAATTTCGTATATCTGCTTTCTACGCCATTGTTGACAAACCTGAGACAGAGATGAGTAGACGAGGACAGGTCTATAATGATCTAGCAGTTCGATTTTCTTGTTTGGTCGATGTATCACAAACACAAACATCTCAGTGTTGTGAAGGACTAATAAATGCTTATCCTAAAGATCTGAACAATAACTTATATACTGAACTACAACAGTTCCACTCATATATTCGCCACAAGTTTCGTGCATCAAAATCTGAAAACAACACGTTCAGTCATGCAGAATTATACAAACTAATAGTTACAGATAACATCGAGTGTGCCTTTGCAAATGTAGAAATCGCCTTGAGCATATTTTTAACATTAATGGTTACGAACTGTTCAACTGAGCGTTCTTTTTCTCAGTTGAAACGTATAAAAAATCCAAATAGATCGACAATGAAACAAGAAAGGCTTGATTCCTTATCTCTGCTGATGATAGAGGCAGACTTGTTGCGCAAAATTAACTTTGATGATGTACTCAAAAACTTTGCCAGACGTAAATCCAGAAAAAAGAACTTCAAAATGTAAATGTGTCCTTTCTTCGACTTTCTTATGATCTTAATCATCTTCTTATCTATTAAAAAAGTTTCAGTATTTTTGTCTATTATTATTACAAAATTAATTAACTAATAACTTTAATACTGAAATACCTTATTGTGGTTTACTATGAGTGATAGTAATGTAATACAAATTATATAATTAATTATTACACAAACATTTGTATTAACAACTGTTTTTCTTTGTTAGTATTTTGCATAATAATGATAATATTGAACATAGGCCTACCAGCGGTCAGTGGAGGAGGAGGATCGGGCCGGGCTCGGGCAGAGGGGGCACCCGTGTGGGTTTGTGGAACTTTGTGCCTAGGGCACCAAGAGTTCTTAATCCGCCCTGCCCCCACCCTACACTTTCAGATTTACATGCATGACCTACCAAATTGCATTAGTTCAGGAACAAAGGTCAGGTTATTTGCAGATGATTGCATAATATAGGCCTATAGAACAATAAAAACAGCTCTAGATTTGAAAATTTACAAAGAGAACTAGAAGAATTACAGAAATGGGATTCGAATTGGAGCATGTCTTTCCACCCAAACAAATATCCACATTTAAAAAAAAACCCAGCAAATAACGATGTGTCGTATTCATGGTAAAGTTGTGGCACAGACTAAAAAACTCAAAATACCTAGGTCTAGGTTTTATAATATGTAAATGGCTTATATGAACCCCCCCCCCCCCCCCACACACACACACCCATTTTTTAAAACAGTTCAGAAATCAAAGTATGGTATTAAGTTTCTCCCACAAAACAAGAACATAAAACTAAAACTCTATGTCATCTGTTTAGGACAATTTCCCCCCCCCCCCCCAAAAAAAAACAACAGATGCACAAAAAAAAAAAAGCCGTGACCTTTATAACAAATCCATATTTACATGAACTTAGAAATCTTAAGAAAAGAAGGCTAAAAAGTAAAGTAGCAATAATAATTCATAAAATACTCAACCACAATTTACACATACATACAATCCTGAAATACTGGAAAAGGCCCAAGGACAAAGGGACGGACATCACTAGGCAATGCTAGGACGAATTCGTTTAAGTGCCATTGACCCTTTAGACGCGTGTTGTCGTTTAGCCTCTAATCACTGGGATTGTGATTTCATTTTGAATGCACTAATTGTAAAAAAAGCTCAGCACTTTAAGGGTTAAGGCATTGAACAAGTTGACCGAACTGGTGACTTAGTTTCAATCTTTAATTAACATACACCAGGGAGGAACGTAAATATTACGTTTTAAAAAGATTTTTGTTTAATTTTGAAGATATGAAAGTGATTTAGATGCTATCAAACTCATCCCGCAGACATACGATAGGCTACGACTTTATTATCTTTCGATTATAAAGACAACAGACTTAACAACTATTGTCAAAACAGTGCCGAGCAGCTTGATCCGAGCGACCAGAGAGAAAACATCTTCCCAGACTAACTACTGTTCATTACACACACACACACAAACACACAAATGCGTTTTAACACAAACACACATACAAAATATTTATGTCTCATTCTTATCTTATATAATACAGACGTTACTTAAAAAAAAAAAAAAAAGAAGATGATTACGTCCTACGCGATATGCATTTTATTATGCATATTAAGCAATGACTTAAATTCTGCCAAGTCACTAGGTTTCTCTAGCTAGCTCAGGCAACCCATTCCATGCTCTAATAGCACTAGGGAAGAAGGAGTATTTCTACAAATTTGTCCTAGCATATGGGACGAAGAATGTGCCTTTATCTTTGTGTCTTTCAGAGTATTTTTAATTAAATTTTGTTTTTGTAAAGACATAATTGAATTGAGCAAAGATAATGCGACATAAAACATTATGCCCCTAAACGACCATCGCGACAAAATAGCTGCATCAAAAAGGCCCGCTTCGAACCAAATGCGTAGGACGTAATTATCTGTATAATATATAACATAAGATAAACGCTTTCGGACCTAAATTTTTTCAGATGATACAACTTATCTTTGGAATACAATTAAATTTATACAAGAGAAATTGTATAGCCTGGATAGAGGCGCACTCAAAATCGGCCTTCTGCTATAACCAGGGCACCAAGATCCACCTCCTCAATACAACCATCGTCGCAACGGCCACCTACGCTTGAAAGACGTGGAGGTCGTCCATAAAGTTTGAAACGATGGCGGAGAAGGATTCTAGGAAAAGTGTACTGAGATCATTGTAATATAGATGTAATAGAACGTGACCTCAAATCAGTGAACATCAATACTGACCATTGGGAAAACATAGCTCTAGACCGCACCAGATGGAGAGAGACAGTGACCAAGAAAGCTATGGACAGTGAAAGTACATGGGTCTCAGCTCAGGAAGAAAAACGTACAATCCGAAAAATGGCCAGCTCCTCTACCACCGAAGAAAAAGCCACCTTAACCTGCGCTATCTGTGAACGGGAGTGTCTCTCCAAAATAGGGCTCCACAGCCACATAAGGAAGTGTGCTCTGAAATGAACCATAGTCGTTCTACGACTGAAGGAGGCCAATGAATGAAAACATGAGCTTCAATAAACACAATAATTTTATTAGTCTCCATTTATGTTCTCTACTCCAGCCACTTGTTCTCTAAACTGACCTCCTTTTACACAGTCCTGACACACTGCTGTCCACTCAACCATGTACACTCAAGGTCCACTGGTCATTTCATACACAGGCACACACACTGCACTACCAGGCACTCAAAACACATACACTTACTATCACAATCATGCCACCAACAGAGAAGACTTTTTTTCGCGCGGGCACTCGTGAGTAAAATGGTGACCGAACGTTGTATAAATTTGACGGGAAATATCTTTACGCCAGACAAAACACTTAAACTAAAGTTAGCCATGATTGAGGCAGAAAACATGTACCTATAACAAGGCGTCGCATCTTTTCAGAAGACCTTCAATCCGTGGGCACTAGGTAGGAAGCTAGCTGTGGAAGTCGCCAAAGACCGATCTCTGTGGAGAGAGCTAGCCGCCCAGTGCGCCGAACGGCGAGGAACATCTTATTGGGAAGCGTGGTCGAGAGGCTAAGTGTGCTTGAACTTGGCTTGGCTTGGCTACCTAGAAGGGGGCTCGAGGTTCGACAACCGACTCCGGCAGAGTTGTGTTTACTGAGCGCCTAAAGGCAGCACGGAAAACCAACTCCTAGATACCCCCTCCCCCCCACCGGTCCACAAATGAGATTGGACCAAAGCGCTCTGAGCATGCTATAAGCATGAAAGTAGCGCTATATAAAAGCTATAATAATAATCTCTGTTCGTATGCACCATGTTATGTTCATCTGTGTCTTATAATCTACAAGCTTCCACTGACAATGATGCTAGTTTGGACCTTCTTGCATAAAGTAAAGTAAAGTTTCCCTTTCAGACCTTGTGGTCTATAGGGCAGATGTTGTAAAGGTCATCTGTTTCTGTGGTCTACGGAAGGTGTCATGTGGCCAGCACAACGACCAACCGCTTTTACTTTTCCCTAACTAATGCCCGGTATCCATTAGAGCTGGGTGGACTCAGAGGCGCCCGAAGATCCCGAAATTAAAAATCCGTCTTCATCAGGATTCAAACCCCGGTTCGGAAGTCAAGCTCAGCCACCGCGCCTCCACACCTTCCCGCATACTTCTGTGGTAAATTATTATGCTACTAGAGCATGGAATGGGTTGCCTGAATCTGCCAGAAAACCAATGACTAGGCAGAATTTAAGTTATTGATTAACTTGCATGACTAGATTGACCTAGGAACACACGCAGGACGTAATCATCTTCTTTTTTTTAAGTAACGTCTGTTTTTTATAAGATAAAGAGGAAAAAATATCTATATCTATTTCTATAAATCTTGGCAACTACTCGCTTGAAACCCTTCAGCCACATTGCATTTCAACCTTGGGTTGTTTTGAACAGAACCCATGAATTCCAAATGGCTAAGTTCAAAGAATTAAACAGAAACCAGTACCCCTTTACCACAAACATGTTTATCAGGTTGGAATTAATCCATAAACTCACTGTTATTAGAGGCCATGTTGGGAATTTTAATTGATTTTTTTCTCTTTCTGTGTCATTATTTATCGTCGTCAGCCAACCCGAAAGCGCCTCAAGAAAATATACTGTCTAGTAGCAGGGGGCTGCTAATGTGATTGTCCTGACAATGGCATCCTGGTCGTGCGGTTCAACCCCTGCCAGCTTCCATCACCCGTCGTCCTTCGGGAGGTTTGGACTAGGAAGTAAACTCTAAAGGAACATCCGAAACATGTGAAACATTTTACAACCAAACAAAAAAAAAAGTACCCCAGAAATAGAAAGATCTATCTTCCGAGCGCAGGCAATATTATTGTACAGTTCCTCTCTGTTCAATCGCACCCAACGATAGCTACTTATATTTACAACTCATCAAAAAGCGACATCCCTTCCTTTAAAAAACAACATTTTCTTATCATTTTTAAACTAGGAAAACGGATAAAAAATACTCGTTTAGACTAAGACAATAGATATAACATATATAGGTCTGTGCATAAGAGAAAAATGTAGGCCTACCGCATCCTCCCATTCTTCTATTTACAAGGCAATGGAAAATGATGGGCCATTTTGGTTTAGTTTGTGTGTTTTTGGCAAACAACAACACTTTGGAGTTTGCATGAACAATTAAAAAGGCTCACCACTATTGGTTTGGGGGATGGGCGGTGGTTGAGTGGTTAAGCGTTTGGATTCCAAACCTGGGGTCGAATGTCATCCAAGACTGGGATTTAGAATTTCGGGAATTTTAGGGCGCTCCTGAATCCACCCAACTCTAATAGGTACCTGATTTTAATTGGGGAACGTAATAACTGTTGGTCGTTGTACTGGCCACATGACACCCTGATGATTAACCTTTGGCCAAAAGAAACAGATGACCTTATAACATCTGCCCCTATAGATCGCAAGGTCTGAATGAACTTTTTAAAAGGAGTGACAGAGCAGTAAAGCGCTTGGCTTCTTGATCCAGGGACCCGGGTTCGAATTTCGGGATTTAATGGCGCCTCTGAGACCACCAGCTATAATTGGTTTGACGGCAAGCGGGTTATAAATTGAAACTCTCGAGAGCTGTTGTCGATCCAGTCGTTACCTGGCTATCAATACTGATATCTGTCTTTCAAACAACAAAAAAAAGGTAATTGTAATTTGCATTTCTTTTGTCACTTGTTTAGTCCGTCATTGCCCTGGACAAAAACTTGTATTGGTTGCGTTGTAATTTGTGAAACTCAGAGACTTGGCAAACTGGACATCACAGGAGCAGTATTCGACCTTGTGAGTAAAGTAAATTATCCGTTCAGACCTTGCTATCTATAGGTCATCTGTTTCTTTGGCCAATGGCTAACGAGCAGCACAACGGCCAACCGCCCTTACTTTACCCCAAGTAAAGTCATGTACCCGTTAGAGACTGGTGGACTGATGGGCGCCATGAAAAGCCCAAAATTCAAAATATAATGTACAAATTGCCTTTAATGTATTTTCGCACGACATTAGCTCTGTCTTCTACTCTAGTTTGTCACGAGAGCGGTAGCAATCCTAGAAGTTCTTCTTTTGGACCTTGGGAAGACATAAATCTGACATAAAGGCCAACTAGTGCCATGTCTTTTATGTCATAAGACTCATCTATGTCAAGTGATAAGGCAGAAGAAAATTGAATATTTTCTGTCTGTTATGTCGTAAGACTCATCTATATCAAGTGATAAGGCAGAAGAATATTGAATATCTTCTGTCTGTTATGTCGTAAGACTCATCTATATCAAGTGATAAGGCAGAAGAAAATTGAATATCTTCTGTCTGTTATGTCGTAAGACTCATCTATATCAAGTGATTAGGCAAAATAAAATTGAATATCTTCTGTCTGTTATGTCACAAAACTCATCTATATCAAGTGATAAGGCAGAAGAAAATTGAATATCTTCCCCCTGCAAATATGCTACATTTCAAGACAAGGAGAGGGGTGCGAAAAAGCGAGTACAAGTGGCTGAGAGATACAATCAAATCAGAACAATTTTTAAAAGTTTTCTTCCATAAAATAAACAATATTTGCGCATGGAACTAAAGAGCCGCAGCTTAACATCCAAAGAGCCGCATGTGGCTCGCGAGCCGCAGGTTGCCGACCTCTGTTCTATAGGGTTGGTGTGACGTCTCCATTCACGCGATAATATGAACAACTACTTATTTATTGTTGTTTTAAATTCCGTTCAACACATGTGCATACTAATTTTTTTTTTCTCTTTTAAAAAAAAAAAGTTAACATTTTTTTTGGTGTGTAAATGAAGTTGTTAGTATGACAGAACGTCCCAGAACTTATTAACTTAGTAATACAAATGTAACAAAACAAAAACTTTTTGATAAAAAAAATCTAAAACCGTTTGCATAAATGTGTTAAAAATATGGCAAATTATCACCTCCCCTACTAAAAGCCTCCCATGTTTGTTACTATTAATAGTGAATAGTTGTAAAGTGGTGCATTTTTATGAAAAATCTGCTTGCGTAAATAATTTTTAAAAATAGATGGTTAACTTTCGGAAAAGAAAAAAGTAGCAATTGCATCAGAACTTTGAATGATCTAAAATATCATGATGTCTGATTTTCATTTTCTCTTCTAGCTTCTGAGATCTAAACGGGACGGACGGACGGACGGACAGACAGGCCACACAAAAATAATAGCGTCTTTTCCCCTTTCGGGGGCTCCTAAAAATGAAATAAAAAGCAACTTTTCCCTTTCGGGGAAAATGTTGAATAAAAAAAAAATCGTCATTTTGAGATTCAAACATCTTTTACGTATTAAAAATCCGGTGCTCTAGCCCTCAGCCAAGCGTACAATATCACCTCAATGTTACTCACCAGTGACTATCAGAACAGAAGTCAGAAGAGCGATGTGAGTCACAAGCAGGACAAAAAACAAACAAACAACGACAACCCCATCTTCCCAGACGTACTTTAGTGGAACAATAAGTCAGTGTGAAAAGCAAGCCTGACTTAACTAAGATTTTTATATTTAGATTTTTCATACCGTGGTTCTGCATCTACCGAGAGAGAAAAGTCTAAAAGACAACGAAACAAAGCAGACATCTGTAGCCCCCAGGAGCCTGGTCACAAAAAACAGACGCAACGAACGCGTTCTTAATACCTCGGTAGAAGTTAAAACCAAATGTACAGCAATTATTTCCGATTTTCAGATGGGGAAAGAAAAAGGAAACATTTGTTTCAGCAAGACTCCAGGCATTATTTGGTGAGTTATAAGGGGCGCGGTGGTCTAATGGTGAAGCGAGAGGTTTCTGTATAGAGGACCCCTCAACTCAAAAAAACATTAAGAAACTGGAACAGACAGAAAACAGAGCAGTGAGATTCATAACAAACTGTATATTCACATTTGACTAGAGTAACATCTTTAGCGAAATCACTAAATTTAAAAAGCCTTCAGTATAGAAGACTTAAAAAGTAAAGTAGCAATTATACATAAAACACTGAACCATAATCTCCAAATACAAAAACAAAATTTAATAAAATACTCTGAAAGACACAAAAATAAAGGCACATTCCTCGTCCCATATGCTAGGACAAATTTGTACAAATACTCCTTCTTCCCTAGCGCTATTAGAGCATGGAATGGGTTGCCTGAGCTAGCCAGGAAAACCAGTGACTTGGCTGATTTTAAGTCATTGGTTAATATGCATGACTAAATGCCTGACGCGTAGGACGTAATCATATTCTTTTTTGAAGTAACGTCTGTGTTATATAAGATAAGATTTCGTTAATACCGAATCTTCAACAGAGCCAATTATATAATTATATAAGATAAGATAAGATAAGATGAGATGAGATGAGATAAGATAAGATAAGATGAGATGAGATGAGATAAGATAAGATAAGATAAGATAAGATGAGAGGTCTCGAGTTGAGTCTCAGTGAAGACTGGAAGTTCAGGATTATTAATCCACCAAACTGTAGTGGGTGACATTGGTTTGGGCAGAGTAAATGCGGTTGGTCGGTGCGCTGGCCACGCGACACCTTCTTTAACCGTTACATCGTCTGCCATTTTCAAGGTCTGACAAAAGCGGGGTAATTTAATTTGAAATTTCACTGTAAGGGAAAGAACCCACCAAAAACTCTTTTAGAGACATAATTTCCCCTTCGTTCTTTCACCCCTTTAAAGTTTCTTCCTCTTCTTCTTGTACTTTCTCTCTATTCATCACTCTGCCTCCCTATCTCCCTTAATTTCTCTTCTTTCAATCTCTTTCTTTCCATTAACTCCCTCCCCCCCCCACCTCTCTTTGCTCTGTCCCCTCTTGCTCTTTTTGTATTTTTTGTCTGCATTTATCCCCTCTGATTTCTCTGTCTATCTCTACTTTTTTCTCTCTCTGTCTCTTCCCAATCTCTCTGTGTCTCTCTATATCTCTGTCTCTTTCTCTGTCTCTCTCTACCTCTCTCTGTCTCTCTCTGTGTCTTTCTTTGTCTCTCTCTGTCTCTATCTCTCTCTATATTTCTCTGTCTCTGTCTCTCTCTCTCTCTATATATATATATATATATATATGTCTCTCTCTGTCTCTTTATGTTTCTATCTCTTTCTGTCTCTCCTCTTCTCTCTGTCTCTCTCTCTTCTTTCTCTCTTCTCTCTCTTCTCTCTGTCTCTCTCTTCTCTCTCTTCTCTCTGTCTCTCTCTCTTCTCTCTGTTTCTCTCTCTCTTCTCTCTGTCTCTCTTTTCTCTCTGTCTCTCTCTCTTCTCTCTGACTCTCTCTCTCTCTTCTCTCTGTCTCTCTCTCTTCTCTCTGTCTCTCTCTCTTCTCTCTGTTTCTCTCTCTCTTCTCTCTGTCTCTCTTTTCTCTCTGTCTCTCTCTCTTCTCTCTGACTCTCTCGCGTATGATTATGGAAGATTATGTAGTTATCTATTGTTTCTATAGTCTTGTCTTTTTATTTTCAAGTTTGTGTTCACTTAGACTCAGATGACGACCAATAAAGGGGAATAATTCAGCTTATACCACCACTAAGGTCAAGTACAATTTCTTTCCCTGTTTCGTGATACCAAACAAAATAATTAATTACCAAGATTTAATTTTAAAAAAGAAGGAGGAGCTATATAGGCGTATTTAGCGTATCTACAACCAAGAAGGAGGAGCTATATAGACGTATTTAGCATATCTACAACCAAGAAGGAGGGGCTATATAGACGTATTTAGCATATCTACAACCAAGAAGGAGGGGCTATATAGAGGCTATATAGAGGTATTTAGTATATCTACAACCAAGAAGGAGGGGCTATATAGAGGTATTTAGTATATCTACAACCAAGAAGGAGGAGCTATAAAGACGAATTTAGCATATCTACAAACAAGAAGGAGGAGCTATATAGACGTATTTAGCATATCTAAAACCAAGAAGGAGGAGCTATATAGACGTATTTAGCATATCTACAACCAAGAAGGAGGGGCTATATAGACGTATTTAGCATATCTACAACCAAGAAGGAGGAGCTATATAGACGTATTTAGTATATATACAACAAAGAAGGAGGAGCTATATAGACGTATTTAGTATATCTACAACAAAGAAGGAGGAGCTATAATGCGATGACTTAAAGAAGACTACAAAAAAAAATTAGTTTTACATCTAACGCCAATGAATGAAGCCAAGCTCCGACTGCAAGGAAAGAAATTGACTTTCATTGATTAAATCAGTTTCTCTTTTATTGATATATTATTATTATAGCTTTCATATAGAGTTACTTTCATGCTTATAGCATGCTCAGAGCGCTTTTGGTCCAATCTCATTTGTTCACCAGTGGGGGGTATCTAGTTGGTTTTCCGTGCAGCCTTTAGGCGCTCAGTAAACACAACTCTGCCCGAGTCGGACCTCGAGCCCCCTTCTAGTTAGCCAAGCCAAGCCAAGTTCAAGCGCACTTGGCCTCTCGACCACGCTTCCCAAATATTAAATCTATTTTAAATGGTTTTACAATCTCACATAATGTGTTTGTTGACTAAGGATAACGATGTCTTATGCAAGTCACCCAAAAATACTCTATGAAGAAATGACGATTCGCTTCTTGGGTGTAATAAATTCGAAAAATATAAACGAAGATGTGTAAAAATCTGCTACTGGTGTTGAAATTGAGCTGCAGGAGAGAAATAGAATTACAAAATTTTGTCTTCAGTAAAAAGAATGTTAACATTAAGGCACAACATGGATATGGTTGCACTTCAATGTTCCTGTAAAATTCCAATAACTGTGAACGAAAATGGAATTAGTTTCAGCTTTTCCCTATCACTAAGACCTTCGCCTTACTTTGACTAATTATAACCTTGACATTTCTAATGTTGTCGGACTGCTGAGGTGCAATGTACCCATTAGCTCAATTTCACTCTTTAGTAAATTCAGCAATAATAATATTTATGTAAAAAATAGAAGAATTAATCCTTTACATAGTAGACCCTAATATTTCTTACTTAAAAAGAGACTATTCAAAAGATTTGAAAGAAAGTCACAATTTGATTAATTTTTGTGTAGTCACCGTAAGTTGACAGCATGAAAATTAATAAATAATTAACCTTTTTTTTTTCAAATTTGCCTTTTCACGCTTCTTAATTAGTAGTTTTTGTTTGGGGGGGGGGGTGCTGGCGGATTAAAAAAAAAAAAATTACGAAAAGGGGGCGATAGGCCAAAAAAGGTTGAAGACCACTGCCTCAGATCTATAACAAATTTCATTACATGACTGATCCAAACTAAATGATAGAATTTAACTTCGTATACGATACCCTTTTTTAAAAAAAAAGTATTATTAATATTTTTTTTTTACTTGTTTTAAAGTTGGCATTAGTTTACGGAGTTCTCTAAAATTAAATTGTTCTTTGTATTGGACAACGAAGCAGACGATGCATCTACTTTTACAATGATCAGTTCATAGACGTATATATAGGCTACTACTCTAGACTGGACATTGATATTTTTTAGCACTACAAAAAATGTCGTGAACATTTTGTAGAAAGTTGGATCAAGGCGTTGTTTTGTAAAGTAGTATAAAGAAGTGAATTTGTTTGTTTTTTCAACCCTAACCTATGTAACATATAATTGTAATTTTTAGATCTAGATCTAGTAAATGAACATAAAAAAAACGAGTATTCTCGTCTCATAATTATTATTTTGCAATCTTTAGATACATAATCTAGAAAGATCTAAGTAATCAATCTATTTAAATGTACATAAAATGATTTAAATCAACATGAATTATTTCGATCTAGGATTTTTGAAACATTATCTCAATGGAAACAAACAGGAAATGGCTTTGTTTCATATATTTGCGTGAATATCCGAGAAATTATTTAGCATTATTTCTAAACTTTGAATACTAAAGATCATTACTTTTCTAAGACAGAAAAGATTGATTGGGGCGATTTCCCTTAGAGCATGAAAAAAGTTTACGTACATAAATATGTATATATATATATATATATATATATATATAATATATATATAGGTCTGTGAATCGATCAGTCGCGGATAAGAATTTATTTCCGGCTTCCAGTCTAGATATAATATATAAGTCTATGGATTAGTTATAGCGTATGTAAAAAAGATGTACCTCTTTAAGAACTGAAATGTTTTGTGTAAATACGACTAGTAGAAAGACAGGGCAAGATGTGCTACAAATTGTAAAGATATCTAAATGTCTACGAAACTCAGTATCGAAGCTCGATAATAGAGTTTACAAACTGGTGCAACGACAACTCTGTAGAACTGAATGTCACAAAAACTAAATAACTTATAATAGATTTTTAAAGAAAAAACAAACTATACGTGAACTGCAAATAAACACTACATCTAAAGAACAAGTAAACGCATATAAATATCTTGGCGTTATCATCAACAAGCTTTCATGTGAAGACCACCTTGGAACTCTGACAAAGAAAACAGCCTAGCGACTCTTTTTTCTATACAAACTCAATAGCTTTAAACTAAACAAGAAGATCCTCGAGACCTTTTTACGGCGCGACTATACAAAATCTGCTAGCATACGGAATAACTTGTTGGCAAGGCAACGCCTCATCTAAACTGTTGCGACGTCTAGAAAACATCATTAAAAAAAGCATACAAAATTACACTCACAACATTATTACATTTAAAGGAACTTTTTGAACAAAAGTGCCTAAGAAAAATCGAAAAAATCATGGAAGACAACGGCCATCCGCTCCATCAGAACTACGTCAGGTCGTCGCGAAGTGGGCGAAGCGTCTGCTGTCAATCAAAACAAGAACGGAGCGGTACAAAAACTCGTTCGTACCTCACTCGGTCAGACTCTATCACCGCCACTCATTGATCAGGGAACATGAAATGCACCAAGATATCTGTGTGTAGTCGCTGAATGAACTCTTTATGTTGTCTGTTGTATTTATGTGTATTTTTCTGTTGTGTTGTCTTTATATATGAGAAACAAGTCCTTGTAATCACAACAAATTTCCGTAAGGATCAATAAAGCAGTCTTAGTCTTAGTCTTATCTTATCTTATCTTATATGATACAGACATTACTTCAAAAAAGAAGGTGATTACGTCCTACGCGTCATGCATATTAACCTATGACTTAAATTCTGCCAAGTCACTGGTTTTCCTGGCTAGCTCAGGCAACCCATTCTTACATTTTAAAACTGCAATTTCTGTGTGTTTGGTGTCAGAGAGTACAATGTTAAAAGCTAATTGTATTGAAGTTTGAGGGTGCTTCCAAGTGGCATGGGACCGAGTGGGGCATCAAAGCGCCACTTACACTGCTACGCCTCGTTGGAGACGCATTGTGACAAATGGCTTCATAGAAAGGTTGTTCATGAACAATCCAGAGCTCGCGAGATCAAGGCAGAGAGGGGCTGAATCTAGATCTAGATCTCGGCTTCACAATGTTGAATGTGTCTGTTATGTGCGTGTCAATGATGTTGATATTATGTCAACATGTGTGTCGTTGAGGTCGTTAGTAGGTCAACATGTGTGTCGGTGAGGTCGTTAGTAGGTCAACATGTGTGTCGGTGAGGTCGTTAGTAGGTCAGCATGTTTTCAATGCTGGAAAGAAAAATCAACAAAAATTATTTTTATAAATCTATGGTCTAATGTGTGGGTGAACACTTTTGGAATGTCTATTTGGGGGGACTATGCGTTACTAAACAACCAGCAATCGTATTACATCGATTGCTGGAACATTCCAGCATTCGTTTGTTGGAATCTAGAACTTTCAT
Organism: Biomphalaria sudanica; assembly: GCA_036873155.1. NCBI lineage: Eukaryota > Metazoa > Mollusca > Gastropoda > Planorbidae > Biomphalaria > Biomphalaria sudanica. The sequence goes on from JAZGLO010001105.1 coordinate 124,354, forward strand.
TATTTAAAGGATTTTAAATATAATTTTATTGAAATAAACATGGTGTTAAAAATCTTACATAGTAAGGTCGAAGCGTAAAGGAGATTCTATCATGTATATCTCATCAAAGGAGAAACAACTCAAGACAAGAAAGGTGTCTGACAGTTGCAAAAGACCAAATAGCGTTCACAAATATATACAGGTACATGTATAGTCTTATTAGTACAGGTAAATATCATATCACTCTCTAGAGCAGGGGCGTAGCTAGAGTGGGGAGAGGGAGATGGGTCCAAATTCGAAAGTCCTCAGGGACCTCAAATCCCTAGCTACGCCCCCCACCCCAAAAAAAAAAGCCCTTGATGAAGACAGGTGCAAATAAAAGAATACAATAAAACTATTTTAAAAATGACATCAGTAGAAAAGCGGCTTTGGCTGCATTAAGTGTGATAAAATATGCAGGTCGAACATGGGTCAGCTTGGTGACGTGAAACACTGTATTAATCCCTGATCTAGGGAAATGGAAGACAGGCCAAATATATTAGGCTAGACGACCCACGACGTAGCATGCGCCGCTATTTTGCAGGACCGGCCTTAGGCCACTGCAACCTATGCGACCGTAGTGGGCCCCGCACTTTTATAGGACCCGCGCTAATTCCAGGTGTATGAATTATTAAATTAAACTATTTTATAACTTATAACAGATTTCCTGCGGCCTCCTGATTTACCAGGAGCTCCTGGAAATCTAAAATTGCAAAGTATACAAAAAAGAGTCATGGAAATCTCCGGAAATTATTAAAATCTTTTGAAAACTCAAACAAATCTCCTGAAATATATACACGAAATTGTCATTTTGGGGTGTCATTCAATATGGAACACGCCAATCCTACGCGCGATAAATAAATAAAAACTTTATACAATACCCGTAACTGTGAAATCTAGTGAAAGAAGCTTCTCGCGCCTCAAACTAATAAAGAATTACTTTAGGTCAACAATTCTCTTAGAAAGATTGAAACATTTGGTAATTCTTGCTTGCTATTAAACGTGATCTATGTAGGAAATATAATTTTTGTGATATACTGTATGACTTCACTACAGGAAAGGCTCGTAAAGTAATTCTGTACGTAGTAAAGAATGAATTAAATGCATTAGACGAGTTTATTTTCTAATACTTATTCTTAATTTTCACTTATTAGCCGTATCCCTACCCAAACTTGGCCCCCGCGGAATCCGTTTCGCATTGGGCCCCACAATGGTTAAGTCCGGCTCTGCTATTTAGTGACGGGTGAATATAAAGTTAGATCACCTGTTCTCCTCCCCACCCATTTTTTGTGTGCATCTAAAGGTAACTCTAGTCCGATTTGGGGAAATAAAAGAGTGATCTTCCCATGACCTCTGTGTCTAAACTGTTGAGCAATGAAGATAATTATATATATATAGATTCTTTTTGTATTTAAGAGTATTCATTTAAAATCCTTGTCTTTAGTTTGGCATAAGTTTCAGAAATACAAATTTAATGTTCACTCTCTCTAAACTCTCTTCTATGCATTGATTGTTGCTAGTTTAAAAACAACAACAACAACGTAGTGAAGAAATGGAAACTTCATCTTGAGCTCATGAAATATTCTCGTTCATTACGTATCTTATAAAAGTACAATTTACAATATAATATTCAAATAGTCTTTGACCGAATTTTCTGCGAATGGAACCTCGAAACATGGTGCTGCCGATATGAATGAAGTATTATTCCACATGAGCAGTCAGACCCGATTCGGTGTGTTGTCTTTCAATAGCCTACCTGAGTATATCCAGGCGTTCTAGATAGAGCTACATCTATATATGTAGTTATTTAACCTCCCACACACAAAAAAACCAAACTTTTACCTTATTGCCTTCTTGTGACTCTTACTGCACAAAGCAGTCCTCCCCCCCCCCCCCCCCCCACCTCCCATGTTACTGAACTGGAAATAAAAACAAACACGAAACTTGTAAGAAAATTATTTATAGATGTAATGACCACAGATTGTTGGCCTACATACATATCTGTCTATATGTGTTTGAATGCCTCTCTTTTATATAATTGTATATGCTCAGTTAAGTGGAACTACGAATTGCTATATAAATTTAGTGGACTGAAACTCTTGAGTGATGTGTACATACAGAGTACAATTTGTGGTGTAGATTTGTGTGTTACTTGAGTAAGACTATCTCTCTCTCTCTCTCTCTCTCTCTCTCTCTCTCTCTCTATCTATCTATCTATCTATCTATCTATCTATCTATCTATCTATCTATCTATCTAATGTACCTACGGTGATTTCCCTTTCATTTACAGGCTTAAAAAAAATCTGATAGTGACATTTAATGGAGTATAATTTATTCCGACAACCGGACAACAAGTTACGAACAAAGATCTGTCAGAAGATCTGCCTGGAGATCTTTCTAAAGTTCCACTTGCATCTCTAAATGTGCATGATCTGTTCTGTGTTCCAGCTTGATATCTCAACTCTCTAGACCTAAACTACTGTTACGAAATGATTAAAGAGACTCACCTCAGTTATGTTCAGAATGGCGGACAGAAGACGTGGACATCTGATGGCAACGCTAACCAGACCGCGGTCAATCTCCTCGCTGACCACACGGTGGAGATAGAGGACCAGGTGGATGAGAAGGTCAGGGTCACGTGGTCGAGGAAAGCTGAGTACGTCTTGTCAATGATGGGTTACGGTGTGGGACTAGGCAACATCTGGAGGTTCCCGTACGTCTGTATACGTAACGGAGGAGGTAGGTCTATACTGTATACGTAACGGTGAAGGTAGGTCTATACTGTATACGTAACCTTGGAGGTAGGTCTATACTGCATGCGTAACGGTGGAGGTAGGTCTTTACTGTATGCGTAACGGTGGAGGTAGGTCTTTACATATTCTCCTGCAGTGTTTGCCTTTGTTTGTTTGTAAGTGTTTGTAAAATGTTTGATTATGTTTCGGATGTTCCTTCAGAATTGAAGATAATTTGCATCCATGCCCAAGCCTCCCGCAGGACGACGGGGGGATGGGAGCGGGCAGGGTTTGAACCCGGAACCAATGATAAATCCGAACGACAGTCCAGCGCGCAAACCGCACGACCAGGCAGCCAGATTGGATTTGTTTATGAGTTGTTGACTTTGATTCTCGAGCGCAGTTCAAATTTCATTTAATTGGAAATATCATCATCAACTTTCCTTTTGCGTTCCTCATGGAACATCGGGCCTCAGTAAAAACACGCCACTCTCCACGGACTCTTGCTGTTTTTTAATGGCTTCCCAGCTCTTTCCTGTCTTCTCGGCTTCATATATTGTTCTTTTTGGTCTTCCTCTACGTCTTGTTCCCTGGGGCTCCACCCTAAGGCCTGTCTGGCTCAGTTATTGGTATCTTTTCTAATGGTGTGACCATCCCATCTTTACTTCCTCTCTAAGATCCACACCTTTATATTTTTCTGTCCACTCATCTCCCACAGTTTGGTGTTTTCTATTTTGGAAATGTTTGAAAATAATTGGAAATATAGGTAAATGGCACCATCTTGCCTTTTTAGATATTTTGAAAACATTAAAAAAAAAAGCACAATTGTGCAATATTGACTCTAAAGCAATGTTTTGCTATAAATATAATATTTGAGATATTTTTCCAGAACTAAGAACACTAACTCTTGAAGTTCCTTAAAGTATTTTCTCCCTTTGTTTCAAAATATCACATTAAAAAAGAAATGTGGATATGTGTCCAGGATGAAGTTCTTGAAAAAGCTAATTTGAGAGGAAGAACTTCAGACTTACAACTATACCTCTCAGTAATGTAGAAGTTATTTCTCTTATTCGGTAACACGATTACAAACATACATTATTAATTGCCCATTATTTAGTGACTAATTGTTTCAATTTTTTTGTTTATCGATCCATGCTTAATTAGGTAAAATAAATAATTGTTTGAAATTTCAACTTGATCCGATAGTGAGTGTGGGTGAAATACCGTGTAGAAACTCTTTACCAGACCCTTACGTATCACTTAGTCTGTTGGACCGTTTGGGCACCATGCAAGATTTGTCGACCGTCTTTCTCCATTCCTCTCTGTCTTATGCCTAAGTTAGAGCCTCTTTCAATGGCGGGCCCGTCCATTCTTTTAGGCTGTCTTCCCACCGACTTCCCATTGGCTTTGTTTGTTTGTAAAATGTTGTACATGTTTCGAATGTTCCTTCAGAGTTGAAGATAATTTACTGTCTAGCCCGAACCTCTCGAAGGACGACGGGGGATAGGAGCGGGCAGGCTTGAACCCGGAACCATCATTAAATCCGATTAAACACTGTAAAAATGGGGTTCAGTTCAAAACTATAAAATGACCAAGAAATCATGTACAATTAGACCAGATAAACTGGATTGCAACTTTACATGCTCCAAAGTCCTGGGACTTGTCATCCATTGTACGATCCTTGGAGCCTATTATATGTTCTTCTGTATAAGGGATTTAATATAAAGATTTGAATTATGCATGATGTATGCGTTGTGATATAACAGAATGTCAGCATTTTATTTAAAATCTGAATCATTTACAGTAACACACAAGACAAAACGTGTTAGGGGATCTGCGTCCAGACTGTACAACACGGTCGAAAGATGTAATGCACAAATTGTAAGACAAATTTCCATACGGACACTGAAGATTATTATTATAAAAGAGCGAGTATTCATTCTCTGGCGAAGCCAGGGTCGAGTTTCGTTAAAGGGAAACAAAATTCATCGTAGTCCCTTTATCAGTTTCCACCGAGGAATTTTCTGGTGATGTGGCAGGTCTTATTAGTATTATTATTATTATTATTCAGAAGTTCATAATCGTTTCTATTGTTCATTTTTTTATGTAATCAGTAGAAGATGACATTGTCAAAAACACACCCCAGGCAATAAGTAAGTTTAATGTTTTCACGACGATTAACTCTTTCTCTCCTAACTGACGATACCAGCGTTGATTCCATCAGAATGTGGTAAATGATTACGGAGAGAAAGCGTTAAGGTTGTCCATAAGGTTGTTCAGAAATCGTTGATACTTCATGATCAGTAGGTTGATCATTTCTTGTTTTTTTGTTGTTGTTGTAGACCATTACTTTTTTTTTTTTGTCAGTACTGAGGAGATGACGTTGCCAACAACACATGGGGCACTATAGCGTAGGTCACGGTTTGCACAATTCATGTTAACATTGTTCATAAACTGTCCAAACTTGACGATCACCAGGTTGTCCATTGTCCTCTGTTGTAGACGAACGAGGATATTGGGATTCTTTCGGGGGGATCTGTCCTTATTTCCTATGGAGGCCATGGACGGACTGGGTATCAAAATCGGCACGGGCATTACCATATAAACCGACCCACAAATGGCATGTCATATTATGGGCGTAGCCAGGATTTTTTCGGTGGAGGGGATTTTTTTAAACACCCCCCCTCTGCAATATATATGTATAATTTTTCTTTGGTCGCGACCAGCCCAGCCCATTTGGTACCGGCCCACCGGGCATTTGCCCGTTTCCCATATAGCCAGTTCGCCCCTGATGGAGGCCCAAGGGTTCCAGGAAATATAAATGTTTTTGTTGGTGCGTTTGAACTCCTAAAGCTGTTTTTATGTACCACAGGGTGGGCTAATCAATGCAAGGGGCTGTTCATGTACATCGCTCAATTATAAATCCCACGCCGTTGTGTACAGGGTGAGGGGTCCTAAGGAACTTTGTTACTATTGCCGCTTTCTCAAACCACTAGTGGAGGGGTTTCCAGATGTTAACTTTTCGTCAATCCGAAATTGAGGCTAAGAAGCATTGTGGTGAGTTCATGAAGAATTTGAGGAGTACATATAATTTAAGATTGATTATGCTTTCCAGTATATTTGGTCTTGTTGATGCCACTGTCCAAGTAAACTTATCACAATTAACTGAGTTTTTAACTTCATATTTTATGATTTGAAAAAGGTGAACAGAAATTTAAGAGCTGATGTTGTGGGTCTAGTTGGGTGCAACCAGTCTTTGGAATGTATTTATGATTTTCGCTAAACATACGAACGCTAAACCTGACCTACTATTACTAGTCCTACAAACACTAGACATTTAATCCCTAAGCATATCACGAACAAAGATATTTAAAAAGTACTTAAAAAAAACAAAGCTTAAATAGTGCCATGAATAGACATACCATCACTAGACATACCATCACTAGACATTCCATAACTTAGAACCATGAATAGCCTTACCATCATTTAGACATACTATCGCTAGGTCATACCGTCACTAGGCATTCTATTACTAAGCATACCAAGACTAGCTGTACCATCCCAAGACATAGCATCATTAAGCATTCTGTCATAAGACATTCCATCACTAAACATATCATGAATAGACATATCATCGCTATGTCATACCATCAATAGACGTATCATCTCTAGACATTCTGTCACTAAGGATACCAAGAATAGACATACCATCACAAGCCATAGCATCGCTGGGCCATACCATCACAACACAAACCATAACCCATAACTAGACATACAAAAAAACAAGGTTAATTATCACTACACATTTCATCTTTAGACAGCCAATCACTTAACAAACTAAAACTAGGCATACCCCGACTAGACATACCATCACTAGACAAAGCATCCCTTAAATTACTATTCCTATGACAAAAAGAAAAAGCTGGTTATGATCAGTTGAAAATATTTTGTAAACGGTTTACAATATTGAATATTTAAGATATAATAATAAGGCTAGTCTTCGAGTCCGAAGATTAGTGAGGAATGTAGTATTTCCCTTGGCTGAGCAGCCCTAGCTGTGACCTACATATTTTGCCACAGTCAGGGCAAGCATAACCATTGTCCGCAGGTGGTCGATTTAGATTTTCTTTTCGCCGTCTGCGTCTGTCCTCGGCAGTGGATTTCCTTTTAGTCTCAAATGTGTATCCCGCGGCCTTCGTGAGTGACCTCCAGCTGTCTCGTTCTGAGGCCGGATGCAACCAGGTGCTCTCTTCTATGTCAGCTAAGGTAAGTTGTCGCTTAAGTTTGTCTTGGAAGCGTTTCCGTCGTGCGCCTCTGTTACTTCAACCACCTTTTAGATTTAAGATAAAGAGAGTAAATGTTAACAAACTTCCTTATTCAAATAACCAAAACCTGAAAAATAACAAATGTTATTTTCTATTTTAAGTAAATGTCATAAATTTCGTTGATGGCTTAGTTATTATTCCATTAATATTCAATTTCTGCGACAATAAATTCAAAGCCTCAAACTTGTTAAAACTTTATAAGCACACGGGTTCTACAATATTTGGTAGAGCTGTATTGATAAATAGTTTGGTCATTCCAAAGATTGTCTATTTAGCCAACATTACAGAGCCACCTCCTAAATTCATAAACAAGCTGAACAAGTTAATTAGAAGCTTTATATTTAAAAACACTATTAGGAGCATTAAGCACACTACACTCATTCAAAACAAAGAGGATGGGGGGAAAAACTTACAAGATGTCAAGACAAAAATACATTCGCTAAGGCTAAAATTTGTAGGTCAAGTAGTTAGAAACCCAACAAACTTTCCCTTGACAATTTATTATTATGGTTTAAGATTAAGTAGTCTTCTTTCAATACACAATGATACTCCTCACTATTTTGGTACAGTCACTCATCCATTTTACAGGTCTATTTCCAGAATTTTACCTGGTAATGAACATTTAATACACAACAAAACCAAAGAATCATACACAACACTTAAAAAGCTGTTACATGAAAGTCTAGTGAATAGGATTAAGTGGGGGAGAGTTCTTGGGGTGACAGAATTCAAGGACACATTCATAAACCTACACAGCAAACATATCCCACCAAAAGCTAAAGAGATAAGTTATAGACTTATCTTTGGGATGACCCCTATGGTTAGAAGACGAGCAAATGACCGTGCCTGTATATTATGCCATCTTGAAAATGCTGACAATGAGAAACATATGTATTTGGAATGTCCATTATTCCTTCAAGCTAGAAGTACTGTAAGGGACTTATTAGAAGCAAACTGTGGCAACTATGTAAATGTTAACTTGTCAATTGTATTAAACAAGCTGCCAAAACTAAAAAATAAAATGGTACATAACTTTAACTTAATTATTGTTTCCGAATACAGGAACCTTGTTTGGGCTAGCTGGCTCCACATAATAATAAGGTTTTTCATCCTAATCACTTAGAATTGACATTTAGAAAAATAATGGATTTTAGGGTAGAGAATTATCTAGTTTGATTTTCATGTACTTGTACAATGCTCAGGTAGTTTTCCAGAAATGGGGTGATGGGGGTCAGCGATATTTGATATTGTGTTGATTGTTCTGGGGTAGAGGATACTTGTATCGTTCTGTCTTTTATGGATGCAATGGCTAGGATGGTTAGGTAGTATGTCTTTGATATTAAATAATGTTTCTGTTAAAAAAAATAAAAAAATTCATTAAATGTTCAATGCGTGTATCTACCCTTGTGATGATGGTTTGCCTGTATACAACATTTCGATAATGTTGACCTCTTGACCGTACTGTACAGTATGGGGGTAGATCAGTGATCATGTTTTGTCTTGTATATTTTTATAATTGTTTGAAATTTCAACTTAATTTTTTTTTTAAAAAAGTATTTTTAGGATTTATTTTTTAATGTAAATCTCCGCCCAGGTGCCTTTCTGGTCCCCTACATCATCTGCCTGATGCTGTGCGGGCTACCCTTGTATTTCATGGAAGTCGCGATGGGCCAGTTCATGTCCAGGGGTGTGTACCACATCTGGAGCATCTGCCCCCTTTTCAAAGGTAACACAAAAATTCAAGTAATTATGGGGCAATTCCATTATATTGAACGGCGTACAAACAACAAAAACAGAATAAAAACAACAACCGAAGAACTTATGCAAAGATCCCGCCACCTCTTCTTCAAACCCAAATCAAATTTACCGCATAAACAGACAAACATTGTTATGAGAGGTAGCCTGTTTACTCTTCTATTTTTTAGATCCCAACGTTTCAATAAAATTCCACAAGAGAGAAAAAGAAGAGAATAAGATGTGAAGAAATATGGTTGCCAAATAATGGAACCTTAAGAAAAACGTAAAAAAAAGGACGATTGGGAGAGAAGTTCAAAGAACTAGACCAACTGAACAATGTCAGGGACGCTATATAGAAAGATCACTGTTGCCAACTAAAATCTATATTCATATGTATAATTCTCTACGTCGCCCAACCATGCTGGAGACCACGCACGCACGCTGACTCTCTAACCCTCGATGAAAAAGTAATGAAAAGAAAACTTTTTCATTTCTGCAAATCGGACGCAGAAGGCGAAAATCGGACTAGAGTTACCCTTTCGCGGCGACAGAGAGAGCGGCTAAGAAAAAAAAGCGGGGGGGGGGGAAGAACAGGTCCCTGCGCCGCCCTACCATGCGGGATACCACGCACGCACGCTGACTCACAAACCCTCCTTCCGCCCGCACCCAAGAATTTCTCGCTCTCCAGGCATGCGCACACAGTCGTTTGCCCAAAACCCACCCCATTTGGACAAACTTTGTCTTTTAGGAAGTGTTCACCCGTCTCTAAATACCGGCGTATGCGAGTCGGCTAAATTGCGTTTCAGGTGAAAGAGCGTAGAACTTCTACAGTTCTGAAATTGCACTAGAATGTTTAATATTTAATTAAAGTTATTCGTTTATCTAAACTACCGTCTTTATACAAAATACACAATAAGGCTTGCCTTTAAACTTCCCAATTGCAGTATGAGACTGTAAATCAAAATTCTGCGATTTGCTTTGCCCTTGGGAATTTTTAGAAAATGACTTTGTATTATGGTAAACTAGGGAGTTAGCTCATCGAAGAGAGTCAGGTATGATTTACAGGTGATGGATAAATAAATGATTTGTTAAGATAAAAAACACAAACATTGATTGTCAGGTCGGTGGCTCGCCTCCTCCCCCACAGCTGACCAACACAGAGTCCAGTTCTATCTCTGGGCTCAATTCTTCCTCTGCCCACGTTTCAGACACACTCGCCCTACGGTTGACCAACCACAGTGTCCAGTTCTATCTCTGGGCTCAATTCTTCCTCTGCCCACGTTTCCGACGCACTAGCCCTACAGTTGACCGATACAGAGTCCAGTTCTATCTCTGGGCTCAATTCTTCCTCTGCCCACGTTTCCGACGCACTAGCCCTACAGTTGACCGATACAGAGTCCAGTTCTATCACTGGGCTCAATTCTTCCTCTGCCCACGTTTCAGACACACTCGCCATACAGTTGAACAACACAGTGTCCAGTTCTATCTCTGGGTTCACTTGTTCCTCCTTCAAAATAAACAGAAAAAAAAAAAAAGCAATTTATTCAAAACCTAGTGTACCCCAACGATAAATCACAATTTTCGCTATTTCTTCTCTCCAAAAAATTAATGTATAAGAGATATACGAGGGCCCATTCCCCCCCCACAAATTGGAGAACTTAGGCGGCTGAATAGTTTGCCTATGCCTAAGAGCGGCCCCGTTACGGGCCACATCAAAAGAATCTTCGAGTCAAGTGTTACCGCTCCATTAAACAGTGTGGATAGAAATAGCGAGATGCATCAGCGTCATGGGCCGGTTATGGCCCGCGGGTCCTAGTTTGAGCGTCCCTGAACTGACGGCTAAACTCGGAACCGGTCGAAAACGCGAGATTGAGAGAATAAACAAAGTCAAGGGGTTCGTACTCCAACGTGCTTTAAAAAGAGCCCAACTGTACGTTATATTGGCAGGGGTTCTCAATTCTTTGGAAGAAGAACATTGCTGCTTAAATGGTAGGATTTCGCAGATGTCCTTTAACTCGTGCCAGGACTCTTGTGAACTCGAGGTAAAGGGTCAACTTAACGCGGATGTCCTACGTCACGTCACGCTTGAAGACGTTGACCTCATCTTGAAACCCTGTTTTGTATGTCCCAGTGAATTGGGTTGAGCAATACGCGCAGAAGTAAACAGGTAGCCCAATTGGAAGACGACGTGCGGAGGCAACAGGGGGTGGTGGTGGTGGTGGTGAACGCCACACTAGGGAACCTGCACTTTTTCTTTCCAACTCTAGGGCGTTGGGCTGACAATCACAAACTAACCCTTATTCTGGGTAGAGAAGGGGCAAGCCTACATGTGCACCCCATTACCTTATTGTCTGTCTCCCTTATGTAAACTTCCAGAAAGCGTAGAATGTCTTACACTGGTATCTATCTGTTGTCAGTACTGTCTTAACTCTACGCCACCCTAATCCCCCCCCCCCCACCCCTCTATCATTTTGTTTTTTCACGGCTTTAAAGAAATAGAAACAATTCCTAAAATAGAACATTTTTCAAGGGGGCAGAACTCTTCACAATTGCGAATCACGAAACATAGCTATGGGATTTAAATGTAATGGGCTTTGTTGCAGTTAGTGCTAAATATAAGTGTCACTAGATTTCAAATATTTTATTATAAACACTGTTTAAAATTTTTTTTTAATTCCGAGGAAATGTTATTGTATCCGGGTATCATCGAACAGCTATTGTGTTTTATTCAAAATGCGCATTTCAATTCTGGGTCTCAAGATAGATTCATCTACATGAATAGGAAAACTTTAGCATGTTAACAATTAATAATTATTACATTAACCTACAATAGCAGGACAATGGTACAGTAGTGTCATTGTCAAGAGAAGAAGGTATAGAACATATCAGAAGTCATGACACTAATATTTGTAATATTTTATGTATCGTTCCAGGTATAGGCGTGGGTCAAATCATTGTCAATGTCATCTGTGCCTGGTATTACATCTTGCTTATCGCCTGGGTTCTGATCTATCTCGTCCACTCCTTTAGGTCACCGCTGCCCTGGACACTGTGTGGGCAAGGCTGGAACACGCCAGCTTGTGTCCCTCAAGGTCAACGAGTCGGTCTAACCGGAAACGATACGAACAGCACGAGTCTGGGCCCGGACAACGCCACAGCTGTGACCTCGGAAGGATATGATTTGGCCAACGGAAGCAGATTAATCAAGTCGCTACGACCTGCTGGTGAGGAATTCTGGGTGTAAGTTGTGTAGCTCCCCATGTATGTGGTGAATTTTGTAAAAACCTTTGGCGAAAAATCCAACCATCTTTAATCTTGTAGCATCACCTCATCTCATCCCCTAACCCTTGTGGTTCCGTTTAAAGCATAGGCCTCCAACCAACTTCCTACATGCGTCTCTGTGTTCAGTTTGAGACTCCCCGTCTTCAAATCGTACCCTCCTCTTTACCATCTACATTAAAGTATGGGAACCATGGAATTCTGGGCTGTCTCCCTCTTCGTTTTCCCTATTACAGATGGGGGTTTATCTTGTTATGACGGACGCAGGCTTACGAATGGTATAACTATCTTCAGCGTCCCTGAAGGAGAGATTTTTAAATGTGCTGCGCGTTTATTTTCCACGGTTCCTCATTGAGAACTTGTCTGGCCAGAGGATCATAAGAATCTTTCTGAGGCAGGCGTTGATGAATGCCTGGATTTATTTTCATGGTGTATCTAGTTTAATGAATAAATAATAATATGAATCTAATAATGTATCTCACGTCTTTTGAATCTGTTGATGTGATGCCTTCTTTTCTGAGTCTTTTGAATCTGTTGATGTGATGCTATCTTTTCTTTGTCTTCTGAATCTGTTGATGTGATGCTATCTTTTCTGAGTCTTTTGAATCTGTTGATGTGATGCTATCTTTTCTGAGTCTTTTGAATCTGTTGATGTGATGCTATCTTTTCTTTGTCTTCTGAATCTGTTGATGTGATGCCTTCTTTTCTGAGTCTTTTGAATCTGTTGATGTGATGCCTTCTTTTCTGAGTCTTTTGAATCTGTTGATGTGATGCTATCTTTTCTGAGTCTTTTGAATCTGTTGATGTGATGCTATCTTTTCTGAGTCTTTTGAATCTGTTGATGTGATGCTATCTTTTCTGAGTCTTTTGAATCTGTTGATGTGATGCTATCTTTTCTTTGTCTTCTGAATCTGTTGATGTGATGCCTTCTTTTCTGAGTCTTTTGAATCTGTTGATGTGATGCCTTCTTTTCTGAGTCTTCTGAATCTGTTGATGTGATGCCTTCTTTCCACAGGAACAACATCCTTGAGCTCTCTTCCGGTCTGGACAATTTGGATGGTCTCCCCTGGCACACGACCTTGGCCTTGTTAGTGGCATGCGTGTTGGTGTTGCTGTGTATTGTCAAGGGAGTTAAATCTGTTGGCAAAGTAATGTTTTGCTAATTTTGAAGTTTGTACTACTGCAAGTTAGGGTTGGAGGCGGGTGGGGGGGAAAGAAGGCGGGGAAAGAGGGGAAGGGAAATGGGGACTGTAAAGGCGTTTTAGGGCGCCGGTGATCTTTTACACTACACTAGTGTTTAATCAAAGCACGGGGTTGAAAGATTATGGTTATGTGAGACAGTTATAGAAACTTATTCCCAAGCGGCGTTTTATTACCTTATATTGGTGCCCTGGTGGTAATAGCCATTATAGGAGACGATTAAGCAAATAAGAACCGAGTCCATTGCTCTGGCGGGGATGGAGGAGAACCACAGCAAAAATGTCACTATCTACACACCGTTCTTCTAAGGGCCGTTTTAACACGGGCACCGGTACGGCTGGAGTTGTACCGAGAAGGAATATCGGGGGAACTCTCTGTGCTCGGCCTTCGGCATCGACTCTTGACCCCGAGCGTCTTGAGATTCGCGACATTGGTTAGAGGGATGTAATAAGTTATTATCTACTTGGGTTCCTCTCTGACACAACAGGCATGAAGATGTAGGGGAGTTTCCAGTGGGGGGTAGGGGGGCTAGAGTTCCAAGAGTCATGGACTCTACTCTTCACGACAGCGGTTCCCAACCTTTTAAGCTTGGCGACCCCTTTTTCAATCCCCCCACTCTACCGCGACCCCCCCCCCCCCACACACACATAAAGCAAAAGAAGAGTAGACAATAACATTCCATAGTTTCGATGGTCTTAAGCGACCACTGGCAAATGGTCAATCGAACCCCAAAGGGGGTCGCGACCCAAAGGTTGAGAACCCCCTGCTTTACGACAACAACATAGGAGAGAATTTACAATACAATTTTGTTTTTCTATCAGGTCGTCTATGTCACGGCGACATTTCCATACATCTTGCTGACAATATTCATTGTGACTGGAGCCACGCTGCCTGGCGCTAAGGACGGAGTGCTCTTCTATTTAAAACCAGATTTCAGGTGTGAAGGAGTTAATTGTATGTACGTTTCATAACACAGCAAGAGAGAGAGAGAGAGAGAGGGAGAAAGTGAGAGAGAGAGGGAAAGAGGGAGAGAGAAAGAAAGAGGTATGGAGAGAGAGAGAAAGGGAGAGAGAAAAGAGATGGAGAGAGAGGGATAGAGAGAGAGTTGAGGAGTGAAAAGAGAAATAGGATGAAAGGAAGATGAAAGAATGAAAGACAAACTCAGAGAAAAAAATGAAGAAAAAAAATTGAAACAGAAAGAGAGAGAAAGAGAGTGAGACATATGTAGAGTCAGAAACATGTTTAGAGAGAATGAGATGTGTTGGTGATAGAAGAATAAAGAAAAATGAAGAGAGAGATAAAGAGAGGGAGAGCTAAAGAAAGAAAAAAAAAGATAAAGAGAGAATGAAAGAATGAAAAATAAAAGAGAGGGAAAGAAAGAAAGTGACACAGAGAGAGAGAGAGAGAGAGAGAGAAAAGAAAGACGGTAAACATTATCTAAAATTAATTTCAGCAAACTGTTGCAAGTCCAGACCTGGTTGGAAGCAAGCTTTCAAGTTTTTTACTCTCTGGGTCCGATCTGGGGTGCACTGGTCACCATGTCCAGTTACAGCAAGTTTCAGAACAATTGTATGAGGTCAGTTCTACTAGGACTTCCTAGTATTATGTTTCTGTTACCGGCGAATTGCGAAATGCAGGCATTCTATAGCAATCCGGCCGTTTTTAGGCAAAGTACGACCTGCTCAGTTAGCAACATCGGATTCAGACAAACCTGTTATTAGGGGTTCATTAAAGAATGGCCTCTGAAGATGAGGTGGCAGTTATTCGAGATGAAAAGATTAGCCCTTGCAGAAGACAGCCGCAAAGAACAAAAGGCTAAATATAAAAAAAAATAATCTAGAAAAGCTTATCTAAAGGAAAGGACTCCATGTCAGGTTTGTGTTAAAACCTTAACTAGTTTGCCAGGGCCCCTGACATTCAACAGGCACCT
Organism: Biomphalaria sudanica; assembly: GCA_036873155.1. Lineage (NCBI taxonomy): Eukaryota > Metazoa > Mollusca > Gastropoda > Planorbidae > Biomphalaria > Biomphalaria sudanica. The sequence goes on from JAZGLO010001105.1 coordinate 139,575, forward strand.
TGGTGCTTGCAATAAATAATTGACTCACTGTTAACAGCGTAATTGTTTAATGACATGAATATAAGTAATAACCACAACTGATGGAGTAATGACATTGAGTCTAAAATATTGTAATATTGTGATTATAGTAATTAAACAATACTTCTGCACCTTGCTATCAGCCAACGCCACACAATAGTACGTTCAACACTGGCCCACTGCCGATAACAAACTCCAAAGTAAATCTTGATAATCCCATAACTAACTCCCCTAAACAGGGGAACACAGAAGAACCTCAAATTCACGTTACACCAGCATAATAACTGTTCAGGCTTCCGCGCGGTGTTGATGCTTGTAGATAGATCTAGTGTAGATCTACTTTTTTACGGGAGGTAATACCGAACTCAAAACTACTTAAGTAACACCGGCGAAAAGCCGAAACAATCAAAATATGTAGTCGACGCTGATGCTGTTTACAAATCCATTTAATAACTAATAAGGGAATCGTCCTATGTCAGCTATGTCCGTAAATCCGTATCTAAATTCTACTGCTCTACACAAAGCATCCTCTTTCTAGCGTCACTAAGAGCGTTCTTTTTTTTAAAAAATCTGTCACGTCATTTGTCGCTAAGTAAAACTTTACCCTTATTCCCGAAACAAACAACTAATTCCTAATCATGTCATAACATAACAAAACCACTCCATAAACTTACAAGCAAGGCAACCAAGAAAGTGCGTTCAAAAACTGTGCACTTAACTCTTTCTTTCCTAACTGACGATACCAGCGTTGATTCCACCAGAATGTGGTAAATAATTACGGAGAGAAAGAGTTAATAAACATTGGTGCTAGAGTGCCATAACCTACGCACCGACACCCCACACTTATAACTATATTTCACAATAATGTAGAAGCTATTTCGCTTTTTAGATATCAAACAAAGTAATGAATTACCAGTACATAATTGACTAATTTTATTTTTTAAAAATTAAAACAATGAACAGCTTGCTCGAAGATTGAGTGTGAACGAAATAACATGCTCAAACTTTTTACCATACAGACAGACAGACAAACAGACAGACAGAGTTGATATAAGCTTTGTAAAAAAAAAAGAAAACTTAAATCGTTGTTTCTAAGAGAGAGTTGTTGTGTCTCGTACAGGGATTCAATCATTTTGACCTTCCTGTGTGAAGGAACCAGTGTGTATGCAGGCTTCGCTATCTTCACTGTACTGGGACATATGGCTTACAACCTGAAACTTCCCGTGGAGAGTTTTGCAACATCAGGTATGCTACACTTTTTTTTTACTCTATAATCTAGTTAAAGAACCCCCGACGTAATCCAGTGTTTCTCAAACTTTTACACGTGACGAAATACTAAAATGAAAATGCTTAAAAAAAAAAAGCTTATTACAAGTATAATTGCATCAATTAGTTTGGATCAGATCAGTAAAAAAATTAGCACTAGATCTAGACTAAACATAGAGTTGAAGCTAGCTGAAACAAATGATACATACATATATTAAACATAAATGAATAACAGCACCAGGGACCAAGTTTTTAAGAGAGAAAGTAGTGAATTAAAATGCAACGAAAAAAAGGGCATGCGCCGACCGAGGCTCGAACCTGTGACTCTGGATTCGACACCACCGCCTAGCGATAACGCACCAAGCGAAACTAACCTCTAGACCATCGGAATGTCCAAAAAAAGCATATTCTGGTCCAGAGTCATTTCGCCCGTATGCAAATTACCACCCCAGTGGCCAAAGGTCACAAGCCCCAGCTAGCCCCTCCCCCATCCTCGCAGCATCCGTTCACAAACAACTTCGATAGAGCCAACACAGACAGCCGTTAGGCATGTATTAGACAAACCATGGCACTATCTAATTGTATATCTCTCACAAAGACAAGTGGACAACATAAACACATTACATATAGAAGCTTCAGTGGGTACGAGCAATAATGCTGTAAACGTAAACATAGAGTTGAAGCTAGGTGCTGAAACAAATGATACATACATATATTAAACATAAATGAATAACAGCACCAGCGACCAAGTTTTTTTCAGCACCTAGCATCCTATAAGCATACCACACGACAGGCAGGCATGCTATAAGAATACCACACAACAGGCAGGCATCCTATAAGCATACCTCACGACAGGCAGGCATGCTATAAGAATACCACACGACAGGCAGGCATCCTATAAGCATATCACACGACAGGCAGCCATCCTATAAGCATACCACACGACAGGCAGCCATCCTATAAGAATACCACACGACAGGCAGCCATCCTATAAGCATACCACACGACAGGCAGCCAAAATGGAATTGTCTATCAATCGTTTAAGATAAGATAACTTTTATTGATCCAATGAAATAGAAATGCAGTTTGACTACAATTGACCACCTGAGCGTAACTACTGTAACAATAACAATATATATGCAGATACGAACAACATTCACACACGAAACACATACACACTCACAACCATCGCTTTATGAATTAGACTTCTATTAACTTCTCGATGTCGACAGCTGATCTTGTAACACTCTGACAGGAAGTGGGATAAAGGAGTTTTTAAATCTTTCTGTTTTAGTCCTAATGGAAAGGAGACGACCACTTCTTTCATCAGTCTATTCACTATACATCTTTCTACAAGCCCTAGCCCTATTCTTCTCCTATCTTGTACCCGTATTCAGCAACGTCATTCGTCTGTCTGACTACGTCACTACTTTTTACCGCCGCTGAGGTTGTCAATTGTTGTCAAATTGAATTTCCATTTGATTGGATCAATAAACATTATCGTATCTTATCTTAAATACAATGCACAATGCACAATATATTTATTTACAAGACTAACACACGCTCTAAACTAAACTAGGTCACTGCAACACTAAAAACTATTGAATGAATTACTTTATTTTAAGAAAATGATTTTTTTTTAAATTCCCTAACCTCTTCCGATATATAATAAGAAAGAAGTATATAATATAACAGGCAATGTTTTATAACTGACAGGGGTATCTTTGTATGAAAGGCCTAGTGCTAGCCTATTGTATGTTTTCAATTTTTCCAGGACCAGGTCTAGCATTTGTTGTCTACCCCGAAGCAGTGGCGTATCTCCCAGTGCCCCAACTCTGGGCAGTCTTATTCTTTCTGATGTTGTTAACCGTGGCCTTGGACTCTCAGGTAAGGGGAAGAAACTTCTTTATCGGCTGCTGTGTTAGTTCGAAAGCTAAACAGAATTATTTTCCCTTGTCAGATTTGGAGACACCAAAGTGTACAGACACACACAAACACACAAACACACACACACAAACACACACAAACAAACAAACAAACTGTTTCGGGCGGAAGCTTTTCCTTTCGTTTGGCATCGTGACAACGACGTCAGTCCCAATACAGAAAAAAAAAAGTGTCAACATAAAAATCTAATCGGCTAAAAATGTCAATTCTTTGTTCTCTTTCTGTTATATAGGAAGGTGGTATGTGTGTGAATGTTTGTGTGTGTGTATGGGGGACGGGGAGGTTAACAACTATTCCTATATCCCATGTGAATTCTGCTGTGATTTCCTGTTTGTCTAGTTTCCCCCTAGAGCTGGTCCTTGCTTCACATCCTGTGGTCTTTGATCGTATTACTGATGCCAAAATAAAATTGTAGAAAACAGAATGAAAAGCATTTTTCAACGACCTCTGACCTTTAAAACACTTTTTTTTCACAAACACTTTTCCTGGCTAGATTACACATGTAATTTAAGGAAAGCGCTGCCACTTTGAATCTTTTTTTTTTTTCTAAGAGTTTAAAGTCAATTTACAAAGTGTTTCTGTGTCAATAAAAGAACTTTAAATTCTGAGTTTGCAACATGAGACTTTAACGCTTTTAAACATTGTTACAATGTCTTACAGAGACCGAATAACATTTGAAGAGATTAGAAACAGGATTAACCCTAACCACACGATGACCTGATCACAACTGTAAAAAAAAAAAAAAAGCAAGCTCAAACTCTATGGCCATAACACAAGTTCCTCAAGGCTCGCAATTACCTTCCTTCAATGAACAATACCAGGAAAAAGAAGAAGATTCCAATAGAGAAAGCGTTGGGAAGAGAACATAAAAGAATGGACAGGCCTGGCTTTGAAAGACATTTTATCCAAGGCGAATGACAGAGAGAAATGGAGAAAGACGATAAACGGATCTTGTGTGGTACCCCAACGGTTCAACTGCAGCGGTTCTCAACCTTTTAAGCTCGGCGACCCCTTTTTACAATTCCTTACTTTGTCGCGAACCCCCCCCCCCCACCCTCACACACACAGCAATAGAAGAAGCCATATTTTCGATGGTCTTAGGCGACCCCTGACAAATCGTCAATCGACCCCCAAGGGGGTCGCGACCCACAGGTTGAGAACCCCTGAACTAAGGAATAGTGAAGGTCAAGGTGGTGAAGGTGAATGATGTCAAGCACTAGTTGTCAGTCAGAGGTTTTTTTTTTATTGATCAATGAGGAACACCTGTTTCAAGTTTAATAAATGGTGAAACCTATCTAAAACTGCTCATAAATACACAGTGTCGAGATGTCAACATAACAATAGTTCCAAGATCACATACTGCGCACCTGGATAAAGCTTGACTTTGCTTGACTTTGGCCCATAAGCTTAGATGGGAAGTAGGAATAATTAAATTCAATAATTTATTGTAAATTATTCACAAAGGCTTTCACAAGATTGAAAACTTCAAAAATATTTCTCTTTAGAAGGAATTTTAAGATATTATGTGCATGTACAAGCAGATACATACACAGTCCAGATGTTGAAAAGGCAAGTTGTTTCTATTGCCCTGGGTTAATGAGGGTGTCGTGTGGACAGCACAACGAACAACTGTCCTTACAAGTAATGCCAGGTACCTATTAAAGTCGGGTGGGCTTAGGGGCGTCCTAAAAATGCCGAAATTCAAAATTCCAATGTTCACAAAGATTCGAACCCGACGCCCCTCGGCTCTGAAGCCAAGCGCCTTACCACTCATTCACCATGCCCCCTAAAATATCAACAAATGATTCTGTTATTGCTAGTCACGTAAGACCAATCATATATTATTGTCTAGTTTGCAGGAGTCGAAGTTATTATGACAAGTCTTATGGACATCTGGCCAAAGCTTATGAGGAAAAGGGAAGTAATCGTGAAAGTTGTCTTTTGTTCTGTTCAGTTCCTGCTTAGTCTCCCCCTTGCATCAAGAGTAAGTATTTACAAAACACTTATCCTATGCTGCGCTGATTTTATCTTGTGGCAAATAAAGCACGCGTTAAGGCATCATTTCGCAAATCGGCACTGGTCATAGGCTTTGTATAAAATAGTTGGGTCAATGGAAGTAATATTAAAATTCTGTCTTCTTTAGGATAGTCGCGAGATACGAAACTAGCTACAGGCACCATAGTGAATTACTTTTTTATTTTTATTCACTTTTCCAAAAAAATACACTGAATTTAAAAACAATAACTAATCTTATGGTATCACAACAACAAATGTAAGAACTTTGTTCAGAATTGTTCATAGTTCTCGGTTTACTTTGCTTGTCCCTTTTCCAGCCCTAGACATACAAACCACATGGGCTTTCATCTCAAACGAAAAGCATGATCTTCGCAGTTTTGAGGGTCAGTGTCTTTATTTACTAGTAAAGTCCAACAGTTCTAGGACACATACACACACAGAAGTAGTCGCAGATATATATAGGAGCACCAGCGAGTGGCCCAAAAAAATATATCAGTCTTTCATGTTCATTACAAGGTCGAATATCCAAAAACTATAGTCAATGATTTCCTCGGATCGTTCACCAGCTGACAGATCAGCCTGAAGGCCCATTGATCTGATGTTTTTTATGTCCACACTTAAAGCTGGGATAATCAACAATCTCCCTGGACAACACGTTGCAGAACTCCACAATAGGTCAGACCGGTACAATTTTCTGATGTTAACTTGTCGTCAACCTATAGTGAATTACAGTGTCACTCTGACTTTCCAATTTGACATAGACACCAGTGTTTAAATTATATCGAGATTTTAAATAGTTTCAGTTGTAATAATATAAGCAAACAACTTTGCGCATAAATAGAAATCAATACATATGTACATTAATAAATGCTATCTTTATTCGGTATATTTGTGATATAACATTACCAAAGGACAATACATTAGATCTATGGGAGATTTCATCGCAAATTTTTTAACCAAGTAATTTTTTGCATTTCGATTTGCAAGCTCGAGTTTATATCATTTTAAGCCATTAAATATGTTAGCGTAGATAAACAATAGAATGCGATATGAACTACTTTGGAGTGATGTAAGGTAACCTAAAGAAAAATGAAAGAAAATTGAAAGAAGAAGATTAAGATCTTGAAAGAAAAGTTAGAACTAATTTTTCTATATGTCTTACAGACTATTATCTCTTATTTTCTTGTCTTGTTAATGACGTTTCGTCCTCAGGGTGGTATCTATTTATTTACACTAGTCGACTGGTACATTGCTGCATTTGCTACGGCTGCCATTGGGTTACTGGAATGTATTATAGTGGCTTGGATCTATGGTGAGTAGCATGCGAATGTATGAGTTTATTTTTACAAGGCTTATTATCAACTCACTCTGTCTGTCTGTGTGTCTGGTAAAAAGTTTGTACACGTTATTTCTCCAACACTCAATCTCGGATTAAGTTAATAAATTAAAAAAAAATATTCTCGTACATCACAAATCAAGAAACAATAAAAAAACAAAAAACAAATTAATTAATTTATTGGTAATTAATTATTTTGTTTTGTATCAAATAAGGGAAAGAAATCATACTTGGCAGATGTGGTGGATAAAGTTGAATTAGTCTTCTCGAGTCTTGGACCCTCGAGTTTGAATTCGAGTCGTTCCACTTTTTAATGTTGCCGTGGTCCGGCCAAGTGTGTCAGTAGCCTACAATCTGACCACTCAAAGGTCTTAGACTTATTTAACGGCGTATTCACATAGATTTTTTTTCTCCTGATATTGTTACCCTTGATCTATCTATTTATCTTAGTTGAAAAAAATTTTTTTTCTTGGTTTGAGGAATAAAATGACTATTGGTCATTGTACTTATCACACAATACTCTTGTAAAATAATGCTTATCTTATTTGTAAAATGTTTGTAAAATGTTCGACATTCTTCGAATGTTCCTTCATAGTTGAAGATAATCTACTTCCTAGTCCAAAACCCCCTTGCAGGGTGTGAACCATCGACAATCAAATCGACCGAAACGACAGTCCTGCGCGCATACCGCACGACCAGGCCGCCCCTCCTTAACCTGCCATTGTCCATGTGTTCCTAATTTCTGCAATTAAATTTTGTGTGTTGTGTATTATTATGAGTTGAATGTTTTTTGAACCATGGAAAAATCGTATATTTGTTATTTATATTTATATCTTTTATTGTCTTTGGCTAACTTGTTGTTAACGTCTTGCTGATGCATCATGGGTAATGAAGGGCGGATGGTTTTGGTTGTGTAGGCTGAAAAGCTTCAGATGTAATCTCGAGTTGGTCTGTCGTATACAGTGAACTGAAAGGAGCGGTGTGAAAGTTAAAAAGGGGGGCTAACCAGTAAAGGTACAGATCTTTGTAGTTTGTCAGATTTGGTTGAAATTATCATTTTATTTTTAGTTCTTCATTAAGGATTCGATACGTCTACATTAAGTTTAGTTCTACTTGCTGTCCGGAGCTACAAACCAACGATATAAAAACAAGGGTTAGGGGTTTAGGGTTTTTTAAATACAAAATATTTCATTTTAGGCATACACATATTTTATTAAAATTTGAAATGGACTTTATTTTGTATGTTTATGTGTTAAAGTATAAAGTAGATCTTTAGATAAACATGGATCTAGTTCATGTGTTTAATTATAAAACTATGTTTGCGAGGAGAAGTTCTATCATCTTAG